>JABFDZ020000044.1:31652031-31671997 GCA_019775955.2 Pollimyrus isidori | reverse complement strand
GCAACTGCCATGTGATTGGTTGATTAGATAATTGCATTAATGAGAAATTGAACAGGTGTTCCTAATAATCCTTTAGGAGTGTATGTACCACTTGCTTATTTAGAACAGAAATTTGTTGTTACCATGGAGCTAATTCAAGGAAGGAGCAAGGATAAGAAATAAGGCAAGGGATAGCCTAGAATAGGCTCCAGGCCATCTTAGGTATTAAATAATTATTTTTTGAAATTTTTTGATAATATGTGTACTGTGATTTGAACCAGCTAAGGAGATATCAAAAGCTACCCCCTTTTATCTATGGGATAAAACCAATGTTATCTCTGTTACATGTCTATAGTTGCATAGAATTAATTGTTTTATCTGCAGCTCAAGATCCCGTGGGTAGTTAAGAATGGAGTCTTGAACTGGAGTCCTGAATTCAAAAGCTGTAGGAGAATTTCAAACCAGGCAACTGGATGTTCAGTGACCTACAGATGCCTCAGTGCCTTGCCTTTGCTATGATGTTCCAAGGTCAAGGTTAAGTTTGTCCACAGATGAGCGATTTATGCAGGTGCAGTTTCAAATCCTTGTCCAAGCTGAAACTGTGGAGTAAAAAAAAAAAAACTGAACTGTAGGACTGTTGCAGAAAGGAGAATGGAAACAGACCCAGGGGGAGAATTGATGGTGTGGGATGACATTTTCAGGGCAGCACCATGAGTTATAGATGAGCTTCAAATTTTATTCATTTCTCTTTGGAAATTGTGAATACCCACAACGGCATTTTAATTTGGGCTTGCAAAACAGGGTGTGACTTTACAGCTCATGAATGGAAGGCAATCCATAAAATGGAACAAACAACTTAAGAACCCGATGGAAAAAATCCAAACAAATTGCAGAAAATATATTATACAAAGCAAACTAGAAGACAGTAGACAGAAGGCATGTCTACTGGGTTAATCACTTATTACCTTACTTAATTCCTGTTACCTAATCAATCACAAGCCATCTGAATTAGTCTTCTGACTCACACCTGTTCTTGTGGGAGTGCCAGGGTTTGGCCACAGGGCTATGCTACCCTGTTTTGCTTAAAACCACACAGACAAGTAGTTTCTCTATATTTAAGTGAACACCTGTATGTTAATGGACTGATTTTTTTTTCACAGATGGTTATAATAGTAGAGCTATTTAGCATAAATATCTTGCTCAGTACTATTCATCTATAAACACTGCACTCCCAGCTGCCTCAAAACATTAGGAGATTCATATAAGATGGTGGATTTCAAAACAAGCTATGTAACATTTGTGGATAAAATGAAATGTATTTCTCTATACAAACATATAAAATGAGAACATGCCAGTTCACTTATGATAAATGATTACCCCACACAGGCCCCATTTATCCATAGACGAGGAAATGGTTTTGTCCACAGGTAGGTACGTTCACGCAACCCTTCACTAGTAAGATACATTTTTATACAAAGGACAATGATAAAACTGCAGTGAAGAAGGACCCGTGCAGCAATTTGGGACCGACAAGAAAAAAATGGGTGTGAAACAAGAATATTATTCAGTACACTGTGCGTGTTAGAGGAAATAGCAAGGAGATCCTTTGAGATTCTCCTGTGCGTTACAGCGTTCATTTTAATGTAGATCATTATCCGGGGTTTCTTTGGTACCAGGGATTCAAGGGAAGCAGTAGAAACATGTTTGGAAAGAGAACAACCTGAAATCACCATCTTATGCTGCCAGAGGTGTGTGTGTGTGTGTCTGTTAAAATGCAGAGTGTATCTGGCCCTGAGGGCCTGGCTTCAGTTGAATCATCTCCACTAGAAGACGTTGCGTTAGGTCAGGGGTCCCAAAACCACCTGTCTCCTGTTAATTCCCAAAAAGAAGCTATATCTCCAAGCCACGATTTCTTTTAAAAACGACCCCTGATGTTGCCACATTTTATTATTATTATTAAATAATAATTGATCCACAAGCACCTACCCCTGCCCCTATTTTATTTAAAAACCCCCCCGGCTGTTGCCACATTTTATTTTTATTATTAAATAATAATTTTACCACAACCACCTACCCCTTCCCCCCCCCCCCCCCGATTGGACAGTATTATCACCAGCCCCCTATTTCGGCTTGACATATTTTAATGCCCTTGAGAATAGCAATAGTAGGCAAACATGAGCATAAAAGTTTGCAAGAGTTCATTTCTATTAATCGTGTGTAATCCGCCGCTCCAAGAAATTTATGCACAGTGATTGTGGTTCTGTAGGTACCAGAAGGTTGGAATCCGTGGGTGGCATAATTTGTCAAACTACAGTCAGTAATCGATACAAATGCTTTTAAAAATGAACATGAATGGGTTCAGGGGGCAGTAATGAACTGACTTTTGGCTGGAAAATGAAAGAAAGAATCCTTCATTTCCATGAATAGCTGCTGCAGCCTGCTTGCTTTCCTCTGGCCTTTTATAGAAATCAGCTCTCTTTCTTATGTATGTCTTTAATCAAAGTAAACTTATGCTTATTGATTTTCCTTTAGCTAAATAGGCTAAAATGAAGGCAAGAT
Source organism: Pollimyrus isidori (assembly GCA_019775955.2). Classification (NCBI taxonomy): domain Eukaryota; kingdom Metazoa; phylum Chordata; class Actinopteri; order Osteoglossiformes; family Mormyridae; genus Pollimyrus; species Pollimyrus isidori. The sequence continues at coordinate 31,669,459 of JABFDZ020000044.1, read as the reverse complement.
TTCTTTCATTATATCATCATTGAGCCTTACTGAAACCTATCCAGAGTAAGAACTGTAGAGCTCTTTCAACTAAGTTGTACTGCAGGATTACTTAAAAAGTATGGTATGATATAGTCAATGAGAGTCTAAGAATCTTAGGTATGTAAGCTCTGTTTTGTCCAAGAGTTGCCCGCACGAACATTGAATTTTGAATAGTGCCGTATATACTTGTATGTGTACTTTCCAATTTCCACCCGTAAAATAATATTTGCTCGCACTGAACACAATTTTCATTCGCAAAATAGTAAACAGAAATACGCGTCACACGATTTGTGAATGAACGTGAGAAACATTTTGCAAATACACGTCAATATTTTTTGTAAATGTGAGGCAAGTTAGTGCGGAAATTATTTCTGTGCGTAAGTATGAATTTGCACTCGCAGGTTGGTATTTGCAAGTGGACTTGGATTTGGAATATAGTTTTTGTACTTGAAAATCATCTCTGTAAAAAATATTGTTATGAAGATGTTTTGCATCTACAAAAAATATTGACGTGTATTTGCAAATACTGCTAATCAATAACTAATACTGTGATTGAAATTTTTTTTCAATGTGACCAATCAAATAAATCGAGCCCGAATCAGTCCAGTTCCTCCTTGTACTCAAGGTGTCTCACCCTCTCCGCTGCCCTTTTGACAGATTCCCGTAACACAGCGCCCTAAGCACATGCATAGGGTATCTTGATGATATTACCATTGTCTGTGTATGACAGAATTTCCCAATTCCAGTCCAGGAGAGCCAGTCTGCAACACAATTTTCAAATTTCCCTGCTCAAACATACCAACTAAACCCGACGATTAGCCAGTGAACTGTATAAGGTGTGTTTGAGCGGGGAAGTGTATCCGAGTGGCCTTCCAGAACCGGATTTGAGGAACCCTATCCCACACGGGCAATGGTAATATTATCGATTATCCCCTATGCATCTACATGGGACACTGTGTGGCAAAATCTGCAAAAAGGGCCAGCAGAAAATGACAGGTGGCTTTGATGGTCAAGTATGTGGCTCAGAATGTGGGCACAGGCGCTCAGAAAACTTCTGCACCCACCTCTACTTCCCCAGAAAAAAATCTCTGTTGCTGAGGATGGACTGATTTAATACAGCACACATGCCCCTCGGGCAGCTAAAAGAGCCACCACACAGATTCTACTCCAAAAAAAGGTACCAATACTACCAACCATGTCCTCTCCTTTTCAAGATGATTAGGGCCTTCGCAGTTTTCTTAGGACAAATGTCACGCTATTACCACCAGCAGACAAATTGCGAGAACTCTCGCCTGTTTTGGAAATGACTCTAATCCGAAAATGATGAAGAGTTTGTTGTATGTTGCTTTCTGTGTTTTTGTCAGCTTGCTGTGCGCTAACAGGATTCAAGTAGCCTTGAGTAGCTGTTTACGTACCAGTGCTGAGAATCACATCTAATTTCCTGCTCTCCTGATGTCAACATTGATCAACAGAATAATGAAAATATGTCATAAAATTGGAATGATATAAATCCATAAGTAGAAGGAAAATAAGACATTAACATTCTTGATGACGATGTTTTCAGCTAAGCAAAACAATATAAGAGCTTAACATTTAACCCTCTCTCAGTGGAAAAAAGCCAGAATACATTTAAATCTTGCAACACACGTTATTCAACACCTCCCATGTTAAATTTAACACTGTCATCATTTTGCAGTTTCTGTAATAACTTTATAGCGACTTAATGGCATGCCTCTCCTAGCTGTTTGGTGGGGGAGAGCTTTTCAAAACCACAAATAACTTAGTTTCTCCCCACAGTAGCTTCAGAGCATTCAGTTGACACTGAGGCTTGATGCTAACCCCACTAAGGTTGCGAGATTTCAGTTCCCAAACCAGAGATGCTGAAGGGAATATGGGGAATTGTTTTGCACCATGGTGCCTATAATTAATTCCTGCCAGATGGTATAATATCTTCATCTTGCTAATGATTTGATTACAATGTCCATCACTTAACCACAACTGCTTCCACCTTCCCCCAGCGTCTGTGATGTTTGATGCATCGGATCTGGCTTCTTTTGACAGAGCTAAATTGAGGTGTTAATTTTGCTTGGAATGTCACACTTAATGAAGATATTGATCATTAATACTGATGCTGTGTGTGTTATGTAACCTCAAATTCATTCATTCCAAAGCAATAAAAGATCTTCAGCTCACTCTTTGTGTGTTTTTAAAGAAGTTGGGTTGTTTTTTTCCCATTTTTATCATGCAAGTAGCTACTTAAAGGTCTTGACAACTGTATTTAGATTGACTTAGGACTACTGTATATATCATGGGTGTCGTCTCACAGATAAACTCTCACCAGATATCCCCTCAGCAGGCTGACATTCACCGACATGACATGACACTCCTGTCCTGCTACAATTTCCCGGGGGCACGGCTTTGACGATGCTGTGTGTACGGTATCCTCTGCTAATCCCCCGCTCGGCTTTCTCTGAGTCCTTCTTCTTGCTACTCAGCTCTAGGCACTATCAGGGCAAATGTAACCTAATCCTTCCAAGAGCATGGTCACCTATGAGCTGCTGCCGGGGCTGACGGCCCCTCCACCGGCTCGGTTGTGTTACATGCATTTTCTTACCGAATCAGTAAAGTATCCCAGATAAGGTTCAAGGGGGATCACTCCTGAGCTTGATAGAGGGGTTGATTATCAGCTATCTAGCAGAATTGAGACCTTGTTATTTAGTGAATTGGTCATGAGAACTATAAGAAGAAGCTATGAAATCCTCATTAGTTCTTCTTTCATTGCTCTCTACTATTTCAGTGCTCTTTATTTCTCTCTCTCTCTCTCTCTCTCTCTCTCACACACACACACACACACACACCTCTCATGATAGTACATTATCACTACATATTTCATCTTCTATTTTAATTAAACTGTCTGAGTTTCATGTTCTATGTTAAAAAATGTTCTATCATTTACACAGATTGTCGAATTGTTGTCAAGTTCCCTTCCTCCCAAATTAATTGTATAAGTGCAGGTTTTTTATTATTATTATTAAACCAAAGGTTAACACTCTTGCTGTCCCCAAGCGGGATTTCTGACAGGAACCTTTATTACTTTGTATGAAGAAACCTGTCTGTGACTTTTCCCCCTTTCCAGTTTGCTGTGTTGCCTGAGTATCTCCGACACATTTCCTGCTGGGACTCAAAAACACTTTGCTGACCCCTCCGTGTACAGCGCTGCCTCACTCACCTTCAGCATCTTCATATGCAGCCTCTGTCCTGTAACACCGGCCTTCGTATCAGATGAGAAATCCTCATTTCTGATACCGATGTCACTCCTAGCACCTTCCAGTCCCACCTCTGAAATCAGGACCTTCTAAAGGTACGTGGTGAAAAACTAATTTGTTCTGTTTGCCAGTCCCAGTTTATCTCCTGGTGGGCTGCTGTGAAATGATGCTCTCGTCCACCTCCCATCTCTCTCTCCATCTTCCCCCGGGCACTTCAATATATCAGAACTCTGATCCTGTCAGCTTTCCTCCTCCTCTTCAACATTTCCATTATGTTAAAGGTTACTGATCCTCCCCATCCCCATCCTGTACACCATGCAGGTATCAAAGGAATTTATTTGGCAGGATTTAAATCTCTGAAGACTGTTACTCTCTGTGTTTGTGAGATGGTCCCCCACGGCTCAGGCCTAAGCCCTCTAAAATCAATTGTCATTATCAAAACTGTGGCATTCAGTTTTCTTCCATCTTTGATGTTTATAATCTTAGTAGTTGCAATTGATCTGAATAAAAAAATCCAGTAATTTATATTTGATCAGCTGACTCACAGTCACTATACTGAGGACTGATGTGATCTCCTGATCCACCTCTGGTGCTGAAGGGCAGCATGGAATTTCATGACAATGTTTGCTCAGCCCTGTCCTCTTGTGTGTGCTGGTGGCCTAGTTTGCAGGTTTCTTGCCTAACCCACGGTGGAATAAATGCAGCTATCCTCAGAAATGATGTCCCCAAAGCTTAGGAAAAGCTGTCGCCTCAGTCACTTGGCGCCTGGCTCACTGACATACAGACCTCATGTAGATGGCCTCCAGTAGGAGGTCTCAATTAGCCATGTGCTATACATTAGCTGAGGCCTCAGGAGAGCATGAGGAACTGTCAGCCCAAATATTCTGCAGCTCTGAATACGGCCTCAGAATGGACGTCCATCCACAGTATGGAATCTATATGTAATCCCTTTGTGATCTATCGTCTGTGTCTAAGTACTAATAGTCTATTTCTGCAAATCCCTGTACATTTACATTACATAGCAGTTACAACTCCCATGGCTCTGTGTCCCTAAACAGGCAATCCCTGGGTTATGATAAGTTATTATGATCGGTCCGTAGGTTGAATTTATAAGTAAGTCAGAACAGGTGCATATGTTTTTATTTAGCATCAGTTAGTCAAATGTTTGTCTTAGTATATATGTATTTTATTTTTCAATGCATATAAAACAATTTTGAAACACTTTGAGCTACACTAGAACAACTTAAAATAAATGACACAATAATAATAAAAGTAGCTACATTCGGCACCGTGCTGAAGAGAGAGAAAGAGAAAATGTATGTGTATAGGTATACAGAAATTGTTTTTAAAACAGGTTGGATAAAAAAAGGGATCATGTTTTAAGGTTAACAGTTACTGCCATTCTATCGATATCTTGCATACTGGAAGGGGCATTCAAGAGGCATTAATTAATAATGGCGAAACTCTGATGCTGTGAAATGCAGTCGTATTTAAAGCAAATTGTTAATATGATAGGCTTTTTGGCAGTCTGTCCTTAAGTATGAGTTTTTAATTCCAAGTCTAACTGTATAAATAACTTCTCTCTCTCTGCCTCTGCCTGTGTGTGTGTGTGTGTGTGTATATATATGTATATATATATATATAAGAGTTCACCAGATTGTTAAATATTAAAGGGACCACTGGCCTCAGTTCCACCACATGCATCACGAGTCACGATTTCCCAGTGGGATTGACACGTCCGGTTTCCTTTCTTGCAATACAGGACGAACAAATGGTGACCCCTTTTTTGTTCATTTCGCAAAAGTGCTGCCATGTCTGAGAACTTCCTCTGAAACTGATGGCGGCCTTTTTCCGCCAAGGAGTGCAACAGTGGCACCAAAACAGATTGGTTCCTCTCAGCTTCTCTGCTGGTAATGGTGCCTTGTATGAAGATTGGGTTGCACCGAATTTCTCTACAGATGTGAACTTTACAGAAAGGCTGTATTTATGTCATGCAAACATGGCGGATGCATAACGTGAGTATTTCTCCTTCACCATGATGTGTTCTCAGCCCACTTGCAGAATTGTGTTTCAAGCAAGGTCCAAAAAAGTTCTTAATATTGCTGTGAACGTTTTCCTGTGAACAGGTTAAAACATGGTAACAGATAAAAATACCTCAGTTCATATATTTGACTCCCTGCCCCTGAGACAGTGGGCCGCAGCTCCAGGCCGATGCATCAGGGTGGCCTCTCAGCCATGCGCCTCCCCATCCGCGCCTATGTTTTGCATCTTGGCGTCTCCTAAACTTTGCATGGTTACACCCCCAGGCTGTGGTTTTTGAATCAGACCACAAAGACCCTATCCTGTCCCCTATCTTTACCTCAATTCATTAAAAAAACATGCTTCTAGCGCATTTCCTGCCCTTCGCAGGTTCGTTGATTGTGAATTTCTCAGACTCTTTGGAGCTCCCTAATTTCCAGCAGAAACGAGGTACATCGAGCGACCTGCCTGACGCAATTACAATGAAACGGGTAAAAAAATTTAAAATTACCACATTCCACACATCATCTTTGACAAAATTAATGATGAAATAATTAAGACACCCACAGGAAAAGCTTTTCTCAGCTTTATTGTATTGTGGAATAACAGAGGCACACATTAACAACCTCAGGATGCAGTGAGAAGATTCCTCCTTTTAGCTTCTTCACATGTTACTTTTCCTAACCAAATTCCACTCTCTCTTCCCATGAACATAATGATTCATAAATTGTAATACCAATGAATCAGGCTCAAAAACATAAAAAATGCTGCCTCTTTCCTACAATACTTACTGATCATGTGATGTTTCTCAGAAACATTCTCCCATGTCATGAAAGAGCCACTTTACTGTCTATCCTGCTTTGAATGAAAATGAATCACTAAAATATGCAACAAAAAAAAAATCACAATGTGCTTCCATTGCATTCCATTCTAATCGTTTACAAATGTGTTTTTGATGGAGATTTTGCTTCATAACTAAAATATACATTGCTGGCCTCATATTCTTCCCAAAATGTATGCCAAACTCATTTTTGATCTTACATCAACAAATTGTGATAGTAATGTATTCTAGTGTAAATAATTTGCATTAAATTAGTTGATTTTTTTCATGTAGTGAATCTATAATTTTTTGATAGCACTGTAATTGTCCCTTCATCTTCAAACTACTTAGCCTGGTTGAATCCTTACCCTCTCTCTGCCCCTTAAATTATTGATAATTGTACAGGAATTTTATTGCATTATGTAAATGATCCCATGACTGGGATCATTTAACACTGTAACATCTATCCTGTCATAAGTGTTACATTGTGTGTTTGGTGGGGGGGCCCTGGAGCCCATCTCAGACAGCAAAGTGCATGGGGCTGAGGTACACCCTAGATAGCATGTGCGTCATATCTATCTCTTTGGTAATTATTTGCAGTTCCCGGGAGGAAGATGGGTAGATGGGTTTCTGTGAGTACTCTATTCGTACTAATAAAATAAATGTGGAGTTTTGATCACTAATCAGTGGAACACGGTTTTTACTTGCTAGCTACTCTGCAATCCCTTCCTGTCCCACTACAAAGCCTCCGTCGATCGCATTCAGTGGCGTTAATGTCATTTGCCAGTGACCATCCACATGCAAAGCCCACATAAATCATTCAGATTTCTCTGGGGAGAAGAGCGTTTGTAATATCCAGTGCTGCTAATAATTAAATGTAAATGTGAAGGAAAATAACTGCCGAATCAACTCACAAACTTATCCATTTGTTGGTATACTACACAGCCCTTGGGAATGTCTTTAAAGAGAAGGATTTCCTATAAAAGATTAGGTTTTATTTGGAATTCTCTCCGTGGGGTCTACCCTGTGACTGGAAGGGCTATTGCGATTGAAGCCACATCCGTAAGGGAGAGATTTAAAAGCAGATGACCAGCAGTATGGTGTGACTGCCACTCAGCAAAAAGCAAAGACATGATCAATTAATCACCTGTTCATGAATAATCCATAATGTGGCTTCCGGTATCATCACAAAGTCTGTGGCAAGGAAGGGAAATTTAATGGAAGGCATATGCAGAAAGAAAATACACAGAAAATTCAGCAAAATACACCGTGCAATATTACAAGCTGTTATACGATAAAGTAAATTAAGCGTGACCAGATTAATGAATTGACTAATGAATGAAGTTGTTTTGGAAATAAATAACTGAAGATTATAATGAAAACAGGCAAAACAAGAATTTTGCTTTGAAACATTGTAAATATTTTAGTGATTGCCTCCATTTATTGATTGCACATTTATGGTATAATTTTATCAGTAATTTGTGTGACAACAGAACACAACCCCAGGAGTTATAGTGAAGCTGAACATTTCCAGGTTTTGCTTTCTATGACATAGTTCATTTATACCTTTTGAATACAGTCAACCACTTTTAAATGCTAAAGTACAATTATCCAGCATGCTTTCAAAATGTGGTGGCTGCCTCAGTATTAGGCTTGGGATTATCGACCGCTCTCTGTAATTACAACCTCACTTGTCTGGCTAACAGCACCCCAGAGTGGTAATTACATGCAGCGTGAACTTCTCCCTCCTATGCACTGCCTCAGCACTGCCTCCCATGACAGGAATTAGCTCAGGCTCAGCTTCGAATTGATGGAGACCATTGTCAGAGTTAAAGCTGACAACCTTCCTATCTGGCTGCGGTACTGCAGCCATCTTGGTGACTTGATAGGCTGGTGTACCTCTCACATTCATTTCAAAGAGGAACATTGTCATGAGATCTGCTCTGTTGCCATGAACGCATACAGTATTTGCTAAGGAGGCCTCCAGCACCACCCACGGAGCTTAGTATATTTTTCATATAGTGCCTTTCACCACACGGTTGCCACAAGGCACTTGACAAGAATAAGTGGCAATCCATTAGTACCTCATTTATACGATGCTCTAAAATGACTGCACCATTGGACCTCAATGGGTCAGATTTAGACAGGAAGCCCACTGAGCCCTCCCATAATGCACCACTGCCAGAATAGGATCACCTAACCCTAGACATTAGGCTGATTGCAAAGTGGCCTATAAAATGTATCTCAGACCCTTGTGGGTTTCTGATGATTTCAAATTACTCTTAAGATAAAGTGTTTTAAGAAGGTCCCCCCCACTTCAACCAGAGGGTTAATAATAATAATAATAATATTAATAATAATAATCATGATCATCATCATCATGATCAACATCATCATCATATCTCTATATCCAGATAAAGATATTTGCTGAATTCTAACTTTGGGATTACCATAATCCTGTTCCTGTTCAGCGCGCCATAAAATTGCCAGTCCTCCTATCTACATGCAGCTCAAGGTTAAAGGAAAATCCAGAAAGTAAATCTGTGTAGCGCAGTGCCCCTTTAGTAGGTGGGCAGATGAGTACATGCAGGTCCTCAGTATGTGTTATAGTGCCGTAGTTGACCTCGTTAAAGTCAAGCTAACTGATGTTTGTGTTCAATAACCCAGCGGTCTTGTATACAGGCACTGATGGTGGACTGACACAGTACCATTATTAACTTTCCTGCGGTGTTACGGTCGGCACCGACCAGTTTTTACTTTTAAATTGTATAAAAGCCCATAAATATGTGCATCAAGGCTTTTTGACTTTGTCAGGACCCTCTATTTTATGGGAGATATTTTCTGCAAAAAATAAAATGAAAATGAAAAGACAAAAAGTGTTCTTAATTCTATTTTTTAATTTTTCACATCTGACTCATACAGAAGTGGTGAATTAAAATGCAAATAGTGCCATTTCATTTTAAGTTTAATTTTTGCAGGATTTTTGCACACAGACTTTGGAAACTAAATGGCAAAGTGGAGATTACATTTTCTCTTTTTATCGTTTTCGTTTTCATTTTATTTTTTGCAGAAAATACCCCCCAAACTATTTAGATAAAATTGAGAAACAAAAAACACTAAATTATAAATGCTCTGGTCAAGATTCTATTCACTCTGGTGTTAAGGTCGACACTGACCTGTTTGTAAGCTTAAAATGCAGAAAAGCGCCACAAAAATTTGTGTACTGCATGAAGGCTTTTTGACTTTCTCACAAAACTCTACTTGAACAAAAGAAATGTATGTATGTATTGGCCTTAACTGTTACTGAGCTGTGCAGCTTCACATTCAAAGGGGGGGGGGAGGGGGCATTCACCTTTGGACCCATCTACTGTAGGTAAGGGGCCCACTGTCAAATAAGCAAAGGAGGACCCCCTGTTTTGACAAAAGACAAAAGTGGCCTCAATTCAAGGAAAAACCACCCCCCGTTTAACTTAAGGGACCCCCTTGTTGCTGTGAGACCCGTCTCCCACCCTCAGCACGCATATCAAACAGCAGGGTAATTCAACTCATGGTCCTGATTTTCCAGTCTTCCTTCACCTGTGAGCCAGGTATGAAGCCTCTGAACAATCAGAATCAGTAACTATTAAACTGACTACCTGGGAGAACTGAAAACAAGGCCTGGATTTGGAATGGAGGGCCTGAGTTGAATAGCCCTGTTGTAGAGGATAAACTGGCACAGGGTAATGACCCAAACATCCAGGGCTCCAAATGAGGCTCCTTACTGTGCCAGGGAGTGGTTCAGGGAGCTAAGTCTCAGCATCCATGATTGGAAGGTGACTGGTTCAAGCCCTGACCTTAGCAGAACAGTCACATGTCCATGAGCCCTGGAGCAAGGCCCTTAACCCACATCTCCAGGAGTGCTATTGGCTGACCCTGCGCTTTGACCCCCCAAGCAAATGGGGCAGACAAAGAGAAGATTTCCAGTGTACCCATGCTGGGACAAATGGTGCATAAAGGATTTATTAATGTTAAGGGCGTGGCTTCAGCCAGACCCAACACATTCTGCAGCTTATAAGTGTGATTCCCACATCAACTTGAACCTTCAGGAGATTCTATGCATCACTAATTATGTAAACATCTCTAGGTCCTGATTTTAGTTAATATTTTCCTGCCAAATGTCCGTGGTGCATACCTTTCCTTCATGTAATTGGCAGTTACCTAAATGATGGCACCTATTTCAGGTGAAAATAAAGGCAGAGAACAACACGGTTTAACAAAGACAATAACAATATTCTGAAAATGAGGTCACTCCTTGGGAAGACCATCTCAGCTTGTACTTTTGTAGGCAACTGATAAGAACATGTCTACTGTTCAATTTCTCTCTAGATATATTTATAGTACACCGTGAAATGGAAAGATGACTCAATGTGATGCATATCTTCATCGTTTGACTAAATTGATATCTTGCTGTAACGAAAAAAAACTTTATTTTAACCTTATCCTTAGTTTGTGATTAGTCACATTTAACAGTAATTGGTGTGAGTGGAAGGCCTTGGTTATGGTAGGGATGCAGGCCTTTATAATCTGCCAGGGAAGCTTCTGTATCACTGAGCCCTACCTTCTCTCTCCCTCTAATGATGAAATCCCACACTGTCACAACAGGTTACCTTTTGTTGAAGGATGTGACCTCGGAAGTGTAGTAGGGCGCAAAATTTCTCTTTGTCTTGCTATTATGGCCACGGTATTATTATATTAATTTTGAAGAGCCTGACTTGGCTGCAGACCACAATGGTGACCTGGTGTCTGGTGTGATAAGTCTGACCTCTGGCGACTTTGGCTGGTGCTTACCATGATCTCTCACCATGTTTTTGTTTTCCTACCTGTAAGATCAGCTTAAGGTAGTGAAGACCAGGGAAAACACGCCATTGTAATCCGCCATGGAGATGTTGGTGACGGTCCATTCCAATTGGTCTATTGCTTGTTACACCAAAACACACCCCTGAATAATTTAAACAGTTATGACAACCCTTCTCTGCCTTGCACTGGCGCAAAGTTTTACGCCCGTCAAAATTGGATAATGGATTTCTACATGGCCATAACTGTTAGGTCCACTTTGTGCTTCATGCTTAGAGTTAGATCATCAAAATACATCCCATGGAATGAATGCAGGAAATTAATTATTGGTGGGACTCAGTCATACATAGTTCTGTGCAAAAGTCTTTCCCAGTCCAAGAAAATGGTTAAAGATACAGTGGTACCTTGGTTCTAGAACTTAATCCATTCCGGACTCTGGATCGAAACCTAAAAAGTTCGAGTTCTGATTGAATTTTTCCCATAAGGAATAATGTAAAACCAATTAACTGGTTCCTGGCCCCCCAAAATTATACCTAAATATGTTTTTTTTGTTTGGTTTTAGCATTTAAACACAAAATGAACAAAATAAAACAAGAAGAGCATTTTTTTCTTAATGACTTCCAAAACGATAAACATCTTATTCCAACATTACCGCTGTCCTGTCCGTGTGCCACGGCCCCTCGTTAAATTCATGCGGGATCCCTATGTGAACAGCTGTTTCTGGTTGTTGTCATTAGTCCTCTGCATTAAGTCCGCATTTCAATTTGTTTCCCCAGTCGGGTCATTGGGTGCGTTTGACTTGCTTACAGCGCTGGCTTAAAGCAACGTATTCTGATCCTAACTCAGTGCATTATGGTTAGATGCATTGCGACCTCTCACCAGGCTGCACAATCTGGAACCGCCTCCGTGATGACACACCTTTTCCCTTATTGGCTGAAGAGTTTAGTTATATGCATGACGTTTGTATCCCAGGCAGTTCCTATGCATAATCTGATATTTTTCCCAAAAAACATGTAAAGCATTGAGAACTAGTTTTTCAGTTAATTTACCTGGTAAAATAAAGTTTAAATAAATGACATAAATGCTCTAATAGTACGTGTAAGTTAGTGGTTTATTTATTGTTAGTTACTGTAATGTTGCGCTGCTTTATTTGGTTAATCGTCCAGTCTGTGAAGAAGGTTTTCAAGTATGAATTGCATTGTAGTATGACTCATTTCCTGGAGCATCCAGTTTATATTAGGTCAGCATACACGGTTTGACTTCTGATATTCTGATTGAGTTCTAGAAATTTGAGTTCTAGCGAGTTTGAGAACTGAGGTACCACTGTATTTATCTGGGGTGTGTTTCACAAAATCAATCAATAAGATATAAACTTTCTATAATTTTCAAAAGCAGTTTAAAGACCAACAAAGGGGAAGCCGGCTGCAATGCCAGCTACAATGCAAAATCCTTCACTGGGAATTTTATTTGCATCAACAAGCAAATATGACAAAAGTGGGGAATTTATGACTTAGGACCACTTATATATAGGATCTACAAAAGAGCAAAAAGGGGGCAGCTGGGAGTGGTTAATGAGAGCAGGAACAAGAGGTAAGACTAAACAGGCAACAGGTGAGAAAGAAAGGGAGAAATAACAGGAGGGGTGTGGCAGGCTGGACGGGTAGGAGAGGACAGATTCAAATTATACAACTTATTTGTCTAAACTTTTAACTCTGAAGAAGTTAATCAGTTGCGTTTTGCCATTTATTTTTATTAATCCTGGGCAAGAGTTAATAAGATAAAAAGTGACAAAACTGACAAAAAATGAGCAAAAATATACATCTTATCCAAATGATTGTTGGGTTACATGCAACAAAGCTGAATGATTTTAAAACATTCTGTTATTTTGTGTTACTGATTTTAAAAAATGGCTTTTATAATCCTCAAAATACAGAAAAAAATGACATTATTTTAATATACCTGAAAAGATAAGATAATGCCAATTGCTCAACATAAAAAAACAATGTTTTCAACCATAACTTTTTTTTTGTGAGAATATTCCATATTTTAATATGTGTTAATGGTTTAACTTAAAGTTCAGACGTAGATATTAATTTCCAACAAAAATAATTCATGCAAGCAAGTACAAGCTGAACAAAGGCTTGATGAACAGATAGCCTTAAGAAAAGAGGAAATTGCATTGTAAGTAGGAATGTTAAACAATTATGTTTTTTAATTGCACACCTTGGTGATTAATGGCATATGCCACATGTGCATATACTTGCATATTCTCAGCGGCTGACTAAATCCCTGTTTAATACCGACCACATAATCAATCTAAAATCTCAAACCTGACAAACACTGAAAGTACGCTATATAACATGAACGATCTTAAGATTTTAAGGTTTAAACCTTTAATAAAATAAGCCAAATATTGCTAATCACTATATTTTTATCCTAGGCATACCTCACCTGGCAGTTTTTAAAAACATTTCCCAGATAACATCGCCTTCCTTGTGAGACACAACCCGAATGTTTAGATTTTAGCTTTTAATTCTGGGATTCTGTGCAACGTCTTGTCAGAAACTGTCTCTGTTAAAATCTATGCTCATAATATTCTTACACTTGTGTAACAAAAGAGGCTTACTGCAAACATAACACAATAACTTATGACCTTAAAATTAATGCAACGAGTTAATACAATAAATGTCCCAGCTCTGATAACCTAAATGAACTGTAACAATAAAAACTAGATTTTTTTCCTGTTCTCCAAAACATTACACCACCAGCTCTCTTAACTAATGAACTTAATTAGTTAAATAACTCAGCCAAACATGGTATGTGTTGTGATCCAAGGTGCATGCAGGGTGGACAAAGCGAAACTCAGGTGAAATGACGGAGACGAGGGTTTAATTGCACATCTTGCTGGCGCAGACTTAAATACACAGAACGAGGCACAGGACTGGCGTGAACACAATCGGGTAATCACGGGAGGTAACAAGGGGGCGTGGCACACAAAAGGCTGGAACAGGGACAAACTTCGCAGGACGTGACAGTATGCTAGCAGTCGAGTAAAATAATGCTTGGGTATTTTGGGCAAATGTTGCAAAATATGGGGTGGCTTCAGAGGAGGTTTTGAAATGGCTAAGTTGTCACACTTTGACAGAGATAAAATCAAGCTTTTACACCAACAGGACAATCATTTTCTTTTGACTGCCTAAGACTTCCAATGCAGGCTAAACAGATTTACTTTTTTTCTCATTGCCAACTTAAAAATATGGTAGCCCGATCCTATGGGTTGCCCTAGCTACCATAATTGTTAGACAAAAAATGAATTAGTTTATGAGAAATAGACTGGAGAAAACAGTGTTTTTTTAAATATTGACCTATGGCTGTTATTTTCTTTTGTTGCAAAGGCCTTGAATTAACATAATTTCAATTTTTGACAAATATTAGTATTTTTATAGTCACCATCATAAGTACAACTGAGCTTTTAACCAGAAAATGATCATCTTCGTACCAGCTAATGTTTCTCTTGCTATTTAGTGTGTTCTGCTACCTTGCAGAGAGACTGGGAGGCAGATTCTTCCTGGTTTCAATAGGTTCACGAATCAGCTTACAGTGGGTTTTTCTGCATGTCAGGTTTAGCTGGGAAAAGCCCACATTAAGAAGAAAAAAACAACTTTACTGCTGATTGAAGCAACTGTGGCCTGGAGTAGAGAAGAGCAGGACAAAGACATCTCAGTTAAAGCAGGACAGAGAGGGGCTTGAACATTGATACTGATTCACTGTTGATCCCCAAAGGGTGTTGTGTTTTTCCCATAACCGTAGCCCCAGCTGCATGAATTGGCAGGGGGAGGCACCCCTTTTCCCCCAGAAATGCTGAGTAAATGAGGGTTTCTCCACAGCCTTGCACAATAAACCCCATGCCTAAGATTTCACAAATTGCGACCGTCACAATATTCTGGGACTGTGATTAATGGCAGCGAGCGACTGTCTCACAACATCGCGGCGACTGCCAAGCAGCAGCTTCCTCTCAGTCGGATGGAAAAACGAGATGAATAGAGCAGCTTTGAAGATTCGTGCGGCGTGGCACATCACACAGCCTCGCTCATTGCGTGCTATTACTGCTTTTTCCATCAATATTTTCATTCATCCATCCTTTAAGAGCTTTCCGGTTCAGGGTCGCCTGCACCCTAGAGTTTATCCCAAGAAGAGAGGGAGCAGGGCAGGGGACACCCAAGGTGCGATGCCAGTCAACCACTGAGCTAGACAGGGTAACCAGAGGAAGCCCACACACACTCCATGCACACCCAGTATTTCAACATCATTCCTTCTGACTGATCTACATTCACCAGACTTTGTCCAACTCCTCTGATTGTTCCTGATGACTTTAATTAGCTATTAATCTGTGCCTGTGAGTCAGCAGGTCTGTCATTTGGCCACAATGCTTAATATTGATATGCGCATATTTTTTTTTTTCTCTAAACAGTTGTTCATAAATGTTGACTTAGCGTGAGCTGACATGGATATCTATGGCGCGTGAATAACAATCCCTCACTGCAGGTTCTGGCAGATAAATGCTCAAGACAGAAACTGTTAAAAATATAGGAATCACTTTGCTGGATATAAAGATATAAACCTGGACCAGCATATGAGGGACAAAAGAAGGTCAGTTGACACTCAGGACAGCATCTTATTTGTGGTCCAGGCTACAGAGAGCAACTGGGGACATGGACAAATTCACTTACCTGCACACACGCACACACACACACGCACACACACACACATCTCTATATATTTAGGGAACCTGGACCCCATGCCAGGAAGCATTAGGGTGGGAACGCTCTAGACAGGATTCTGGTCCATTCCAGGGCACACACATTCTCAGATGCAATCATACACTAAGGGCAGTTCAGAGAATTCAATACGCCAATCCAATTCACCTCATGCACGTTTCTGCAGGAAACTGGTGGAAAACTCAGAGGAAATATATAAAACTGGACTTAGACTTTGAAATAAATCATATTTTAACATAATACAAGCTTTTCCCAGGACTCTTCGAATATCGTCTGGGCTGCTGTCAGACATCGGACTTCCTGCCCTTTGAAGTTCTGACCAGCTCTTTCGCACCTTTCACACTCCTTCCTAGCTTGTCACTGGTGGCTGCCGCCGCTGTCTGGGGTTGCGTTCTTCTTCAGAACTTGAGGTGCTGCCAGGCTGAGGAGGCTCAGCGGCAGCTAACTTTAGCTGCGGTTATAAGCTTTTCACAGCGGCCGACTCTGCTATCTATCGCCTGTCGGATGACCTGATGAAGTTACTGCAGCCCGTGGTTCGTCTGTAGTGTCTGTGCTGCTGTCCTGTCCGGATTATCATTCCATTGTCCTGGAAAACTCTTTGGGGGGACCTTTGAATGACTTCACCCAAGTACTCTAGGAGCTGATTGAACAGGATGAAGACTGGACAAGAGTCACCTAGTTGACCCTAATGAAAGATTCAGACTTAAATTCAAAGTGACTCAGGGACCATTCCCATTACATGGAGCGCCCTGGGATGTCACCTCACTGTTTCAACTTCCCCCCTGCAGCGTGCTCACCTACCAAAGCTGAACACGAAAAACCCAGGGCGTACAGATTGTTTGACCTCTTTTCTTATGTTAATTTTGTGAGCTGAGAATGGCTTCTTTGACAGTCATTATTATAGACATATTTTCTAAAGCATTTAACAGGTTTTATCGGCAAACTCTGGCTAGGTGTAGATATTCCTCAAGCTCTCCTCTTCTCCGGGTACCAGCCTATTTTAAGTTTAAACAACCTGAATAGTAATACATGAGTAATACTTAATAAACACTTAACAAACATAAAAACTTGAAAAGTCTATGATAATATTGAAACCCTATATTGAATAACAAACCAAAATCTGTGATTCACGGTACTCACTGCTCTCTGTAAGTCGACCCTCCTATCATGGAGCTTAAACCATTATTAATTATTCATTAATTAAATATAACTCAATAATAGGTCTGATTGTTGGGGGAGGAAGTACAGTGAATTACAGGATGGTAATGCATTACAGTGAGGTACCTGCTCTAATCATCACCGACTAAAAGATGATGGATAAAGACTCAACCTTTAATTTTCGGCATGTACTTACCAGAGGACCTGATATGGCCCTTGAACACTACAGCACTGGTTAAGAAAGCACAGTATAGGCTCTACTTTTTGAGATCACTCAAGAAACATAATCTAAATATGGATCTACTTGTGCCTTTGTACCATTGCAGCATTGAAGGAGTGCTGATTTACTGCAGTTTGGTATCATACTCCAGTGGTAACATCGCGGACAAGAAAACCCTAGAGAGGTTCATCAAGGTGGCACAGAGAATCAACACAGCCAAACTGTCAAACCTGGAGGCAGGGACGGATTATGGGTTGTGTGGGCCCCTGGGCAAACCATTTGCGAGGGCCCCCCAACCAACCAGCACCACTGT
>JABFDZ020000044.1:31610997-31635487 GCA_019775955.2 Pollimyrus isidori | reverse complement strand
ATGTAAAGCGCATTGAGACAATGTAATGTTGTGATAATGCGCTATATAAATAAAATTGCATTGCATTGCATTGTATTGCATATTAGTGCTCCACATTCCGGCATAGAATCCATCGCCTTAATTATGCAGTATGCATTTTTGCATGCAAGGCCCTTGATAAGGGTGATTATGGTGACAGTGTAGGTCAGGATATTGAGTGCTGACTGACCGTTTACTGACAGGTCTGAGGGGATTACAGCAATATCTTTAATCGGTCACAATTCTGAGCGCTTTCTCAGAGGGAATGATTGCTGATCTCTGCCGCCTGATTTAATGCTTGCATGTCCATTATAGCGATATAAACACATTATTTTTGTGAGCACAGAAACAAAGATGCAAGCCGTCAGACATCAGACAGGTACAGGGGTAGTTAAATAGGGATGAGGGTCAGTTTATATTTTGAGGTCAAA
Source organism: Pollimyrus isidori (assembly GCA_019775955.2). Taxonomy (NCBI): domain Eukaryota; kingdom Metazoa; phylum Chordata; class Actinopteri; order Osteoglossiformes; family Mormyridae; genus Pollimyrus; species Pollimyrus isidori. Next base: position 31,635,038 of record JABFDZ020000044.1, on the reverse strand, counting down.
TACAGTGGACTATTAGTGAAACAAAAACACACTTTGACATTCTCGGTGGGTCGGCCTGCCTACAACCATGAGGTAATTTGTAGCCATTCATCCATGCTCATTAAGCACTTATTTACCATTGGTTTCGGTGACTTTTATTTTTTAAAAGTCAAGAATGTAGAGTAGGACCCACCCTGTAGATAGATGTCAGTGAAGCTCAGGATGCAGGCACTGAAAGCGATTTAGAGCTAGTGATTCTGCAGAACCGCATGTCTTGGGGCTGTGAGGACACCAGCGCAAGCGGAAAGTATATAGTATGGCAAGAACACAAAGACTCAAATTTCGGCCCGCAGACCTTGAAGGAATGACACAGTGGCCTGCAACCACCCACCCCAACCCCCCAAGCCCCTTGTATTAAACTCAGCTGGTGTCTGTTTGGGCCTGCAGTTGGTGTCTCCGTTATTAAAATGGAGAGTGCTCTCCTGATTTCAGGAGTCTTCAGTCATAAACGACGTTCCTGTCATCCTCATAATCATCTGATTAGTTCCACTGTTGAGTCCCCATCAACCAGAACGAAAAGGAATGAATAATCAAAGAGAGGCCCAAGGAACATTCCTGCAAATTCGAAAGGGCTGAATCGAATATTCAATGCGCATCCTGCGACCATCCTGGCTGCCCAAGCAAAATTCCTCCAACCGAAAGCTTTCATCAGGATGGCTGTGCACTTGTTTATGTCACACCGTGAAATCTGATTTTCTTTTCCTCTTTCGGCATGCTTGATGTGCCGCGTTGCGGCGCCGAAGAAACCTGCGTTTCTGAAGGCTTGATCTCTCAATTTTTTCTCAGAGTCTCCAAACCTCACAGAGGTAATTCTCCGCAAGCAGGGTTACGACTGAATGCTGGTCACACGCAAGATGGGAGAGAGCTAACAGGACGAGAGAGGGTCATTGTTTCATTTTCTCTCCGCGAATTGGTGAGGCTGCCCAGGGAGGCCCCCCAAGGGGACCCGGCTCTTTGTTTTTCACGTCCTGACACCTGCAAATTGCTTGGGGGCCATTGGTGATTGGTGAGAAATCTAGAGAACATCGGGAGAGACACTCAGTATGACTCAACTCGCCACAAAAAAAGGTAAATTCAGCGGGTTTGTCAGCTTGCAAAGAATAGTGAGCGATGGCTTCTAATGCAGAAATTGCACCTGCTGCAATTAAGGAACCCCAACTCTGAGCAGAATAAACTGTGGGGAGATGCACAGAAAAGTGGCTACTTGATGAAAAGTGTGTTTGTTTGGAAATTAAGGCCTGCTGATGAAAAAAGGAAAAAAACAGGGACAAGAGAGGCAACTGTTATGACCTGCTTGTACGATCCTTCCGTGTGCCATGCCCCCCTCGTTACCTAATTCCCGATTGTTCTCAGCTGTTCTGCATTTCTGTCCCTTAGTCTTGTGTATTTAGGTCCACGTCAGAGTTCGTATCCCCAGATCCATCGTTAATGTTGTGTTGTTATGCGTCTCGTATGCCTCTCCATCTCCCCTTTAAATCCTTTTATACCCCAAGTATTTTTGTCTTTTGCCTGCTTCCCCGGTCCGAGCACCGCGGCACGTAACAGCAACCATATATCAGGCAATCCGGAATGGCAGCATCGGTTTATATTCTGGGTCTGTAGAGCTGTGTGGCAGCTGAAGCCGGAGAAATGTATGACATGTGGGCGTCAGGGGCAGCTTAGAAAGGAGCCCCTCCCACTCAGCTGACTTTTAAACATGTGTATTACTGTGGCCCACTACTGTGAACTGCAATATGTTACATCACAAGGGAGGAGCTTAAGCGGAATGTATTGAGGAGGATATATGTCTACACAGAAGGCCTGGGATAGCCTAATAATGGCTATTATTAAATGATTAATAAATTCTCATTCGCTTTAAATAACAATAAAAGTATAAGCCCCCACTTTTTTGTGAGCACTGTTTTCCGCAAAAGTTGATTAATTACATTTGTTTTGCAACACCATTAAATAATTATCTGTAATGTAATTTCATATATCTAAAATGACATTAGTACTACTAAAAATCTATTTTAGATATCTCAAATACCCAGTTGTACTAGTGAGAATTCAACTGTATGGATGTGGGTATCCAATTTCAATTATTGCTAGTAATCTATTTACTGTAAGTGATAGCTATATCTACATCATATATATCTTAAACGGTTTTACATTTTAGTTACCTAAAATGGACATTGTGACTAGTAATAATTGAATTATAGATGTTTAATTAAAGAATTGTTGCTAGTAAAAATGTACTTTCAGACATCTAGAATTGAGATATCTAAAATGGAATTGTTGCCCTCCAAAATGAATACCGCAATACAGATCAATAGGAAAAGTAACATCATTCCTACTGTTATGACCTGTTTGTACGATCCTTCTGTGTGCCACGCCTCCCCGTTAACTCTGTGTGATATTCCGACGTAACCAGCAGTTTCTTGTTGTTTCATTTAGTCTTATGTATTTAAGTTCACGTGAGAGTTTGTATCCCCGGTCCCGTCATTGTAGTCTTTACCGTGTATCTGCATGTTTGCCCAAATAAATCCCCTGTTCGTTGGACTTCCGTCTGCCTGACCCTGTTTCTGCGTCCCCTGCTCGCTTGCCTACACATGGACGTGGCATCTACTAATAAATCATGGATGTCGCAAATGCTCATTTATACTCCTGGAAACTGAATTACAGATATCTGAAATGCTAGTTTGTACTAGTATGAATTACAATACACATAGCGAATGCAGATATCAAAATTACTATCCTGCCTACTTACTTAATTTTAAGATGGCCACGTTATAGATATTTGATATCTTAATAGATATCTTATACTGTAGAATAGAATTGACAGGAACAGAAACTCCATCACAGGTGCCGATAAAGTCGATTCCATATCGTCACGGATAAAACTGTCAAATGGTGACAGAGGGGACATCCCTCACAAAGGAAAACAAAGAGAGGAAAAGAGAGGTTTCTGGAAGACAGTGCTCTGTCCAAGGTTATCGCTTTTTTGGGATTTAGAGACATCTGGACTTCCAATCACTGCTAATTACGCAAGTTAGGTTTACAGCTCAAAATAACATTCTAAATAAGTTATTGATATTTTATTTATCGATCCACCATCCAACCACTTGCCAATGTAAGGGGCCCTGGAGCCTACTCCATGCGGTATAGGAACACCCTCGGGGGATACCAGCGGCTCCCGGAGGTCTAAACCACCTACGGGCATGACAAGAAGCTGCAAGAGGAAAGGGGAGGCGCCGGGGAAACTTCCAGACTTTACACATGCCGAGCAGGGGTGAGATTTGAACCTACAACCTAGGAGATGTGAAGCACTCCAGTGCCACCCACTACATATTTGTTAGCCTTGCCCTACAGGTCATCAATGTTCGCTGTCCACAAGTAAAATGATGTTAAGATTGGTCTGGAAAGAGTGAACATAATTTTTCTAAGTACTGAAAATGGAGCAAGCGTACATGCAGGAGGGGTGATGGTATTGATGAATAAGCACTGTATACTATTCACCTGCTCTAGATCATGCATTTCCTGAAATAAACAAAGAAATACTTATTTTGATCTTTCAACTAATTTCACCCTCCTTCAAGGCAGTAGTCCTGCAGCCAGGGTAACAAAGGGAAAGTGGCAATAAAGCACTTTTCTCTGTGAATTATGCATGCAGGAATAAAGTCACCAGTGACATTATCATCACCTTTCCATTTTTGCTGTGTTTTTCACAATTTTTGTTATGTCACTCGACTGTCGTCATTTGATTTCGTTAAATTCTTTGATAACATGATGTTACTCTGATTAATGCTGGTCTTTGTGAAAAGAAAATAGTGACATGAAATGAAAAACTATTTAGCTGCGTTTTGTTATGCATAGAATTTTTTGTAAATTTGATGGTATTTTTATTACTCAAAAGATATTTTTGCAATTCTTAAACATTTTCTTTCTCATTTTGAGAACTAAACTGGCACAGTTTTGCTGGCATTCGCTTGGAGTGGCAGCGATTAAGCCGATTAACTCAAGCGGCGGCTAACCAGGCAGCAGAGCGGCGCAGCGTGTGCAGAAGATCGACCCACGGAAGCCCTAACACAAACACCGAAAGCCCTACAATGAAATCTGCTGTAGTAAGCTGGCAATAAAAACTTCACAGATGTTTGATTTCTGTGTTACTTTTACAAAGCCTGCTGATTTCCCTGTGGTGTTTAAGCTGTGTGTTTTCCCACTCCTGGAATCGGCTGTTATTTTGAACCGAACGCCTCATGCTTTACACAAATCATTATTGATTTCTTTTTAAATTGGTCACCTTATACCAGAATGTTATGCATCGAAACACACTCACATACAGTACAAAACCAACCAGAATACAGCTCACATGCACTTTAGGTGAATTCTTGTCTCTAAACTGGCCTTAGTGGGTTGTCTCATTGTCATTGTCTCCTATACTATGCAGGAAAAAGGCTTATGTGACATTATAGATGCAGATGGGCCATCGTGTTCCCAATGGGCTGGTCTTTATATAGCTTTTATGATCACGAACAGCAAAATATACCAAGGGGGATCCTCTACCCAGTTTTTTGTTGGAAATCCAGCCTTGGGTCAGTGCAAGGATTATTACAAATACTGCTCTGAATTATTCAGGTAGAGCTGTATAGGAAGGAAGGGTAGTAATTTGTCCATTTTCCTTCAGTGTGAAACATGAAAACACCATGTAATACACATTGACACAGATGACCAGCATGAAACCAGGAGATTGCAGATTCCCAGATTTCCTTTGCTTTGTGTATATTTCATTTCTCCAGTTTGCCCCTGGCTTCTTCATTTGAATATCAATCAATACTTTGGCTGCCTTGGGGGAGGGGGGGGGGTGGTGATATCTTGGAGATGATTGCTCCACAAAACCACAGCTCACGCTTCACATGCACTTAAAAGACCAAGGTCCTACTGGACCTGAGGGATCTTTGAGGCTTTGGTGGAGGGGTGTGTTTGATTGACTGAGGTCCACCACAGCAGCCTGGAGACTAGTTCCCCTCTCTGAGCACAGGAGGAAGCTGTCCGATTCGGGCCGATAACCATTGCCGCAGCGTGTGCTAAGGCAGATATGAGGCCCTGACCTGGAGCTGAACTCAATCTGTCTGGAGTTCCTGCAGAAAAACCCTGAACTTACCAGCACTAAGCGGAGCCAGAACTGGTGTGTTAACTGCTCTATGACTTCTCCAGGGCCAGTGATTATACATTACTGGCTGCTGTTGAAAAATGTTTTTAGGTAGAATATCAAGCAGATGAGACTTATATTTTATATCAATAATCTCAAGATAATCAATTATGACTTGTGAATCCTGTAATGATCAGGATTCACAATGATCTTTGGCACTTCAGATTAATTGTAGTAATTAGTCTGTAGGTTCCAGAGGACCCTATTCCAAGAGGCAGAGAAATATCCTGGAGCCAGTCCATTGTTGGAAAAGCACTCATGTTCTGTAGGAAATTCATCTTTATAATGTTCTTGGATTGAGAGAGTAAGCCTGATGGAATATGAAGAAAGCATGCAGACCCCACTAGGGGCAGGATATGAACGTGCAGCCATACAAGGGTAGGGCATATGCCCCCCCCTACTGAGCCACCAGCACATCATAGTTGCAGAAATATGCCCTAAAAGTCAGACCAAAATGGGGCTATGTACAACCACTGGCATTCATTTGGATTCAAGTAGCACAGAGGAGTCACAGCAGATGTGAAAAATGTCTTTCATTACTGTGAGACAACCCCCTTTTATACACCACATTCATTATTAGTGTTTTCATCACTATGATTACAATGCACTGAATGTGCTGGAAACTAACAATTTATCCTGACATGTGTCTGCACGTAAAGCAATCAATTGCTGCGAGAAAATGTGTAACTTCTAATATAAACCGCATCACTGTGGCAACACCTTATAAAGTTCATTGCTCTCTTTTGCTATTTCCAGGTAAGGATACTGTATGAAGTGTGTGGGTGATGAGTTGAAGTTTGGGAGGTATATCATTCCTGATTCAGCTGGGAGACGGATCGAAGCGTGTGGTGGTGGGGGAAGACGATGCTGGAGAATAGGTGCCCTGCAACCCATGAAGGAAAGGCTTTCTTCAATTTGACTTGGAAGCGATATCATTCAAAGCAGAAAGACATTGCTAAGAGCCTTCATGAGGCAGCCATTTTGACCAGACGCCCTGATATAAATGTTGGTTTTGATGCACCGCAGCCTGTTCTGCTCCCCGTCTTCCATGTCTCTCCTCACCATGGATTGAGGATCCTCCTAATTCATCCTTCACCCACCTTCAAGGGAATGACATTTGTGGCACCAAATACAGAAAAATACCCACAAAGGTTCAGCCCCACAGTCCATCTCCTATAAGCAATTACCACCCTCCTTACATTTTTTGACCTCAGTCCGCTCTGATCTCAGGTGTCTTGCTGACCCCGTTATAGAACCGGCCACCGCATTGTCAAGGACTGTCTCAGCCACAGCTCCTGCCTTCCCCAAAGGCTGCCTCCCAGACTCAGCCCTCGTTACCCTACCAATAGAGAGACAGACGGCACCGTGTCCGTCTCTGCAAGGATACCCGCATCGCCACTGGGCAAAGAAATTGCTCTGGGGCAGCAAAACATAAACCAATCTGCTCCTCTGTCCTGAGATGCCCAGATGGTTCCTGGAGCATTTTCATGACGAGTTTTTCCCAGAAATAGCCGTTGTTGATGCTGTTATTACCATTTTTTTCAAAACTTCTCTCACAGGACTCTAGAAGTGGGATTATCTTAGTACACGATGTGCCACAAGTCATTATTTTTCCTTCAGCTGGGAACATGTAGTAATCATACATTTCTACTGCACTTCAGTGCATTTATGTAACAGGTGTGTTTTTTTTTTCTCCTCAGGTGCTGAATTTCAGCAAGGTTATTTAATCCTGTAAGCATGTACCACAGTATTTTGGTTAAACCAGAAGTCTATCATCACGGCAGCAGCTTTGCGCAAACAATTTGGTGTAAAGAATTTGGTCCTGCGTCTCCCTCTTTGTGCTTTGTGTCTGCTGCCATACCTGTGGCCCTCCGATAAAAATCTGAGACAGATGCTAAAAAATATCACCCTATTAGCCTGGACCCCCACTAAGGCATGGTTACGGATCGGCTGCTCACTCATGATCTTGGGCCTGCCGGCACATTTGTACTGGCACTGATACCAATACGAAAAGCAATAACTTTTGATCCTGCATTTCACAGCAAGGTGATGCTTAGAGGTCCCCGGTAAAGGCTGCTAAAGTGGCTATGAATGTGTCTGTTTGTTGCCTTGGTCATCAGCTGCCTTCTTCCCTTATCTGACAGCCGCGGGACTTGGCTTGATACCAAACAGGACGTGCTGGCTTGAGAAGTTCTCCCTGATGGTGAAATGCCACTTTTTAACTTCGATGTTTCCCATCTCCATTCGAGTCAGCGGTGCGTAAATATAAGAACATAAGAAATTTACAATTGAGAGAGGTCATTCGGCCCACTAAGCTCTTTTGGAGAGAATTCAACCAACATCTTAAAGTTGCTAAAATCTTATCTAGCTCTGATTTAAAGGAATCCAAGGTTTTAGCTTGCGCTAACCTAACAAGAGGACTATTCCGTACTCTAACTACATATCGAGTAAAGAAGTGCTTTCTCGAATACGTTTAAAAATGTTCTCCTGCTCTCCTCCTCTAATTTCCACCATTGGCCATGAGTTCTTGTATTTGAACTAATCCTGAAGTAACTATTTGGTTGAACAGCATGCAGACCTGTTAGAATCTTATGTACCTGGATCATGTCCCCCCTTAGTCTCCTTTGCTCGAGGCTAAACAGATTTAGCTCAGCTAACCTCTCCTCATAAGACATTCCTCTAAGACCAGGAATCATTCTTGTAGCTCTACATTAAACCTTTTCCAAGGCACCAATGTCGTTTTAAGGTATGGTGACCAAACCTGCATACAATATTCTACGTGCAGTCTTACCAAGAAATTGTATAACCTTAGTATCACCTCCCTTGACTTAAACTCCACACATTATAGATGCAATTGAACATCCTATCAGCCTTTTTAATTGATTCCCCACACTGGCGAGAGTGGAACATGGAAGCATCTACATACACACCCAGGTCTTTCTCATAAAAACCTACCTTTATTTCAGTGGAACCCATAAAATATCTACATTTTACATCTCTGCTCCCTGCATGGATCACCTTACATTTCCCTCCATTAAATTTCATCTGCCAGATATCAGCTCAGTGACTAACAATTTTAATGTGTGAATAAGCCTTTTCCCCAGGAAGGGTATTTCTCGCATCACACCCCCTTATGCCACGTCACACCACTTGGTGGCCCTCTGAGGGCTTCTCTCCAAAGTTATTCTGTCAGATATTTTTTTACTTGGACAGTTTAAGTAGTGAACTGCAGCATCCCAAAGTAGAGATTCTCCTTGGCAACCGGTCTGAAACCCAAATGCAGCTACAGTGTTTGCTGTACTGCAGTCACCTAGTAGGAATGCACAAATAGCTATTAAACATGAGGCCCCCTGCGTCCAGCGACCGGCCTCTAAGCTCATTAGTAGCCTTGGAAGGCAGGGCTTGCACGTGTACATGGTGCTGCGGGGGGAGGGAGCCCCCTCCGTCCTCACATCTCCATTTGCAAGCTGCAGATAAATTGCGCTCACCTGCCGCCTCGCCTTAAATTACAGGCCTCGCTCCCCACCAACCACTGGGACTGTTTGTCCTCGAAAAAAAACCACTGCGTTCACACCTGGAGACAAAGTCAAGCCCAAGGGTCATCCATCTAGGGTTTTTATTCCCATAGCTACCTGGGAGAAATAATTACATTTTCTTAATTAAACAACAATAATGAAAAAAATCCACTCACTGAAAAATAAAGGACAACTACCACGTTACAGCTTTGTTGTGCAAGACAAAAGCTTTTCATTCTTTAGAGACATTTTTTTTCTTCATATTTACATATTTTTATTTCAATTTCTTTATTTCTTTAAATGTTAAGGTAATTATTTAATCGAGGATGGATTTTATGAATAAAACATTTAGATCGTGTCATAATGTTTTTAATAAACAAGGATAAATGAACGTTAGTTAATATGTTGTTAGATACACGCACAGTGTCACGTACGGACCAGAGATGCCGGAGCAGGGAGACGAGGAATCAGGTAACGGGGGATTTATTGTAGAAAACAACATGGCAAGGCACACGGACAGACGTTACACTGTGAGCAGACTGGGGAAACAAACTTAACTCGGACTTAAATACATTAAACTAATGACAGCAACAAGAAACATCAGGTAACACGGGGATTCCACACGGGGTACATGAGGGGGCGTGGCACACAGGAGGACTGGATGAGCGTAACATGACACCCAGTTTGTTGTGATTGCAGTTAAGATCTTTCTGTTAAAGTCTCGCTGAATATTTAGAGATCGCTTTGGGGAATTTAGATCTCAGGTGTTGCGTCCAAGCTCCATCCGCTCATCCCGTGTGCCGCGCCCACCGTGTTACCTCTTGTGATCGCCAGTTGTTTTCACCTGTGTGGCGTTGCGCCCGCCTGCCTTGTGCCTGTCTAGCGTATTTAGGTCTGCGTCTGCGTCACTTCCGGCAGACGTTGATGTTTCAATGTGTCGGTGTGTTCACGCAATTAAACTCTGTTTACCCGTTCTCCTGGCTGGATTCCTCTCCTGTCGCCGCTCCCTCCACCGACGCCCGTAACAGATGTCTGCGTCTCTTCCGGCAGACGCGGCATTAACGTTTCAATGTATTGTCGTGTTGTAGACAATAAACCCCGTCTTCCCGCATTTCCTGGTTGGACTTGTCTCCTTTCGCCATTCACAACCGTCGCATCATAACATCAGGCACACAGTGGCAATATTTTCTTTTATAATATACCAATACTAAGATGCTTGTGACCTGTATGAGAAAGGCATCTCCTTCCAGCAGCAACCTCAGCTTTAACTGTCATTTTATTGCCCTGTTTTCCCACTTCTATCTCTGGCAGAATCACTAAGCATCACGACCAGTCGTGTTCCATATGTTTTGTTGTTTTATAATTTTTTTGGTTACTTGATCTAGTGCAGTTTATAATGCTTTCTCCTGTCGATATAGAGAATGGATCTGAATCACTGTGGGATGGGAGGATGAAATAAGGAACTGAATTTGGGGGAAATTTTGGCTCCGACTATAGTTGTTTTTGGCGGCCTGTCAATTTTAGTTTTAGTCTAGTCTTTGCGTCAAGCTGTCATTTTAGTTATTATTAGTCTTAGTCACGTCCATACTCATTTTAGTCTAGTCAAGTTTCAGACAACAAAAAGTCTGAGCATTTTAATCATATTTTAGTCAGAATTACCCCTGACTGTTTTAGTCTAGTTTTAGTGAACAAAAACTGATGCAATTTTAGTCTAGTTTTAGTCAATGAAAATTGTATTTTAGTCTCTTTATTTTAGTGATGCAATTCTATTTTACCTAGTCAATATAGTACCTGGTAGAATAGACAAAAACAAAAAATTCTTTTAGTTAAATGCATTTCACAATTAAAACAAGGTTGTTATTATTATATTATTGTTACAGTACCTTATAGATTCAAGAATACTCTACGTCCATTCCGGACACGGAAGACACTCTGATTTGAATTTATAACATTTATTTTGCCAACGAAACATGTTTGAACTTAGAAGTACACACACATTTACACACAATACAAAAAATAATGTCATTTCTTCACTGAAGCTGTTCCTGGAATCTAGCACAGGAAAAGATACAATGTCAGACGCAGCCTCTGGAAAATCTAACTGTTGTAAATGTTAAGTAGCATAAATCCTTGCTATTAGGCCTATTTTGCCCTCAATGACTGAAACTATTGGTTGTAATTTGGCTGTTTATTTTCAGCTACAATTGTATAACAGAAAAAATAGGCCTCACAAGACAATAAGGGATGTATCATGCTCTGAATCATTCACGAACGTCCTTTGCACAAGAAAATTATATCTACGTGGATGGTAACTAGCCTGGCAATTAAGCTAGACCCATTTACGATGTTCAGAAAAATGCTCTTTCAATGTTCAAACACTTATCCTTTAGACATACATCTGGTCATGCAGTAATGAAAGCTTGAAAGTTTAGATCGCCAGGATTCAAGACAACTGAGCTGTCGTTCTCATTTTGCTACTTAGCTTTAGCTTGCTAAAATGCCTACATTGCTTCAAAGTCTTCCCTTTAACCATGTATTCTTATCAAACATCTTATCAGAAAGATCGCCATGTGTCCATGCATATGAAATATAATTCTCTCCAAAACGCCTAAAGCTAGCAGGATAACATCTATTGCTAACGATGACGTGTTAAACACAGTTGGTATGAGCTTTCTAAAATTGAAATGTCTTTACTTACCTCAGTGCCATTGTGGAATGCCTTGAGATGTATTTTAAGGTTTGCGGTGTTTTTTTCCACAGTTTCTTGTAAACTAAATTTAGTCTCGTTTTTATTCGTAAAACAATATTACGACATATTTCATTATGGTTATTGTCACATGACCAGCATTTACGTTGCGTCTCGTCTTAATTACCTGTACATCAAAAAGGTTTGTTGATTTAGATATTTCATTAAACATTTTGTTGACGAAAACAACACCCAAATGAGTGATGTGTTTGGATATTCTGATCCATATGGGTCCAATCATAATGTAGATCATTTGAGTTGGTGTAGAAGAATATGGATGCTCTCTCACTTTTCCTTACTATATTTTCCAATATGATGTTCTTGATCAATCTGGGCCAGATGATTATCTACATTGTTTTGCTAGATTCTCAGCTCAACCTCACCTCGAGTATCATCATCAAGGCCTCTTGCTTTCTGGGTGCTGTTCTTGAGCAGTGCTCCTCCCCCTTCCACACAGGGTCCTGGTCCTGGCTTCTCCAGAACCAGGTTTTCAATTAGCTCCCTGCTAGCTTTGGGAAAGGGTCTGCAGAACAGCATCATTTGGTTCAATCCAATAGTGCACCTTCATGCTCCCGCCCTTGCGAACACCACGTGCCTGGACATAGTGCTGTGTCTTCAAACTACCAGCCCCCTTTCACTGTGTTCACATGTTTCATCTTGTGCCATCAGGCAGCTGAGCCTGAAAACAATATGAGGCAAAGCTAATCTGTACACATCTGTTTAAAAAACCCATCCTTAGGGAGCCAAATGTCGTCGGTACCTGGCCGCTTCACACAAACGTTGCGCTCGCTTTCATGCACTTCTAACACCATGTGTACATGCTGTACAAGCTCAACCCCATGTCCTGAAGAAAGCAATCATCACACATAATCATACATGGCCATTTTTCATGGGATTTACTTCAGAGGAAAGAAGGAGGACCATCACGTAGCTAGAAGGATCTCACAGGTGGGCCAATTTAATTGGCAGCCTGCCAGCGAGTCAGTTGTGAGTTCTGGCATCTCCAAGTCTTTCGCTGCTGTTTCCGGAGTACAGGTCTTATGAGTGGGTCCTAGGTATGCTGCTTTACCCAGGAATGATTTGCAAATAAGGGGTTGTTTTTACCCAGGCAGGCTTGTGCTCTTTTGTTTGTATACCGGTAGCCGCTACTGATGCTAACAAATGTGTTGATCAAAAATAGCTTTATTTAGGGACATGGGTAAACAGATAGTCCTTGCTCTCCATCTCGTTATTCCACATGTCTCTATGGCTCGACGTATCATGTGATCCTATTCCCAAGATCTGAGACATGCTCTGTGGTCAAACATGGCTCTAGGACCATACTATGCTAGTGTCCTATATCGATCCACACTGGATCATATTATTGTTACGTTGCTCCTTTTTATCATTGTTGGACACACATCTGTAAAAGCTTACTAGGCGGTCATGTGTGGCTCAGCGGGTAAGAATCAGTAATGGGAAGGTACGCGGTTTGGAGATCATGGCCTGCAGACTGAAGTCGCCATTGGGCCCTTAACACTAGGTACCTCAGAGATGTTGGATGGTAGCTGAACCTGCACTATGACCCCCAACCTTGTGTGTCTCATGGAGAGCAAGACTGGATAGCAAAAATGCAAATTCCCCATGGGGATCAATAAAGTATTACTATTGTGTTTTACTGAAAGAGACTTGTTCAGTGAGTATTTCTGATTCATAACAGGATTCCACAATCATACTGAGGTTATCTACAGGTTTGTTTCCACAGAAATGTTAAAATGAAATGCAATTAACATATAACTACTGTTCCAAGGATCATGCATACAGCAATGCAGCTTGTCCTCCAAATGCCATGAAGCACCATTAATTGTTTAGCTTATCTTATGGTCTTTAATGTTTATGTTCTCTAATTCCTGTTTCCTACAGTGTACAAAGTTCTCTAGTATAATATTATTCTTTGCCTTGATAGATGTACTTCCACAGTACATCAAGTAGACCAGACGGTCAGTTGCTGAATACCGATACAATATTCAAGAGGAAGATAAGTTAAAGGGGCAAAATTCATTAAAAGTATTTTTAGGGATCTAATTATCACATAACTAGTAGGCAAAGGGCTCCACATCGGTATCGGTCAAAATTAAATTTAAATTGGAACTTCATAATTAAAAAGTTGAACTTTAAAAAGGAGAGAAATTGAAATGGTAGATTGGGGTCCACTGTTCACTCGTTGAGTACGTCATATTGGCTTAAATGTTACACAGGGTTCCCTGATAAGGGCCAGCCATGATATGACAGGCCTCTGAGTGCTGGTGTTTTATTCCAGGGCTAATCACATCTAATCTTACTATACTACACAGCACAGTCCTTGTTAATGGATGAGCTCAGGGGCACCGCTTTGAGTTCTAAGCCCTAAAGGGCATCTGGTTTCTACATTTCCCTTCTCGTCAGTCCTGAATGTTAGTTAATTTGAGTTATCTGTTAGTCACGAACAATTAACACTTTTAAACCCTGTATGGGTTCCCTATCACATTTACCAGGTATAAAATGTATAATAGCCTTAGAAAATGGAAGGAGAATTAATTTCGGTGGGATCCCGAAGTGTTAATTTTTACTAATTTAAAAATAACTTCTACTACCCTCTAATAGGTACAGTCTTTTGTATTAATGTAGTATTGCTTTCTCTCTCTCTCTCTCATATATATATGATGACCTTGTAAAATACCAAAGAGGCCAATTAAAACAGCACACTTTTCCTCATTTATCTTATACCAGCAAAGCTTACACAGACATATATTCTCAAATATTGCTTTACAGCAAATCAGAATTGTTTGTCCTTAAACTTGTCTGAAAGTGCTGTAAGGGTTAGGATTAGGGCGAAAAACCACTTTAAAATCCCTGCCATGAAAAAAAGCAGATTAGCTGCTTGGGATGGGAGATAGAGCCTTCAGAGCCTCTGTGGTCGTTACTCATCATTGTCAGCTTTAGACTAATAAGGTAACCAATGGGTGATGGAGAGTGCATGGTAGTCCCACCCACTGTGAAGGCTCATTTATCCCATCACTATCTGTCGCTCCAACCTGATAACTCAATGGTTCTCTAGATACCAGGTCAATAGTTGCATGTGCTTGCAAGTGAAAGGCATCTCAGTTAACTGAGGTGAGATGGACGGTGGAAGCTTACAGCCCTGATTAACAGGGACAGCTCCCTGCTCAAGGGCAGTTTTGGCCCTGGGTGCTGGTGACCTCGAAACTCCCATGGTTGAATCTCCCCTCAAGGAACTGGGGGTCAATTGTATTACTGTACTGGTCCAGATTGAACATCGTGTCACAGTTGACATCATCATCAAAACATTGGTATGAGCCCGAAGAACATGAAATTATTAGAAAAGTATAATCAAAACAAATGCTATATTACAAAAGAGACCGCCTTTCATATATATAAAAAATCACAGTAATCATAAAAACACATGCTGTATCCTCACAAGGTTTCTATGTCTTAATGTGCAGGTATATCCCAAATATTACTGGATGCTGGACGGCCTCTCTAAGCAAAAATATTGAATAACATATCTACCATATTCACACACTGATATAATTTCTTGGCGCAACTGCCAATCAGTATATGACACTCGATATCCTGTCCGTCACGTTTACTTGTTGATGTAATTTATGAGGGGTGTTACCATTTAGTCGAGACAGCCATAATGATGGAAGGTGGTATGCTGCCTGTAATTTAGTGACTTGGCAAAAGCCCCACATAATTACAACACCAGCTATACTCTCAAACCGTCACGACTCGAAGGCTCTCGCTGCTTGTCATGGCCAATTTGCGACTGTAGCCTTCTGCTTGTCAAGAACCCTTTTGTGGTCATTACCTAACTGCAGCTGATAGTTGGAAGACTATAATAATGACTGTTTTTTCCCGGTATGCCATTTCATAGCAATTCATTATGGCATTTTCTGGAAAGAAAAAAAAGAGCATGTTTTTGTTTCTGTTCAAATATAGCTGAGGCAGTATGTTTACTTAGTGGCTGGCCTCAGGCTTTCGGAATTCGCACGGTGTGTGTGCGAGCGGTCAGCTCCGGGTGTCAGGGTCCACTTTGCACTCTCTCCTTCTTCCGTTGTGGGTGTTTTCCAGTTTTATCCACGGTTCGAGAGAAGGATATCCTAAAGTGGCCCTTAGTGGGAACGAAGCGAAGCGGTGATGGACCGGCAGCGCTCAGGATGTCCCCCTGTCCTTTGCCCTGTTCGTCCGGGGATAGGCTCCAAGCTCACCATGTCTCTGCATTGCTTCAACCGCTACGATAAAATCAGTAGATATATAACTTTCGACGTCACGTTTGAATGTCTGCATACTCAAATGTTCTTTTATTATTTTCATTTCCTATCCGGATGTCAGAAATATAATATCAATATTAATGCCAAATTAGGCCACTCTTCCAGGCGAGCTGCAGATAATGATCATTAGGATGAAACAAAGCCTGTTTGCCTAAGTTGACGGGGATTGGCTGTCACGAACCAAAAGAACAGTTATCGCGGCAGCGATTCATATTGAGATTATGCCGGAAAACTACAGCACTCGTGATGAATAATGATAATTCTCACTGTGCACGGTATCGTTTTAACAAAAAGGGAATTTAAATTTAATTGCCCGTCAGTGCAAATGAATGGGATTGTCCTTCTAGGGATTATACACTCGGGACACAGGCTGCAGAGCGATTCTAATAAGCAAGACCCCCAGGTGTCCCTGCACGTTCGGAAAGTCACATGCAAAATGATGAATAACCTCAAATATTCACAGCCGCTCATCAGGAATGCTTAGTACTCTTTCATTTTATATATTAGTTACCTTTTTTATTGCTTTTTTTTTTTTTTGCAGATCGTGTTGACCATGCCAGTGGTTCTGGATGGCACAGAACCTTTATGAATGATATATTACTCTGAATCGCTTGTTTACGCGCTGACCTCTGGGTGACTTTGGGAAGATGTCTGCGTGCTCCGAGAGCCAAAGTCACTTCAGAAGCAAGGAGAATCACTCGGGGCCTGTCTTTTCATTCTTGTCAGGTCGCTGGTGTTTTCTGGTACTCTCATTGCCTTGTTTATTCAGAATCCATAATACCCCTGGCTGATATTTATTGATCTGTAATGAGTCCCTTGGGCACATTATGCATATAATGAAGGCATGCATCTGATGTGGGAGCCATAAAGAGGCTGCTGTTTGTCTTTATGGACACCAGGGGGCGCACAATACACTAGCAAGGCCACAACTTGAAGATGGTGCCAGGAACTACACCTTTACTGTTAGGAAACCTTCGCCACTCCATTCATTTGTCAGCCATCTTGTTTCATCTTTGTGGAGTGATACCAAGTTTAAGGTCATTTTCTATCTCTTCAGTCAAATTTTTATAATGGTGGCTGAGATTTATGGCCAAAATGAAGTAAACTAGTGGCAGAGGCGACCAGATTTTATTAAATGTGACGTTATAATAGCAAGGAGCCTCTAAATGTCAGGATGCTAATCGAGAGGAGAAGGACTCATTTCCCAGACGCTCCGGGGGGAACCCAAAGTGCCAGCTTCCTTTTTATAGCGATTTGATTTGTCAGTTCAGTTTAATGTGGTCAATTTTCCTCACAGACGCAGTTGCCCTGTCGATATCTGGAGTGTGCCAGCTGCAACACAATAAATGGAAGAATAGGACGCTTGCTTTTTAGGGAGCATCTGAAAAGGTGATCTGATTCTTGAGTCTCTTATTCTCCCGCTTTCTGGGTTTATTGATGGGGCCGTAACGATGTCCCAGCCTCTCCTCACTCTCAGTTTACATACTTTTGCTTTTCTTGTCTTCTTCTTCATTACACATTTTCTCACTGACTCTCATTATCTTTTTTTTGTTGTTGTTTCCGGTCCTCGTCATGTGGCCTCTGCCAGTGATGTTCCCTTCTGGACAGAGGAAGTGATGTACGGTTGGAGGGTCCTTCCATGAAGACGAAAGCAGGGGAGATTTCCAAAAGGACGTGGCATTTAAACCAAATGTGGGCTGATAAAATCAGATCGTAGAAGAGAAGTGAGGCTTTTGGATCGACTCATGGCACTGCGCACTATAATAGTACGACAGGTGGGGGTTGGTGATTCGTCTGCGACAGACACACCGAGATGCAGCGAAATCTGAGTATCTGCGGCTAGCCACTGTGCTGAAGCCAGCCCTGTATGTGTGGCTCTTAGTGGGGGGGGGGGGGGGCGGTCCCCACAGAACTGGAACAACCTGTAATCGGTGGGCTGGTGTATGCTGCCATGCACCATCTGTTATTTACACACCCCATGGACAAATCTGGAGCTCGAGCTCTGCTGTGTCAGGCCTGGGTCACCATCTCTTTAAAGCGTCACCGGCCAATCGGAAGCGAGCAGGGCTTGACCTTCGAGGGGCTCCGCGCTGCTCTGCCGTGGAGCACGTGGGAAAAGCAGAGCGGAGACATTGTGGAGATTATACTGCGTGTGCCTTCAGCAGAAACCAAGTTTAGTTTGTGCATGTCTTAGCTTAACTCTTGGATGAACTCCACCTCTATCATTATTCCACTCAATAGCACCCTAGTAATTGCATTAAAATGCTCCGTGAACATTTGCCGCTCAGAGAAACATTTACAGCAAAGCCAACATTCTCCTTGCTCCTTGGGGGATTCACTGTTGTACCCAAAATGCCTCCTAAACATATTGTAGTATCATTTATTCTGTTCTGTTCTCTTTAATAAGTTTCAGTTAATTTAGTCACATTTGTGGACAGAACAACCAGTAAGAATATCATATCCTACTCCCCGAGTGCCAAACTTACATCATGGATATCTGTAAGTTTAGTTTTCAAGTCAATTAATCATAATCAAAAATAACTAATTATTTTTTTGTTTCATTGTTTTCTGATGTGGCGAACTGACCTTCCGCTTCGGCTACGACTGATATCCTCGAGGAGGATGTTGTTGCGGGGGTGGTGGCGGGAGTAGGATTCACTTCACGATGACAATTCACATCTGAAATGATGTTTGGACTTGGGGCGAAGGGCACCCCCCTTCAGACGCAGTATTATTTCCTCTTATCATGTGCCCAGTAGTTCATTAAGGTTCATCCTACATAATGCCAGAGGATTTTCCACATTGTCACCAACTTAACTATACTGTTTACATTTGATGGCTGTTAATAAAATCACATATCCTTGTCATTTACAGAATAAAAGGGTCATGGATATTTTGTCGAGCCCGTATTTTAAGCCTAGCCCTGAGTATTTTACCTTCCTACCGCCAGTCTTCCTTCAAAACATCCTCGGTCATGGACAATGCTCTGACAAATAATATAAGTAATACAAGAACTTCAATGTTAAATAAACTAGGTTGGAATATGCAAGTGAAGGGAAATGATTTTGACGGTATCAGTAGTTCAGATAGTCTGTCAAAAAATAACCTCTGTTCAGGAATCGGTAAGTTCAGCCAGAAAGCTTCTTTACAGAGCAGCGCATGGGATCTTTAATCTTCTGAAAGCATTGATTTGTGATTTGAGGTGGACATGGAATCCGTTACACATCAAACGGTTTGGCATCTGCCACTGTGCGGTGGGAAGTTTATCTGCTTCATATTTCAATTACTGCAAACAAAAGAGAAAATTGGCTGATCTTGCAAGGGTTGGTTTTCTATCCATCCGCCTATCCATCCATCCATCCATCCATCCATCCATCCATCCATCCATCCATATATATATATTATATATCCCATCCATTGGGGGTGGGGGTGAGTGCGAAGTATCCCAGGCTGAGGTACATCCTGTATAGTATCTATAACTCTGCTAATTACTTTGTCATATTTTATATAAGCAAGGTCTTACAGAAAGGGAAAAAAAACTGAAGAAATTTTGATTTATCCGAGGTACATCCACAAGATACCTATTTAGCCTCCGTGAAAAATGAACATTGTACCATGCTGATCGTAAGCATTGAAATTCTTGATTAATTACACTCCAATTAACCCATATAATTACAGGCCTTCTAGAAACTGAGATCCCTGCTCACTTATCCAATTATAAGGAAATAAAACAACATGCAGAGTGTTACTGCCATCTCTGTGAAACCCACTGCAGCTAATCCACGTTTAAATTGCTTAAATAAAGATAGTTGCTGTTGCCCCACAAGTGCAAGCTTGAGGGTCTGAGTTCCTCCTGTGCGCTGGGTTTGCAGTCTGCATGATTGCCCTATGTTGTCCAGATTTTCCTGCTTTTCTTTCATTTCTTCCCTTATCCAGAGACATGCCGTTACTCTAATTGGTAGCTCTAACTGTCACATCAAATATGTATGTGCCCTGTGATAGAGTGGCGTCCCATTCAGGGTGAACCCCAGCCTTGTGCCCTGTACTGCCTGAGATAAGCTCCAGGGGGCCCTGACCAAGATCAGCGGTTCGAGCAGCGGTACTCAAGTTATGGGTCGTGACCCCATGAGGGGTCGCCAAATAATTGGAGGGGTTGCAAGGTGATTTTCTGAATATGGCAAAAATCAAAAAAAAAATCTTATTTTTTATGGCAACTCCCTTGTTATGCTGATTTGCACCTCAGGGGAAATAGTATCCCTGGAATAAAGTTTGTTAATATTGGGCTTGGTATGATAAACAGGAATGACAGTAAAGGTCTTATGGCCATGAACAAATAAAGATTTGCAGCTGGACAGCTACAAGCAGGCAGTGGTAAATATGTAGGGAATGAGTCCAGTTTAAACTACTGACCACAACCAAAGATATGCCCAGTAAAATTCTCCTAATAATAAAATCCATTCATATAATTCATTTATATACCGGTAAATAAAACTTTCCTGTATATATCTGTGATATACTGTATGGTCATTTTGTCGTCAAGGAACTTAAAATCCGTTTGCATTCAGTGTAACGTTTTATACGTCTTCCAGCAAACAGAGAGGCACTGATGAGATGGGGCCTTTCCGAATCATCAGATTTATAAAGATAACGGATTACATTTATAGGGCGCTGCTGATTAAAGCACTTCAGAGGCAGAAAGCGGGTAAGTGGAATTAAGGAAGACGCCAACAGTCTTTTGAAGAATGCCGTGGGATCAAGCACAATATCTCAGAACCTCAGATCAATTTCTGTGTATGTACTTAAAACGGCACCCTCTGTGTCGTTCACTGCAAGGGACACACCGGATATTTATTTGTTCCTCAGAGAACCATGCCCCCTACTGGCCAATCAGCTATACTTCTCTGCAGTTGTACATCTGTACATTAATTTGCCAAGAGTAAAGAACACCCCTATTGCACTTCACTGCAATATATCATTGGTATTTTAGTTGGCCAAGAGTGAAGTGTCAGAAGTGTCTGTCAGAAATAGTATTTCCTAGAGGTCTCCCATCCCAAGACTAAAACCCAGCATCAATTGCTGCATAGCTTGATAGGCCAAAGGTGGTAACCATTTATTTCATTAAAATATTTTTCATTGGTTTTGGCTGAATGAAACGTGTCACTCGGTTGGGGTTGTCACAGATGTTACCAGGGAAGGGAAAACAAAGCTTATTATCGCTGCTTTCAATGCGATGCTAGAAAAGTGGCTGTCTGACATGCAATTAAAGACAGGGAGAGGACTGGAAGCGAGAGCTCACCGTTGGCTGAGATGTTCCTGCTAGCCGCCATCAGACTTGGAACCCACAGTATCTCCAAGAGAAATCAGTCCTTCCCGGGGCAATCGGTAAGGCTTTGCTCTGACCGACAGCAGCAGACGGCTCCGTACAGTCCCTGAAGCATCAACTACAGATAAGCGAGGTGGGACACGTCAATGTGGAGGCCATCTTTATCTGTGGTGCACTCACCGAGCTATGCGAGGGGGAAAAAAAACTTGGGTCTATTGAGGCAGCCACACCTTGCTCCGTGCCTTTGCTGGATGGATAGATGGATAGAAGGATGAATGGAAAACCAACCCTTGTAACATCAGGCTATTTTCCCTTTTGTTTGCAGTAATTGAAAAAAGAAGCAGATAACGTCTGCCAGAAAACAGCTTCCTGAGTTTGCTGAAGAAGAGGACAAGAGGAGGAGCAATATCTGCCAAAGGAGAAAGAGGAAAGTCCTCATAATTTGTCCCACCCTGCCACTATACATCCATCCATCCATCCATCTAGAGGCACAACATGAATAGTATGTTAGCGTCTTAGTAGCCCAGCTAATTCAGTCTATTTTTATTCTTAAGGCAGGTTCATACTTCTCTGCACGAGTGCAGCACTCTGTATCCACTCTGCACACGTGTACATGGAAACATTCATAGTTCTCTGGTCAAGCCGTATAATTTACGTTTTATATTTATATTTATTTATATTTGTATTTATAACAATGTAAAATATTATTCTGACATTCCCTGCAGACGTATCATGGTAGCGATATTTGTGTCCGTTTCTCTGTGTTTTACAATTTCAGCTCACGGGGTGGCAAAATGTGGTCAGCCGGCTGGCGTGACATTTTCAATCTGAGACAAGTCTGCACATGCATGCACACGCATTTACATGCCTGTAGCAGTTGTATTGCCTTATAAATAGTCAGTTTGGCTTGCAAATTACTCCAGTATTTGTCAAAAACGTCCATGTTGCCATTTAAGGTGGACACTAGTAAATCGATCATGCTGAGAGTATGCAGACCTGTCCTACTGCGTGGACACAAATTTGGAGTGTAGCAGTGACGTGAAATGCTTCATAAACGTCGGAGCGGGCTCATTCGCTAGTATGCGTGTGGAGAAGCATGAACCAGCTATTACCGTGATAAGACAACAACATGCATTCAGACAAATCAGTGTTTGCACCCCCACTGAATTGTTTCATTTTTTCCTTAATATGAGGTGAAAAGGTATGAGAACTGGGTGGATAAATGAACTATCAAATTACACTAGAAGCCCAAGGAATGTGCAGTGTTTAAGTGGGGCACATAGGGTGGCTGTAACATAATCCTATTAGTCTATAGTGAGCTCTTCTGCAGGAGACATCGGCTCCTGGGCTTTTCTTAGAAGAAAAAAACTCAGCTTCGGTCTTCAGGGAGATCATTAGATTAACGCACTTGGAGATGACGCTGTGAAGAAGTTCCCAGTAGAACACGAAAGTCTCAGATTTCCTAAAAATAAAATAAGACCCGATGCAAAAGAGCCCACAGCAGGCGACATGGCTGTGCATACCCTGTCACTGTGAAAGGAACCTTCCCACAACCGAAATATCACTTCTGCTCCAGGTGGAGGACAACATTATCTTTGTACCCAGTTTTACTTGGCTGTGCTTGAAAACACATAATTTTCCTGTCAAAGGAACCACAACAAATTCTTGCATATGTAGCTCTTTGAAGATATAAAGTCATACTACAGCACAGTATTTCCTCCTCTTCGTTATCTATGATAGCTAGCAAATGCTAATATTATTAATTTCAGAATGACATCTAAATGGCGGTGTAACAAGGCGGCCCTTAGCGGCTGGTTTTACAGTGAGAAAGACCAAAACAAATGCAGTGGAACAACCAGTATTTATTTTCCATGAAGCTCTTCTTCAAACAATGCCCATGTCAAGCTTCATCACAGCACCAAAATAAAAAACCTCCTCTAATGACAACTGGAGGCCTTAAATACTTTCAGCTGTCACAGGCTAAACCATTATTCCATTCACAGGTAATTTCTTAAATTCCAGCCTTCCACCATAGTACACAACACATCCACCTGGATAAATAAATATACAAATATATTTCACCTTTTCATACTAATAAATACTTTACATTTTAATCTTACACCCAACTTCCATATTATAAAACCCAAAAACCCCAAGCACCCCACATTCCATTAACCTCTGGTCTCTCCCGGAATCTGTAAATGGTGTCTCGAGCGCCAGGGAAACCTTTGCCCAACCCTTGGAGAGGAGAGGACACAGGAAAGAAAGGTGAGTAATCACATCTTGCGATCACTTTTGTTTTGCACCCCCTTTACTTCTGGATTTTCACACCCACATCAGCATTAGTTCTCCTTACTGGTAAACCTTACTCTCCCAATCACCGTTCCTTTTCCTTTTCACAGACACCACCACCTTCCTCGATGAGGAGCAGCTGTGCAGGACCTGAAACAAGGCTACCAAATGATTTTTAAAATTCCTGATAAATATTCAATAAAGAATTAAACTTCTTGTTTACAAATGTTCTTCTGTGCAAATCTATGGTTAAGGTGCGATGCTGGATAAAGTGCTTTTTAATAATAGGTAGTACTAACACGCTATACCGATTGCAATATAATAGTAAGGGAGTCCTCTTCCTTACAGTACCACACAACAGCTCAATGCCTTTTGCCGCTATATGAAGGAGCCAAAAACATGCCTTCGCCTCTCGTTAACAGAAATAAACTGCTGGCATATTTGTTTGACATCACTGTTCTGGTGGACATGGCATACAGCAGCATTGTTCAATCTCATTTGTGTCGTTGTTGATCTGAGCCAGGTGTTTAGTCTCCTGAGAGTACTGGAACTCCTTTCAGCTTCAGCTGATGACACCGCGATAACTAAAAGCAGTCTGACAAGGGTTTCAATTTGATCAAATAGA
>JABFDZ020000044.1:31579543-31594826 GCA_019775955.2 Pollimyrus isidori | reverse complement strand
ATACACACACACATTAGTGCAGTGTGTGTGTGTGTGTGCGCGCGTGCGTGCGAGTGTGATTATATGCATGTGATTGCATTTAAGTGCACGTAAATTTATTTATTTTAACACAAGGGGTCCAGAGGCACTCAGAGTATCTGAGTCATGTGGTCTGTTGCCTGCATTCACAAATGACAAATAGATAAAGGAATGCTTGAATGCACGATGTGTATAAAACATGCATTAACTAACTATCTGTTGTTCAGCTGTTTTCGTCTGGAGGAGTGTAGCTAAAGAGGTTATATGTCTAGTAGGTTATTGGTTCAAATCCCATTGATGGCAGAGTAACCATATCACCTTTGACCCCTTGATTGTGGCCCTTAACCATAATTGCTCCAGGGGAGCTGGGTAATACTTGCTTGGACGGCACATTGAATAAAAGCACCTGATATAAATAGATAGATGCTGGATGTGCCATATGGATGCCCTGGTGCATGTTCTTTGGGGGAAGTGTGTGGCTAGGTCTCTGTGCCTGTGATGAGAAGGTTGTTGGTTAAAATTTTGTGTTTGTTATAGCAGTAACACCTCGCTTGGGCCTTTGAGTAGCATCCAGGGGTGCAGCATGGACTCCTGACTCTGTGCTCAGACCCCAAGCATTGCTGTCACTTATACAGTATATGTGCGTGTATTTCTTAAAAAGCAAAATGGGATATGCAAAAATAAAAAATATTCCAGTGTACCTGTGTTTTGTACTGTACAATTGGCAAAAAAGCTTCATTTCATCATAGAGTTTTTATGACTGTGACTTGTGGGGCTAAATACTGCATTAATGCTCCCTATCATTTCCTGAACACTTTTTTCCAAGGATACAGTTATGGCTGCAGTTTCCTATCAGCTGACCCAGCGAGGAGTAGGCTTTATAAACGTACAGCACACCTCAAGGTGTCACCGCAGGAGAGTAATACCTCAGTAATACCTCATTCTCAGCTCTCACGCCATGTGTGGCTGGCTTTGACTGGCTTTTTCCAAGACTCATAATCGCAGCGTGTCATATTTTGTGCATTGTTCGTGATTTCATGACATTTTATGCACATCAGGTAACTTCAAGATGTATATTTTGCAGTGAAGTTTATTAGGCATTAAACAAATCGCCAGATCAAATGATAGTTTTGTCAACGATGGCATTTATGCCTCTAAGGATACTTACTACTATGAAATAAATGTTTTGTGGGGTATTAATACATAAATTTATGATGTGTGGTATTATTTATATTCCAAATGTGCATGTGTTGGTTCAAGAGAAGGGCAAACAGATTTAAGGATTCAGAACGAGGACTGACAAGCACAATGATGTAATCCAAGAGCGAAAGGTCACGCACACGAGGCCAGTTCAAAACACCCAGGCTAAGACGAAAAGCACAGCCAAATCATGACCAAGGCACAGCATCAGAAACTGGAAAGTGGAACCCAGAAACACAGCAAGTCAGCACTGAACACGGTAAATCAGCAGCTCAGCAATAAGAAGGCGCAATACTTCACACAGATTTTACTTCCCAGAACTCCATATATTACCCTCAGGCTAATCATGAGAGGCAACAGGTGTGTGTAATATTGGGGGTGGGGGGTAGCTGGGAGTGGCTGACTGGTGGGGAGGAGGGGTCTTTACACTACAGATATCATAAATCGGCATAAATTCTTATCGTAAATTTCATCAAGCGAGTTATGTTAGATCAGTAATGACAAATGATCGCTGATTAAGGAGCACAGTGGAACTGAAGAACTGGGAACACTCTTAAATCCAAGGAATTTATGAGGGCTGATTAATCTGTCAGTCTGACAGCCGCATTTCCCACTGAACCAGCGTTATGAGTTTCTCCGGCTGCCTGTGACCTCTGTTTCAGCTCAGACAAATAAGCGGCTCTTCTGTCATTCCTCCAGGACACCATTTTAATAATGCCAAACCTATTTAAATTTTACCTTGGGATACAGGGGTTGTCGGGCGTTTGAGATTTATGGACAAAACTGAAGAAGATATCAGATTTTCCCTCAATCACAGCATGGTGACGGATGAGCAGGCAGTGTGTTGGTTAGTGAGTCATATCCCCGACTTTGCTGGTTTCCCTACTCTTGGAACTAGTGCTTACCCTGTATAAATTGGTAAAACACTGATCCATCCACCTGGACATGATCTTAGGTATCTTAGGTGTTAGGGCACAAGGCAACAGTGCAAACTGCATGGGATGCCAGTCCATCGCAGTTAGCAGGTGTGATTACAGGCAGTCCCCGGGCTATGAATGGGACCCGTTTCTTAAGTCGGTCGTTAAGTCTTTAATTAGTAAATAACAAGAACCACAACAGTGAATAACAGTAGCAACAACAATTCTCTACAAATTACAGATATTCAAACTTCTTCAGGTCTATCCTTCAATCCTCAGCTGGCCAACCCCGTAGACAAAAGCCCGGGGCACCATCTCCTGAGGATGTGCCAACTCAGTCAACTGCTGATGATGCCCCAGCCTCCAGCCTGGCGCGCACCGTCTGAGATAAAGCGAGAGTCGGCAGCCGGGATTCTCGGGGACAGGGACACCACGTGGACTTTGACTGTCATTGCTTCAGTCCTTAAGCACTAGACCCTAGCAGGGTCATGCTCGTATGGAAAGGTTTTCTTAAAATAGCATACGACTCTTACTAGTTTTACTCAAATCATATCATTGAATGAATCTTTATATGATGTTCAAAATAAATATAGAATCCATGCTAACTATGGCATGCCAAACAGGAAATATTTAATCATTTTTGATATATATGGAATGAATGTTGATATATACTCACCTAAAGGATTATTAGGAAAACCTTACTAATACGGTGTTTTACCCCCTTTCGCCTTCAGAACTGCCTTAATTATACTTGGCATAGATTCAACCAGGTGCTGAACGCATTCGGTAGAAATGTTGGCCCATATTGATAGGATAGCATCTTGCAGTTGATGGAGATTTGTGGGACGCACATCCAGGGCACGAAGCTCCCGTTCCACCACATCTGGTGATCTGGTGACTGTGGGGGCCATGTGATATTTGTTTTTCTTGTTTAATAAATCTGCAACAATTTCAAAAAAATTTTTTTTGTCTGTCAATATGGGGTGCTGTCACGTCCACGGCCCCGGGTGGGCGTGACCAAGCAGGTGGCGCTGATTAGCCGCAATCAGCCCCTGCCTTGAAAAGGGAACTGATCGCGACACATCGTTGCGATGTATTGAGCCGATGGTTATCCAGAGCCTTACCGAGCATTTCTTTGTGTCCTGTCTTACCTGTCGCCCCTTGTCCTGGTCCCGGTCTGTCCTGTACCAACTTACCTGCTTGTTTTCCTTCCCCAGTCCAGCACCCGCTCCTGAGCCGCCCGTCCTGCTCTGCCCTGTGTGTGTGAGCCCCGCTTCCTCTCGTCTCTCGTCTTCGTGCTGCCTGTTTGGACTGAACTCCCGGATTCCGACCTCCTTGCCTGCCCCACGACCACGACTTTTGCCTAACCCCCTGGATACCTTTGCTGCCGCTTTGCGGCTTTCTAATAAATCATTTGTCCTGCGCATTCCTGGGTTCTCTGGTTTGTCAGCGTACATCACAGGGTGCTGTGTGTACATTAATGAGGAAAAAAATAATTTAAAATGATTTTAGCAAATGACTGCAATATAACAAAGAGTGAAAAATTGAAGGGGGTCTGAATACTTTCCATACCCACTGTATTTAGACAGTAAAAATACATTTACACATGATAGACAGTAACAGTGATTATTATTATATAATAAAATGCATTTTAAAATAAAGATTTATTATTACTTATTTTAATATTAATAATAAACCATTAATACATTTAATTACAGTCATATTGTTGTGATAATCCACCCTGTCACTCAGCACTGGCTCACCACAGGGATGTGTGCTGATCCCTCTCCTGTACACCATCTACACCAGTGACCGCACCCCCACCCTCACCAACTTCGCAGACGACACCACTCTAGTTGGGCTCTTCACTAATGATGATGACACTGCCCATAGCGATGAGGTCAAGCGTCTGACAGAATGGTGTGACTACTGTACAACAACCTAACCCTCAACACCAGAAAACCAAGGAGTTGGGCCTGGACTTCCATAGGACAAAAGCTGATTTCCGCCCCACTCCATAAAAGGTGATTATGTGGAGAGGGTGTCCTCCTTCAAGGTCCGATATCTTGGCAAATGTGCAATTACCAACCTATCCAATAGTTTCATTTATTCTATTGACTAAAGCCCTTCCCCCTTATTTATTATATTTAATATATGATACCCTTGCATATACCCGCCAAATGTCTCTTGTACCTATACTTTGTGTATATTGTGTTTTTATATGGTTTTTATATCTTGTACTGACACTGTCACTCTCTTGTGTCTTTGTGGTCTTGCCAGCTAATTTCGTTGTCCAGGCAACTGTACAATGAAAATAAAAAGTCTTGTGGTCTTGAAGTCGTGCCGAGCGGGGACGGAACGGAGACAAAGGCACAGACGTCAGTGTACTGGGGAACATAGGGTTTAATTAAAGGTAAGGCAGGCAAAACGCAGACGGACAATACAATGACCGGACTGGGGAAACAAACCGAAATGCAGACTAAATACAGAGAACTAATGACAAGAACCAGAAACCGCTGAACACCGCTGTGAATTCCACACGGGGTTAACGAGGGGACGTGGCAGACAGAAGGAGTGGACAATCGGGGCAGGACACAATGTTTGGACACATTTAATTTCTTACTTTACAAACTACTGTTTTGATAAATTTGCTTACAGTAGATGTATTATTACAGTATATGCTCTTCTTGTTTTATCCGGTTTATTTTGTGTTTAAATGCAAAAAAAAAAAAACAACAACATATATAGGTGTAATTTTTTGGGGCCAGGAACCAATTAATTGGTTTTCTATTATTTCTTACGGGGAAAATTTGATCAGAATCCAAATTTTTTAGGATTCAATCCGGAATTCTGAGGTACCACTGTATTACTTTTTATGTATGATTCTTTGACTGAATGTTCACTAATATTAAAATTATATTAAAAAAAGGAAACATACTTTTTTTCAGCCATTATATTTGCTTTGTTTTCTGAGAAAATAACATGAATTTTCTCATGTCTAATTATAAACCAACTGATTGTGGAGCGATCATAAATGTCTTACATTAGAATAATATTAAAGCAATATAATTTTTTATTAAGAAACAACAAGCCATATACACGGATTTTTTAATAAACGAATATGTTATTGTGTATGACATTCCATGTCCCTAGAGCTAGTTTCTGTAGCCGAGGATCAGACCGCCAAGGTCCCCGACTTTGACCACTGCCCAACTCACACTGCACCCGACCCCTATGGCCCCTCCTACAGGTGGTAGGCCCATTGGAAGGAAGACCCCCAGGCCTGGCTCTAGGGGGGCCCTCGGTGACCCGCGTCCGGGCAAGGGAAAACGTGAATCCAATATTTTGTTCATCATAAGGGGCCTGATGAGCTGCACTTTCTCTGGTTCCTTGTACTGTATGTGCGAGTCTGCTGGGAACATCTGGCAGAATCCTCTGTCGGGGGGAGCTTCAACTCCTACCTCTGGGAGAACTTCGTACATGTCCCGGGGGAGGCGGGAGACATCGAGTCCGGATGGGCCATGTTCTGTGGAGCTGTGGCTGTAAGGTGGTTGGTGCCTGTCTTGGCGGCAATGCCCGAAGCTTCTGGTGGACACCGGAGGTGAGGGATGCTGTGGGACGCCAGGAGCAGCTGATAAGTACTGGAGGGCCAAGTGGAACACGGCTTCAGCGATTGCCGAAACAAAAACTCAGCTTTGGGAGGAGTTTGGCGAGGCCATGGAGAACGACTTCCGGACGGCTTCGAGGAGATTCTGGTCCATCCAGCATCTCAGGGAGGGAAAGCGGTGCGGCATCAACCATGGTGGGGATGGTGCACTGCTGACCTCAGCTCGGGACACTGTGGATTGGTGGAGGTAATACTTCGAAAATCTCTGACATGTCTTCCCACCGACATGTCTTCCAATGAGGAAGCGGAGTCTGGGGACTTGGCGGTGGACTCACCTATCTCTGGGTCAGAGGTCATTGAGGTGATTAAAAAGCTCCTTGGTGGCCGAGCACCGGGGATGGATGAGATCCACTCGGAGTTCCTTAAGGCTCAGGATGTTTCAGGGCTGTTTCGGTTGACAAGCATCTGCAGCATTGTGTGGACATCGGGGCGGTGCCTCTGGATTGGAAGACCGGAGTGGTGGTCCCTTTCTTTAAGAAGGGGGACTGGAGGGTGTGTTCCAACTATAGGGGGATCACACTCCTCAGCCACCCTGGTAAGGTCAATTTGGGGGTGCTAGAGAAGAGGGTCCATCGGATAGTTGAACCTCGGATTCAGGAGGAGCAGTGTGGTTTTTGTCCTGGCCGTGGTACAGTGGACCAGCTCTATACTCTCAGCAAGGTCCTGGAGGCTGGGTGGGAGTTTGCCCAATCAGTTTACATGTGCTTCGTGGACTTGGACACGGCATTTGACCACGTCCTTTGGGGAGTCCTGTGGGGAGTGCTCCGGGAGTATAGTTTGACGGGCTGCCTTATAAAAGTTGTTTAGTCCCTGTACAACCGGTGTCAGAGCTTAGTCCGCATTGCCGGCAGTTAAATGGTAAATGAACTGCATTTATATAGCGCTTTTCTACTCTTTCGAGTACTCAAAGCGCTTTACAATTTTATGCCTCACATTCACCCATCCACACACCGGTGGCAGAGGCTGCCATGCAAGGTGCCAACCTGCACACCGGGAGCAATTTGGGGTTCAGTGTCTTGCTCAAGGACACTTTGATGGGGGAGGAAGCAGGGCTCGAACCCGGAACCCTCTGGTTGCTAACCGGTAGCACTGCCTTCTGCGCCACCTTCTTCCCCTAGTCAAACTCGTTCCCGGTGAGGGTTGGACGATCACCGATTCTGATCATAACCTTTATGGACAGAATTTCTAGGTGCAGCCAGGGCGTTGAGGGTGTCTGGTTTGGTGACCTCAGGATTAGGTCTCTGCTTTTTGCAAATGATGTGATTCTGTTAGCCTCATCAGACCGTGACCTTTGGCTCTCAATGGAGCAGTTCACAGCTGTGTGTGAAGCGGCTGGGATGAAAATCAGCGCCTCCAAATCTGAGACTATGGTCCTCAGCCAGAAAAGGGTGGAGTGCTTCTCTCCGGGCCAGGGAGGAGGTCCTTCCTCAAGAAGAGGAGTTTAAGTATCTCAGGGTCCTGTTCACAAGTGAGGGAAGGATGGAATGGGAGATCGACAGGCAGATCGCTGAATCAGTCTGTCATGGTGAAGGAGGAGCTGAGCCAAAAGGCAAAGCCTGATTTACCAGTCAATCTACGTTCTTACCCTCACCTATGGTCACGAGCTGTGGGTAGTGACTGAAAGAACGGGATCGCGAATACAAGCGGCCAAAATGAGTTCTCCACAGGGTGGTTGCGCTCTCCCTTAGAGATAGGGTGAGGAGCTTGGTCATTCAGGGGGGACTCAGAGTAGAGCTGCTGCTTCTACGCATTGAGAGGAGCCAGATGAGGTGGCTTGGGAATCTGCTTAGGATGCCTCCTGGACGCCTCCCTGTTGAGGTGTTCCAAGTATGTCCCACTGGGAGGAGGCATGGGGAAGACCCAGGACACGCTGGAGGGACTATGTCTCTCGGCTGGCCTGGGAACACCCCAGAGGACCTGGAGGAAGTAGCTGGGGAATGGGAAGTCTGGGTTTCCCTGCTGAGACTGCTGCCTCTGCGACCCGACCTCGGATAAGCGGAAGTCAATGGATGGATGGATGGATGGATGGTTGGTTATTGGTTATGGTAAAATGTAAAGTTTATTTAAAAGTTTTATTTTAAAAGATTTATTTTTCCAATAGGCTCTTCCCTTGAATGCCCTACTGTACGTGTGTAGAATGCATAATAATCATGGCTATAATAGATTACACCTTTTTATACTTATAGCTATCTGTATAATACTTTACCAGTGCATTTTAATGCATTTTGAATGTATCTATAATAAATTATACATGGGTGATTTAAGTAAAGTGTTGCCATATTTTTTGTTTGAATGTGGCCATAATTATACAAGAAAAAAACATTGACTTGTAGCAAACATAAAAAAAAACATCACGTGTTGTAATTTAAAACTGAAATGAGAAAAATGCTTGATAGCCATATATGAACCGTGTGTTGTAGTTTTTCATATGGGGCAGTGAGCCTAAACCAAACAGCACAGGGCACTGGATACTGAACACGTATTGTGATAATACAGCTTCAGCCACATCCATCTGAATTAAATTTTCCACGTATTTTGCCAGATAGTATATTGACACTATGGTAAAAAAAAGCTCATCTGTCAGTCCATAAAGTCACTGCTTCAACATGTCTTTGATGCGTGTATGCCACATGCTAAAACTAACATTTAATTCAATTGGAACAAATCCAAAATATAATAAAATTGCAGATAACTTCCAGCAGAGTAATTAAATACTTCTGATGAGTTGTGAATCATTGATTTGTCCAGACTCAGGAGTTTCAGAAGAAATGGACCGCCACAAAATAATCTTGGTTGCAAGTTTACTGGGGAAGGTAGCAGTAATTCATCTGCAGACACTGCAGTACTGGTCTGAGACAACATGGACATGATTAAAAAAAGGTTACAAGACTGACTGATTTTTTAGCTTCACCAATAAGACAAGGTTATAGCTGACCAGTGAAACAAAAGCTAACTAGCATCAGTCGAGGAGTAGGCCACACTTAGCTAGTTGTTTTTCATGATCTATTTTCGCCTCTGTATGTGTCAAGTGTGTAACCATGAAAAATAGGGGCCCTAAAAAATTGGATTAAATTTGCTATTGTATTGCTCTGCGTTGGGAGCCCAGTACAATATGCTGTCATGGGGCCAAAAATCTCTAGCAGTAGCCCTACAGAGACAAACTACCCACAATTTAGAGATGCCAAATCGCCTAACTGTATGTCATAGGACTGCAAGGGAAAACTGGAGTACCTGGAGAATAACCACATGACATGGGGAGATCATGCAAAGCCCATACACACAGAACAGACCTGGGACTCATACCTCCATCCCTGGAGGCATGGGGTATATTACCATGCACTACAGTGGCCCTAAATGTGTTTTCAACAAATAAAGATAGCCACACTGGGGTTTGCATTAGTTTTCAGAGCTAGTTTCCTAGGCTCTTTGGCTTCCTCACAATCCACCCAGGTAACCCAGTTTATACCTAATCAGTGCAATCAGGGCTGTCTGGGCCTGGTGCTCAAACTGCATGCCTGTCTGAGAATCACTCTAACCCACCCCTGTGCATCACTCTGCCTCCTGCTGCCCTACATACACATACAACTATAAATATTCCAGCATGTTTTTTCACTCTTGAATATTTCATCACTTCTGTTGGCAATGAAATTGAATAAACAAATAAACAGGGATCAAATTACCTGTGTGATCAGATAGTTTACATATATAAGAGACCACATCAGTGAAAGAAAACCTTTTAAACCAACATAAAGGTTTGTGTTTGTAAACATTAAAGTGCTTGTGAGTTGACTGCGGGCTATTTTCACTCTCTCTGTGATTGCTATACATACACCGAGAACCAGGAACTGGCTTGTGCCACCCTGCATTACTGTATAAGTTAGAATCCCTGGAAGGGATGGCAATGCAATGCCATATTCGGGGGATGGAACAGGGACGTTATTTGGCTTGACAAACAGTGGAAAGGTCTCGGCCTGCTGTCCGTCTTGAGATAACTTCCATGCTTATCACACTTTGAGATGACGACAAATACAGTTTAGGTTTTAAAGCTGCATATATTCCAATCTCACTGAAGTGAAAAAGACGTGGGTATGTGCAGTGTAGCAAAACAAGTGGGGTCTCCCTCAACTTGCCAACTTGAGGAGAAGAGGGCAGATCCTCAATGGGGGTGGGGGGCTGAAGTTAAGAGTTGCTGACCAGATTAAAGTACTCTGCAATTCGTGGTCATTTTGTTTTTCTTTGGTTTGGCTTTCCACCTCAGGCCTGTGAAATGGCTAAATGTCATAAGGGACGTGAGTCTTGTGGATAAAATCGACACTTGACACCTATGGAACTAGACAAATACCCCAGGATCAAAATGGCCGCCAGGCTTAAGGAAACACTACAGGGCTTGAATGCGTGGCCTGGAGTCACAGACAGCAAAGGAGTCTTTTTTATATTATTAATCATTTTGCAAAGGTGACCAGATTCGATTTCACCTGACTTTGCTTGTCCCCTGGATGTCCACGTGGCCTCTGACCTACAGAAGCACAAGTTCTGCTCAAAACAGCAAACCCATTACTTACATTCTTTACACTGTCCTCAAAGACTGCTACGCTGCACTGATTTCCATTATAAATAAGTCGGCTGATTCCACGGGATTTATGCTATCGCAAGGGAAACTGATGAACAATCAGCTAAACATTAAAGTGGTTTAAGATAATTGGACGGATCAGCTAAGCATCGTATTAAATGCCATTCGATTCAGAGGTTTAATACCTGAGTTACTCTCATCAAAGCAGCTGGCTGGCCAACCATGATGTTCAAGAACAAGGTCGGCAGGTTTTCCTGCTCATATTGACCTCAGACAGGAACGGGCTGGACATTCCAAGAGATGCTAGACACAGAGCAGAAGACTGTCTTCTCTGAGCAGCTCTGGCAGGATTATGTCCTTTTTTCTGTTTTTATTATTTTTCAGTCCCCATGACGATGACTCATTCGTGTGACAAGAGTCACTATTCTTCCATAAAATCAAGTTTTCCATCCATCTTGCGTAAATGCTTATCTAGTATATGGATATGGTGTCCCTGCAGCCTATTTAATAGCATAAAATCTATATTTTAATATTTTGGAGTCATTGAAACATTGTCGTTCTTCCATGCATTGGTCTGTCACTTACTGTCAATGGCAAATTGTGCCATCGAACACCAATCAGTCAATGTGTCATTTAAGTGGGTTATGGCTGGACTGGCTGGCAGATAACCAAGCCTCACCTTTCCTGAGCCCCCAAGGCTCATGTGTACTGCTGGATTCTCAGTTAACCATTCAGAAGCATATTCAGTCCTGTTAAAACCCACTGGTAGTAGATACCCAATGGACTAGTTACTTCAAAAGCAATTTTAGAAGTTCAGAAGGATCAAATATTTGTCAGACAGCATTTCTCAATCTTGCAGAAAATGCAATAAGCTGAATCACTGATGAGTTAATCTCTTTGAATAAAAGTATCTTCCCCTCAGGGGAGCAAGCCATTTATTTAGAAAATCTTTCCCTTAATCCGTACCCACATCTAGAGATTTGGCAAAAACTGCTTTCCTAATCGTGCAGATAAAGATTACATTTAAAAGTTAAACAGGAAAATACTAGTCAATTTAAATTCACTAGTTCGCATCCATCATCGCTTAAGAATCCATTGAAAATATTTGAGAATATCGAATGACCTCATATTGACCTGGAATTAACAATATACACATTAATCAGGCTGGAGCAGAGGTACTGTAGGGGATACTGTAACCCCATGTCCACAGGGATGTGGGTTTGATTCCTGCATTTTGCATTGTTCTCCCTGCTGATTTTTCTCATAGTCCAAAAACATAAAATTCCAGTGATTTGGTGTCCCTAAGATGTCTATAATGCTGTGCTTCATGGAATAAGCTTCATGCACAATGTCAGCCTGTATGAGGCAAGTGAATATAGATTATATAATCAGTCATCAGTTTTGAAGTACTGTTAATCTTATTTTCCTACCTAATTCAGACACATTTAGGTGCCACTTTTAAGGGTAACTGGTAACAGTATTTCTGTGTGTGAATGTCTGAATTTTTGGATTTATTAATTTGAAAACAGGACTAACATTACTGAGAATTAAATTGTGTTGTGTTGCAAAATTAATCTGAATTTACTGCACTGTTCCCAGAAAAGTTAATAAAGGCAGAATGTAATGATTTACATATCGTATAAAGTTATATTTAAAGTTATATTTAATTGAAAATTGAAAATACAGTTGTGCTCAAACTAATAGCAGTCCGACATCACTAACCTGATCAATCCCCGTTTTTGGTCGAAATTATATTTCTACATGGCAAATAATTTACTAGTAGGTGTAGTACAGTAATGGAAAACCAACAGACCCAACAGTCATGACATGCATGCTGCTGATTATGTGTAACAGAATCATTACTTAAAAGGGGCGTGTTCAAAATAATAGCAGTGTGAAGTTCAATTTGTGAGGTCATTCATTCTGTGAAAACTAGGTGCCAATTATGGGTCTTATTTAAGGAAGGAAGGCAGCAAATGTTGTACGTGCTGGGTATAGTGCATTTCTCTCTGAAATTCTGAGTAAAATGGGTCATTTCAGACATTGTTCAGAATAACAGCGTACCTTTAATTAAAAAGTTGATTGGAGAGGGGAAAACATAAAAAGAAGTGCAGAAAATGAAGGCTGCTCAGTTAAAATGATTGCAAATGCTTTAAAATGGTAACCAAATCCTAAAAGTCGTGGAAATAAATGAAAAACTACCATTCAAATGGATCGAAGAATACTCACTCAGCCAATGATCAGCTCCAGAAAGATCAAAGAAGGTCTAAAAGTTACCTGTGAGTTCTGTTACAATTGTATGACGCCTATATGAAGCCAAGCTATCTGCAAAAAGCCCCCGCAAGGTCCCATTGCTGAAAAAAGAGGTTATAAACTACCGAAGAACGCAGTTACTGGCCTAAAGAGAAATGTCGCAACATTTTGTGGACTGATGGAAGCAAGATTGTTCTTTTTAGGTCTAGGGGCCCCAGACAGTTTGTCAAATGACCCACAAACACTGAATTCAAGCCACAGTACACTGTGAAGACAGTGAAGCATGGTGGTGGTGCAAGCATCATGATATGGGGATGTTTCTCATACTATGGTGGCCGGCCTATTTATTGCATACCAGGGATGATGGATCAGTTTGAATACCACAAAGTACTTGTAGAGGTCATGTTGGCTTATCCTGAAGAGGAAATGCCCTTGAAATGGGTGTTTCAACAAGATAACGACCCAAAATATACCAGGAAACAGCCAACATCTTCCAGACCAACAAGATTTTGGTTGTGGTTTGGAACTTTATGGAGTGGCCAACCCAATCCCCGGACCGTAATCCAATAGAAAAGTTATGGGGTGACATCAAAAATGCTGCTTCTGAGTAAACCAAGAAATGTAGTCCAATCATACTGGCCTGGAATACCTGTTCACAGGTGCCAGAAGTTGGTAGACTCATACGTACAACACAGATGTACAGCATTTCTCATAAACAGTTCAATTAAATATTACTTCAATGATTTAAAGGAAAGTAAAGTCTTAAAACATTTTTCAGTTCATACAGTGAATCTTTGAGTTTATAAAGCAGAAATATTCCCTTTCCATCACTTTCTACAATGGAACAAAACAAATGTGATACATTTCTCTTCCTGTTTTGATTGCATCTATGGAAATAAAAACTATTATAAGGATTTTCAGTTCATTCACTTCTGTAGACACACTGCTATTATTCTGAACACAACTGTATCAGGTGTTGAAACTGAGAGATGTTATTTTATGACAGATACATGTTCAATTTTAATTTAATGCCAGAAACACATTTGAAAGAACTTGGCATAGGGGCGTGTTTACCACGGGGTATTTTTTGTGTTTCATGATGCCCCAAATGTTTCAAGAGGGTGAGGCAGGCAGACCAGCTAGCAATGGAACCATCCTCATGGAATACACACAGAATGCAGTTTGGCATTGTCTTGCTGAAATATACAAGGCATTAATGGTGCCTTCCTAGATGTATAAGCTACCTCAGCCATGGGCACCCATGCACCACCCATGCACCACCCAAATACTTTTCCATTTTTCCTCAGTGTCTTAAATGAACTCTGGCCCACAGAAGTCAGCAGCGTTTCCGGATTATGTATAGATCTGGTTACTTCTTCACATGGTAGAGTTTCATCCTGCATTTGTGGGTGCATTGACGAACTATGTTCACAGACAATAATTTCTCAAAGTGTTGCTGAGCCCATGCAGTGATTTCCACTATAGAATCGTGTTTGTTTTTAATGCAGTGCTGCCTGAGAACCTGAAGATCACGGCTGTCCGATTTCGGCCTTGTCCCTAGCGTACATTGATCTCTCCATGTTTTCTAAATCTTTTAAGGATATTATGTACCGTGGATAATGAAATTCCCAAATATTTCACATAATTACATTGAGGAACACTATTTTTTGATTGTTACACTATTTTCTTTCACAGAGTGCTGAACCTCTCCCCATCTTTACTGCACGGACACTTTGGGCCTCTCTGGGACTGTCTTTTTATACCCAATCATCTCACAGACCTGTTGCCAGTTAACCTAATTAGTTGTGAGATATTCAACCAGGCGTTTTGTTTTAGTATTTCACAACTTAATCAGTGTTTTCTTGAACCGGTCCCAACAGGAGAAGAAAGCAAAGTGCTTCCAAAGTGCTTTCTTAATAATAAATAGTCAATCAAAGCCAAGAAAACATGACTAGCTTTGACTTGTACACCAAGGACGCTCTTTGCCAAACACTGTGACAAAAGCCTGTGTGTGTAGTTTGTGTCCACAATGAGTGTTGACACAAAGGAAATGTTATGTCTACAGGAGCATTGCTACATGGTCTTTATGTTCAGAAGTATATGGTCTGTCAAGTTTGTTGTTGTTTATAACTAACAATCTGTGGCAGAGTTCAGAAATAAATACAGTGGTACCTCGGTTCTCAAACTCACTAGAACTGAAATTTCTTGAAAGTTGAACAAACCAATTTGTCTTAGAACTCGATCTGAATATCAGAAGTCGAACCGTGAACTGACCTAATATAAATTGTATATTGAATTGAATGTCTTATTCACAGATTGGACGATTAACCAAATAAAGCAGAGCACCATTACAGCAACGAACAATGAATATAGGAATATAGCACCAACTTACATGTACTACTAAAGCATTTATGTCATTACTTTAAACTTTATATTACCCAGTAAATTAACTGAAAACCAGTTCTCACTACTTTTTGCAATATTAGGGAGAAATAGATTACACATCGGAAGTGCCTGGGATACAAACGTCATGCGTGTAACTAAACCCATCAGTCAATAAGGGCAAAGGTGTATCGTCACAGAGGCAGTTCCAGTTTGTGCAGCCGGGTGAGAGGTCGCAATGCATTTAACCGTAATGCATTGCGTCAGGATCAGAAT
>JABFDZ020000044.1:31535641-31561755 GCA_019775955.2 Pollimyrus isidori | reverse complement strand
GTTCCATAGTTTATTCTATGGCTTTAGCTAATTCTTTAGTTGATTCTCTGTTGGTTTTCTGACCTCTCTTTGTCCTTTTGTTTTATGTTCAGTTTACCCAATAAATCCCTTTGTCTTGGAGCCTTGAAGTGGTTCATCACCTTTTTCCTCCTGCCTTTTCCATGCCGTGCCACAACAGTTCCATAAAATCTACCCGAGGGTATCAATATAGTCTTATCTTATCACGGTGTTGTTGATATGTCGGTCATAGACCTGTTTTGCAAAAGGGAAGCAGAGACACAGGGGATGATCACAAACTGGTTCAATGGAAAGGAGGTCCAATGCACTATTTATACAATGAAGCTATTTCTATATGGGCTCCCCTCCATATACATTCCTGTCATTGCAGTTTTCTTTTCTTTCACAATACATCAAGGAAAAATTCTCTTTGAGTGCCTTATCCAGCTCTGGTTGTCCTCCACATAGATGTCCATACACCCTGCAGCCATTGCATCTAATAGTGACATTTGATCATGTGACCGATGGTCATATACCTTCCATCTCCATGCAGAAAAAAAAAAATCTTCAGTGGGGTTGAGGAATGGAGAGTGTGGTGGCAAGAATAATGACATCACTCTGGGATGGGTAGTAAATCACTCTGTGACTTGGCGGGAATGATGAAAGGAAACATTGTCCCACACAATCACAAATACTGGTAAATATTCTGCCTCTTTCTCTCTTTTGCTGATGGAAGTTTTTCATACGGTTCATCACGAAAAACAATAAGGTGTGCTGTATCGTATGGGCCAATGGCGGCCTTCTGCAGCCGCTGTCCGTCACTAGCTATTGCTGCACACACGGTAATGTTAACCCCCTCTGGCCTGGAACACCTGCAGTCGCATTCTTCTCAGTCACCTTTCTTCCACGGTGCTGTCTTTCTGTCAAGTTGAAACTGGCATCATCCACAAAGATAACTGTGTTCATCTTCGCGGGCTTCAAGCTTCATGAGTCTCTACCGTAAATTAGAGAATACACAAGGTAGCACAAGACACAAATGGCATAGCTTACTGTATTGTACACAATAGGTGAAAGAAAATGCCTGTGTGTGTTTCACTATTCTATCTTTAAGGAGACCACGACTTACC
Organism: Pollimyrus isidori; assembly: GCA_019775955.2. Taxonomy (NCBI): domain Eukaryota; kingdom Metazoa; phylum Chordata; class Actinopteri; order Osteoglossiformes; family Mormyridae; genus Pollimyrus; species Pollimyrus isidori. Next base: position 31,560,631 of record JABFDZ020000044.1, on the reverse strand, counting down.
TGGACATTTTGATACCTGAGTTCCTTAATAGGCCAAGAGGTCTTCTGAAATGGGAGAGTGTATAATTGATCCATCCTGATCTGGTGTTTTTGCAGCACTCATGCAATAGCTGTAGTGCTAACATTCTCAGTATTTGAAAATATGTCATTGTCTGTGATTATTTTGTCACGTATTTCTCTGAGCCTGATGCTGTTGCTGGCAACGGCCATTTCAACTAGTAAATCCTCCTGTTCAGTTCTAAATGTTCTCCCCCTTCCCCCTGTGGAAGGTAAACCCTATGTTCTGCAGTGCTGAGCCAAGGCACTATGTCATATTGGGTAGGTCTTTAGCTGAAATGTTGTTTTTCTATACTACCACTACAAGCTCATCCATCCACTGAATTTTGGGTAAAAATTGTATGAATCTCACATGTCCAAATATGAAAAATGTAGTAAACATCACCACTTTTGTACAGATGATAACAAGACTGCAATTAAACTGAATTACCTTTCAGCTAAAATCAGAATAATCTGACAGTAATTCACAGTGCTTTTACAATCTCACTTGCATCTAAAGTGCTTTAAAGTTTGAAGTTAGTTGTTTTTAACTTAGCATCTAGATGTCTGCAAAAACTGCAAAAACAGAATTTTGCTAGTGGTGAATATTGTCTGGAAAATGTTTTCATGAATTTTGAAAGTTGTTATTGAGTTCATATTGTATGAAAGAAATGCAAAAGTATTGTTAGTTTAGCTCACATTGTCTATAGGTACAGTACGGTGTTCAGTCTTTGTGATCAGTCTGCGATAGTCACGTCACTGTGATATGCCGGGGAAACACCATGTAAACATTTAGAAATTAGCAAAAATGCTTTAAAATCAATCCTAAAAGCCACAGGAAACCAGTGCAAGGATTTGAGAGCAGGGTCGATGTGATCCCTGTGACTGGTGTGTGTCAGCTCTCTGGTAGTGGTGTTCCCGACCTGCAGTAGATTTGAAATAGATTTATTAGGTAGACCAGACAGGAGTGCATTACAGAAGTCTATTCTACTTGAAATAATTGCAGGTATCAGTTTTTCACAGTCAACAAATGACACAGCTTACCTTGTGACACTGTAGATAATTACCCAGGAGTCCACATTCATAACCCTAGCCTCACCCACTTGTCCTGCTATATAGCATATTAAGGTTGTTGGCCTGTAAATACAATAAGCAATAAAAGGCTATTAATCCTCAGCTTGTGGTTAACAAGCCCACAGATGGGATTCGACTTGCCTGATGCATTGGGAATAGTCCAGAACATACCGGGCTCCGGTGGACAACAAAATACTGAGAGGGAATTTGGAGTTATTCAGAACGACAATCATGGATGGTTAATAATGACTTTTAAGACAGATGGTGCCAATGTTTGCTTTCGTGAAATGGCATCCATCCTTCCTATTTCTAATAGTCTAATGCAGGGCTTTGGCAAACCAGCAGTCTGTCCCATGGCGATATGCTACATATTTGTTATGTGTTCAGGTCAGGCAGATGAAACATGGACAGACCAGATTAAAAAGCATCCAATGCTTCTTGTGTGGAATAGGCCGCAGAGGAAGAGCGATGCAAAAATCACTCTCAAGCAAAAGGCCCTTTGGTCCTTCTTTTTAAAAAAGAGAGCTAAAGGAAATGAGTGCTTGACTGTTTTCTTTTAAACTCAAAATGAAGAGCTAATGAGGCAGTGTTCATTTCTGATGACAAGCTAGAAAAAAAATTAAGCATCTGGATTGAAAAGACAACAGTGTTAAGCTGCTAACGGGCTCCTCTTTCAATTTTATTTGATAACTAATTAGGGTGATGAATGTACCAAATTGAATTATGAATTTCCTTGAAAAAAAGGTCATAGTGATTCATATAAACCATTTATTATTTTCTTAAAAGAGAGTCTTAAGTAAAACATTGGATTTTACTACAATTTCCTAGGTTTGCCATTAAAAGAAGATCATCTAGCTGACTGCAGATTGAGTCGGTTGTTGCAGTTTTCTTGTCAGTTTTTTCACTTTGGGTTATGTAGAGGACTTCCGGTAACTGGCATGGCAAAGAATCGCTTGGGGTTGCTGTGTAATCGCGTCTCAGGGCCACCCGGTTCCCAAGGGTCTTTGTATGTACAGTAAGGTCATGATTGACACTTGGGCCCTGCCACCCCACGCAACCTGCCTTTGCCATCTTTTACCAGGATTCTGTCCTTCTGCTCCTGGACTAAGGGCTTTGACATCTTTGACAAAATATAGGTGTCTTATACCCGGAATATACCAGCAACATAGTTACCAAAGCATAATGGTCTTAGAGTGGAACAATGATCACTTTTATAGCAGTCACCATACTGACTGTAAAATATTCAACCCGGAGATGCAGGACAGACAAATATCCTCCACTGGCTTACCATCTAAACCCTCTCGCTCTTTTAACCAACTCAGTTATCACCTTCACTTTACACAAACAACTGCAGTGTTGTGCACACAGAGATTGTCTTTATCAGAAGGGTTACATGTGTTTTAATTATTAAAAAGTGCTATTTCTGTCATGTTTATCGTGCGTGTTTTTTTTTCTCCAAAGCTAGTATCTCCACACCAGAGGCTCACTGCTGAGACAGTTGCCATTAAGTGCTCCACCTCCAACTGTATGATTGATTGAGAGAGCTCAAATGAATAGCCCTCTGTTATGGAAGAGCGGTTATGTTTTTACAACTGACACATCAAAGTGACACTTTGTATGGTCCTTGCAGTTTCCTCAAACATGAAGCAGACATGTCTTAAATTTAGTAGAACTCCTGTAGTGGATTGGAGCAGAAGAACAGATGTTATACTCAGCATTGATATATTCTTTATTCTTTCGCAAACTTCCATTTCTCCAGGTCATTTATTTGCCCCAAATGCTTGTAGCTCTTCCTGTGTAGTGATTTACGTTCCCTGAGAGTGAACTTGGATTATGTTGCTCTAGGTCTCTCTTGAGTTCTTAGTGCTTGATAATTTAGGCCGAGCAGCTAGTTTATTGATAGGTAGCTTGAAAAAAATTGTTCTCTTTTGCAACAAGAGAGGCTGTTTATTAAAATACTTCCTCCAATCCTCCTGTGTTGTTCTGAAATGATGAAGTTGCTGGCACAACACCTCACATGAGATAGACCAGAATAATTAAGAGCATAATTGCTTTCGTTATGCTGCTAGCAACCAGCTATTAATTTACAAAGCTACATCAGATATAAGCAAAAAGTGTAAGTGGGTGTTTTTATTGCTGAGAGTGTGGTGTCCAAAGGTGACCTTTCGTTCACTTTCAATCGCATACTAAGCTCTCTTCTGAGGTAATTAAAATGAATGCCGTCATGTAGAAAGAGTCGCAGTGTTTAAAGCACTCAGTGGTGAAGCTGAGTGACTTTACCCTGATCTGTCTTTAGAAAACCACTTCAAGGATTAGTTTTAATTGCATGGGGTCATTTTCCAGCCAATGATGGAGTGAGCGGTCGAAAGAGGCCACACAATACATATTAGAGTTTGAAGGTGCATCCTTAAACGCAAAAGCAGATTTGCTGCTGTTAAATATCTACAGTTATGTTTTATAGTTAGATAAAACAATATAGAACTTAAATTAGCAAACACATTTATTATTCGTTATTTATGTACAGGCTATATAGTGGCTACAGCCCAATTGTAGTTCATAGGGTTAGGTTGTCATTCCACTCTGATCTGTAGATTGCAGAAGAGAAATGGATGCAATTTTTCATCATAACATCCTAAACCTTGGGGTGGCACTGTTGTTTTGCACTTTCCAGATTAGAGGTTTGAATCCCAGCTCCAGTGTGATATATGTCTGCCCTGTGATGGACTGGCATCCCATCCAGGGTCATCCCCAGCCTTCTACCCTGTGCTGCTCCATTAGAAGATCGATGGTTGCTCAGTCTCTTGTGCAACCCGGCAACCCCAAACCATCAGAGAATCCTTATTACCTCCCAGTAGAATGAAGCATCCTGTGTGTCCTGTCTCACTTCATTTTTCTTGCGCCATTCTTCCTGTATCCACCTCTTTGTGACCACTGCTGAGGCTCCCCTCTACAACAGCCTTTTAAAAGTCAAACCGTCCGTATATGTTTGGCACAAATACGACGTGTCATCGTGAAATGCTAAGGATCTGGCGTCTGCTATGATTAATCATTATTCGGTGATAAGAACGTAATTTCATAAGCACAAAACTAAACGCTACATCAGGAGATTGTTACCATAGCTGCCACCTAGTGGGGCAGCCAATCAGCATCCACCAGACCCCCCTACTGCCCAAGATCACTCCAGTCAGCACCACAGTGCAGTGCTATAATGTCTGCCACTGGCTTGTCCAGACCTCCTACCTCAAGCCTGACGCTTGGTCTGCTGTAATCTAAAAATAAATGCACCTGCTGGAGATGGTAAGGTAGCGAGAAGCACCAATTTCACTATACTTCCATCCATCTTTCATGACTGCTAATGCAGCACAGAGGCGGGTTGAGTCTGGAACCCATCCCTGCGTCACTCGGCACACATTCTAAGCTAAGGGCATTTTAGAGACACCCTGGAGGTATGAGGCCAAAGTACTGTCCCCTATCCATTAGGCGCGGCTGACAGGCAATGGAGTTCATCCTTCGGCGCCGTGCACGGCTGCCATCCGTCAGTCGGTCAGTGCCGCCTGTGTGGACACCATGGCGGCAGAAAGAGACAGCCCTCGCCCTGAGATCAGTTAGGCAGCCTGAGAGGATGAGAAAAGGGGCCAGATGGACTGCGAGGAGGACTTTAAGCTTGAAGGGAGGCCTGCCCACTAGCTCCAGTGAAACCGTTAAATGAATGTTCTCAGACATCAAGAACTCGGGGTAGGATGACGCCAACTGGGACGTCTGCTGCCCCCTCTCTGGCCATCTGCAGTCCTTCACAATGATCTGCACAGCCAATGCCACACCCCTCTGCCCTAAAGCCTGACAACAGACACTCTGAGGGGAATATCACTGTTTAGTGTTACTGCGCTTTGCCCCATCACACTTCCATCAATGGCGGGGGGGGGGTTGAACTTTTTATGAATATCTCCTAATGTAGCAATATAAAATTAAGTAATTAAATCTTTACTATCATGACCGATGGTCATATTTACTTGTAAGCTTTGGTACACTTGAATGAACTGGATCTAAAAAGTCTAAAAAACATCAAATCCATGTTTATCTTCAAAGTTTGTTCTCTACACATCTTTTTCACAGAAAAATGAAGCAGCGACTGAGCTTATGAAAGGGCGTGTGGGCAAGACTGGGACGTGGGGTGTAAGCGGCTCTGCATTCCCAGTCTGAGACCATTGCTTTGATATTCCTTCACTGCTTTTTGCATTAAAGTACATTTTCTTTTTCTGCCAAAAGGGATACAAATCAAAATGCTACAATTTCTAGGGAACTGATCAATTAGCCCATCCAAACTTTATATTCAGTATCTCCTTTGTAGAACCATCAATTTATTTGGTCAGAAAGTGAATTTAAAAAGGCAAATAGACCAGAAGGACAAGAGACGAGTAGCAGATGCATTGAAGAGCAAATGCCTTTTGAGAAAAGCTTTCATACAAATCACTTCTGACTACCTGAGGATGAGTGACAAACATAAATGCTGAGCAGACAAACCACTTTTGACCAGGAACATGTTCCAAAATAAATGTGAATCAAGGGCATAATTACACAAACTGAGCACATACATTGCAGCATTTCTGTCATGTGGGCACCGTAAAAGACACCTAAACAGTCCAGGTAAAATCTGAAACAGGCCCCAACGGTAACACATGTGGGAATTTCAGATGAAAAACAATGGACCAACTGTTCTTACGCACAAATTTGTTTTTAAACCCCACAGACACACTTTTTTACGAAGATTCTGACATCAATGTTTTCTTATCTGAATTTGTTCTTAGCTAAGAACAGAATCTACGCACACTCAAGACCATTCGTACGCATATTTGTTTAATAATAGCTTGCTCAAAATAATTGGTTATAGCAGTTTTGTTCATTCTACAGTTCATAAAATGATAGTAGTTGAATAATTTAGAAAAGTAAAATATAAAAAAATAATATTAAGTGTAATAATAATCCCTACTACTGCGCGCCTCTTCGCCATTCCTTGCACAGGCCCTACAGTCTCATGCCCTTTTATGGGAAATCGAAGGGCGTTTCCCTATGCTAATTAGGACAAACTGGCACGCGCTTTCGGTTACGAAGATGTGGGATTCACCATTCTTAAGAATAAAGGTTGCTACTAAATTCTGCTACTTAAGAACACGTCATGAATCCGACGTAGGTTGTTCTTAACAAATTTCGTAGGGACAAATTTAAAAGAATTCTTAAGAAAATATTGGTGAATGAGGCTCATTGTTGGCACCTTGTTTCCATAGTCTCAACCTTTTGAGTGGGGCCTCCCCTATGGCACTATAAAGTACAGGGCAAGTTCTGCAAAGTTGCGTGATTGTCACTTACATGTAAGTGCCTTCATACTGTATATGTGTTGCTTGTGGAACCCCCAGCCTCTACTGCTACATACCTTTAGCTAATGTTTTTAACTTGTGCTGTATTTTTTTCATCCATTCATATAGTAGAACACTATACCGTGGTGCTCACCAATCTGCCACCCTACATACCGAGCTTAGGTGCAGCCCTAATTTTACACACTCAGTACAGATAAGTATTGGAGTCAGCTATGTTGGAGCTAAGTTGGCTGTAATACTGAAATGATACTGAAGGACCTGATCTATGTCAGGTGTAAATCGGGGCCGCGTCGACATTACTTCAATATCCTTGCCTAGCAAGAGTATCTATTATCCATCTAATATCACACTTATTGTTGACAACTTGCTCCAATGACTAGGTCTTCCAACCTCTTAAGCAATAGATTTGAGGCCTTACTCATCTTATCATACCTCTTTGTAGAAACACCTGCTCTATCTATGTAACAGGATTTTTTAATGTTATACCGATGTTTTGAAAGCTTTCCTTTCCATCTGGAAACCCTAATTTCATTACATGTATTTGACCTGTAGCGAAACAACTAGAGGATCCAAACACAATTAATCATAACCCAAAATCAATACCGAATACACCTGTGGAATTTTGCAGGGCAGGGAAGGGAAACACAGAGAGCAACATCAAATCCAGAAGGACAGACAGAGACCACAAAGCGCTGAGAGGAGAACAAATCAAAACATAACAAAGGCTCAGCATGTGGGACACGCAGCGCCTCACCAAGAGCTGGGACCTCATTCACTGAGCCAGGTAAATGCGAGTGGCTGGGTACAGGTTGAATGTGACAAGACCACTGCGATCCTGATGATGAACACAACCCTGCAATTGGAAAAGGAGGAGAGACTACGTCTTACTGACTTGATTGACATAGAAAAAAAAATATATCAATAAATAAAAAATTAAATAATCCTCCACCTTTTGCTCCTGGGGTTGAAATGCAGGCGGTGGTCCAGCTAACTGGGACCAACACAAAATGTTTTTTTGTACAGAGGGAGGTGAAATGTACAGCATCACAAACCACTGACTCCAGAGTCTTCCTCCTGAGCTTAGTGTAAATCCCCATGAAACCCCCTGACACTAACCGATGTGCTTCGAAAAATTTATTAATAATACTGTGATACTGCTCTCCATTAAACTGGTCTGCATGGACAAGAAATAATACCCTCACTCAAATCTGAAACAAGATTATATATAATAGTAATAGAAGATTTATTTTTTCATGAATAGGTAGTTTATTGAACTTTGAAGCCAAATAAAGACATTTAAAAGGTCAATAGAGAATATATGAGATGGTCTCATTTTCAACTCATTTTAGCAGAATGATAAATGAGTAGGCGCAGTTCCATGTAAACATAGACTGTAGTGAATGCAACTATTTCTTAAGGTGTTCTCTACAATGCTAATCACCTATGGTAGTTTGTAATAGCTTGCCATCACTGCTATTTTTTCTATCATTGCAAACCCAAACTCCTTCAGGCATGATATTTTGTTACGAGTACCCGGATCTCCAAAGGTAACGTGTGTAGTTAAATGGAAATCCTAGCCTCCAATTCAAATATGGTTAAAAGGTACCAACGAACATTAGTCTGTGCGCCTATCTGGTCAAATTTAGCTTCGGCTTTAAATTTATTCACTGTTAGTTTTTCTCCTCTCACCTGATTCTCTGCCACATCCAGTGAGTCCATGTCTTTTAAAAAAATCAATACTGCTGAAAAAAATATATTTTTCCAGCAATAAAACCACACCCCCGCAAATGTCTACACCCACACGGGTAACTGTCACCCCATGTGGAGACCACACAGTGGTTAGAGAGAGTGACAGATCAAAGAGCATTTGCTCAAACGTTTCTGCCGGGACTGAAAATGAAGGACACACCAAACCATTAAAATGATGAGTGGATCACGTGGGCAGCATCCACGTGAGCCCGGAGAATGTGTTCCATGATGCACCTTCTCTTCAAACAGTCCAGTCAGAATTCAAGGGTTACTAGCTAACTGGACTAATTCAGTAAAAAAATATAATCTGACATGCAGTTTTATTACGAATCAATGGGCCAGTGTTTAGTTTTTTGTACACACTTTTCATCTAAATTACTCACCTAAGGTGAGTGCACGAGTTTCATTTCCAGCCCTGGTTAGTAATACTTTATTGATTGAAAAAATCACAAGCACCTCCCACTGGTATCACACTGATTAGCTGATGGAGGGATGCCAAGTGACAGTGGACAACACTGACAGGGAAAGTGATGCAGGAGTATAGCAACTGTTGCCTTGTATTAGTATTAATGGAAAAAATGTGCTAACAATAAACAAACTGTTGATATTAATAATGGGATTTTGGTGGGAAAGTTTCCTGATTGTTTTGTTTTGCTGTTTTGTTTCTTCTTGCTCTGTTGATGCTGTTCTGTGGACAAACAAAATAGTGATGACCTCAAAACCTCTCCTGGGGCCAGTTCCACAAAGCAGGGTTTCTTGCTTAGCTAGATAACATGTTGTATTTAAGGTAGTCTGGGGTTTATATAAGTGAACAAAGATAAAGTCCATTTAGCCCAGACTACCTTAAATCTGACAACTTATCTGGATAAGCAAGAAATCCTGCTTCCTGAAACAGGCCCCTGGTAAATTGCAACTGAAAACAAAATAGTGCACATTAAGAGTCATCACAATGTCACATCACAAGGTCTCCAGCAGCATGTTAAACCTTTACGGTTAATAAGTTGTACATGTCAGTCTGTATGGCATACTTATTATTACTCCTTAAAAGGTTTCACAATAAATACCATGGAATCAGTATATTATGTTATGCAGGGGAACAGATTTGCTCGGTTAGTATGGCTACCAATAAAAACAAAGAAGCCTCGATCTTTGGCAGTTCGTACAATGACAGTTTTGGCTGTACATATGATAAATTGCACCAGCGGCCTCAGGGTAATTTACAATGCCAGGGGACAGGCAATAGAGATTGAGTTTGTTTTTCATGGACCTTGGACAACTTTTGGCAGATCGGCCAAGAATGAGGGCCCTCGATCATAAGTCTAGGACACCTGCATGACACAGGTGGTGAGGCTTTGGTGTCATCTCCCAGAGCAACTGGCTTCTGTAACACCCAATGTAATATGCTATTGCTGACCTTGCTAGTTGAACCAGAGAAACAGACAAAATAAACAATGCACAAAATATTCCCTTGAATAGTTTCATACCAGCAACTAAAAAGGAATTCATAAAATCTGATATCCTAGCTCTGTAATCTGCAAGTGTACACCCTGTAATATATCTCCGAAGACTACGCTCTGGGGATCTACAGAAAAAGGACTTTTTCTGTGGAGTCTCTGTTGTTGTACTGTGGACCCAGGAAGAAGACAAGCAGGTGTGTGTCTCTCTTTTGAGATACCTAATCTCCCTACTTCAGCAAATCTTCAGCTGAAATCAACCCTGAGCACATGCTTAACAATCAACTAACTACAGGGAGACCTCGGTGTCGGATTATAGTAGTAACTGAAAATATTACCACCTTGGGCCCTTTGAAAACACAAAGTAGCAGTATCATCATGGAAGTCCTCGGATCACTTGAACCCGGTATGGGATCAATAGTGGTTGAAGATGGATGGATAGAGTGGTGCTGAGTGGAGGGAGCACGCTTGCCGCAGCGTTCTCTGTGTACAGTCCAAAAACATAAGATTAAACAAATTGGTACATCTACCTTAGTGTGTGTCTGCGTGTGTATGTGTGTGTTTGTGTGTATCCAGGGTGTCCTCTGCCTTACACAGTGTTCTGCCTGATAAAATGCCCTTTATATAAGTGGCTATGCTGTATGGACGGATGGTTATAGCTCCAGGTAAATATTAAATTAAAATGAAATTAAAATTACATAACTTTCCAATAAGTAGAAGGGTAGAGTTAAACTTCACGTACTCTAACAATGACTGGGAGGGTGTTTTGCATATTAAGAATGTCCTTAATTAAAACACAAAATGTATGCAAGCCACAATACCCCAGAGATACTGGTAAACAAACCAAATGAATGTGAAATACATTTAAATTCTGGGAAAAGCCAATATGTTTCATATCTAAATTGCTTGACCTTATGCTGCAAAGGGAATTGATAATGACCTCAAAGTTCCATTAACAGGTTCCACTCCACAAATCTCCTCCTTTCGGAAAGACAAAATCAGGTTACATGTGCTATTTTTTACAAGTGTAAATTTATAAAATAATGATTTATCAGCTTAAAGCTAGTCCAGGAAATTACTTTGATCACTGGTACTGATCAACATCTGCTAATTAACATTAAGATGAGATTTAAGATGCAAGCTCACTACTTCATTGCTCCATAGCTTTTGGAACATTTCCAACACAGACAATCTTCAGATATACTTCACAAATATAATTTAATTGCACATGATTTAAAAATTATATTGGGCTTTTCAAAATGAATTCTGAACCTTGCTGACCCCAGGTAGAGTGTATGATTCCCGTCTGTAAACAGAAACCAGGATGTTTTGGATTTCAGTGTTTTCAGAAATATCCCAGGCGTACTATTAAGTGAACGAATTTCTGAAAGAGAATATTAAATTCCCCGACATTTCATGAATAGCCAATAGATTTCTACGTCTAAATGGCTTGGCCTCATAAAGCAAGGCAATTCACAATCTGAAAGTTGTTATTGCATTTAAAATGCTAGTGAACCTAACAGACTCTTAAGAAAAAATTACGTCGTATATGAAAAATCCAGGAATTTCCCATCAATGGCTCAAAGCAGGTAACCATTTTATGTTAAAAGGATATGACAATGCATTCAGATACTTTTTATTCAGAGCAGATTAGAGTGTGAACAACAGCTATGGATGCGATGAAAGTGGGAGAAAGCATATTATGAAAAACAAAAAGATTTACTCTGAAATATTAGATGAGGCCCCTTTACAGAATAAAAGATAAAAATTGTCATCAAATTACAAAAGAACACCTAAAGCAGAGCAACTCTGCAAAGACCCTAGACACCTAGGGAGCATTGCCTTCTTCAAATGCTCCTCTAAGCTTCTCCTTGATCCACAAAACTAGCCCTCGGAGAAACTCAAACTAGAGACTGAGGCTAAAAAGGATTAACTGGGTTTTATGAACAAGGTTATCCATAGCCTGGTAATCACTCGCCCTGGTCCTGCCATCGCTCCATCACCACCATCGAACTCAGGTACGAGAATCGAAAGGGTACTTATGGTGAAATTTCCACCCTCCCTGCCTCAGAACGTTTCCTAGAGTAACTAAGGAAGAGCAGCATGACAAATTAGAGGCGCATGAAGTGTACGATGACTCAGCACCTGAAAATGTCATTAACGAGCAAGTGAAAAATCACACTCTATACTCCTCTTTACACAACGGCCACTGGTGATTGGCTGCTTTACCTTGTGCTTAGATAACAGAGGCAGATGGGCCACCAGCTACTGATGCGGTATATGCTACGGCAGAGCGGCTCGATGTTTCCCGACCAATGGCTTCTCCATCTTGGTAGAATGACATTTCTTATATAATCAGAGGTGCCGGGGTTTGAGGGCAAACCTTGGTGGAGATCTATAAAAACAATTTAGAAACCAGGCAAGGCTCATCTTTACTTTGTGCTGACATGTGTTTTCCAAAGTGTCAACATCGATATTGTCTTTTGCTGTTTGTACATCTACACCCAACATTTATACACTTTGACCATACATGGATATATTTTATAATGCCAATTGTATGCACAGAAAGCAATATAGATTAGAAACACTTTATCTCCTTTGGGACACTGTATGTTTTTCACCTATCCCATCTTTCTCTCCATGAGACACAATTGCAGTTAAGAGCAAGTGTCGGTGTCATAGCACAAAGTCAGCAAGTCCCACTATGGAGCAATTGGGGTTAAGGGCCTAGTTCAAGGGGCCCAATGGTGACATCACTCTGACAGCAATGGGATTTGAACTGATGACCTTCCAATCATGAGAGCTGTGTCTTAACCTGCGGAGCCATACACTGTCAGATTAGGTTTTAACTGGTAAAAACAAAAGGAGCACTGGATGGCATGGAGAGAGGAGGTAGCAGTGCGGCCTCGCACCTCCAGGGGGAGCTCTTGGAGGCATGTCACTATTTCTGAGGGGTTTGTTTGTTTGCCCAAAGGGTTTCCTCCAGGTACTCCTGATACCACCCACAGTCAAAAATCACATGGCCAGGCACAGTGACATATGGCACTGGTGTGTGCATTTCCATAGACTGGCATCCTGTTCAGGGTACCCCCCCTCAATATACTGTAACTGAGTACAGAATGGATGAAAGAAACCGTCAATGAACATAATAAATGCTGCAAAGAATTTAGCTTATCATTTCACTGTGTTGCAATACTACGTACAATGAAAAGCAGGAATTATCCGAAATCATCATAGTATACATATAAAGGAATTTTTTAACATTAAGTTTTATCAGAACTAATCACAAATTGCTACTGCAAAGTATGACAGCTTAAACAGTCAAATAATATGAGTTGAGTACCACTTTAATTAAAAACTATAATTTTATTATCATTGTTTTCATCTTTGTATTTTCCAAATGTACTACAGGAAAAGCAACCCCCACAAAAGCTGACATCATAAAAGCAGGTGAAACTAGTGTATTGCAAAACAACAATAATAAGAATGTTAAATTAAAAACAATAAAAAACTAAATATATGTGAAATATCTGCATGACGTTCAGTGGATCTGGAAAAGCTGCTTCAGATTTAATAATTGAATATTTTATTTCAACATTTGACATCTAATACAGCATTTAATACAAATTTAGAGGAAATGAACTTTCAGGGTTTCAGCAGTTTAAAAAAGACTGAGTTTCCAAACAGCTGTGATAAGACACAAGAACGTCAAATTCTCTAGGGCTCTGGGTTTAACACGCCATCTGCAGAAATGAAACTCTTCAGAGAAATCCCTTTCAAAAGTTTTCGTCACTAAGTGTTAAGCTCTCTCTGAAACTCAGTGCAAACAATGGAAATAGGTAAATGTGGTTGATTAAAATGTGATTAAAATGCTGTTCTATTGGTTTAGAAAATGTAGCAATGCCTACTTAATTGCCCTGGGGTGAATAATGCCACCTATCTCAACTGCATTCCAAAGCTGCACAATGGCGAAGCTGAAAGATTAAACGTAATCAGTTCATGACTGTGGTATGTTTGTGACAGAAATGATAAGCCAAAAAAAAGTGTTTTCCCAGAATGCACTGAAATGCAAGCATCTGCCCTTGATTAATAATGAGATATGCTGTAAAGGTCAATAATAAATAAGAAAAAAGGATAAAACTCGTTAAATGAAGTCTGTGAGAAGATTTGGTAAAACTAATTTTTCGGAAACAAATGAATGTGTAAAGGTCTAATAATGCTTAGCAATTTGAACATTTTTGATAATGACCTTTGATAATGGTATATACACTACTCTTGCACAAAACAAGAATAAAATGGTGTAGTAAGGAGTCCGTTACATGGAATGATTTAATTTCAAATGTGCAGCAATGTAAGTGCTTTTGTCAATCTCAGTGTGACATGTCGATCAGTGCTTTAAAATACATCAGATAGGATACAAGTGTCCGAATACACTCATGCTTGTCACTGGTATTTCTCAGATAAACTCATAGGAATAATTGCAAGGGGTTCAATATATTTGAGGACAAAGCACTTGTAATTCTTCGACCGTAGTCATTGATAATTCATGATTTAAAGCTGATTATTTCAATCCCTGAATCTGTAGTGCATTAAAAGGAAAAGCATTACATTGTTATTCGTCTGACTCATGATCCATAGTTATTTAAGTTCACAGGTGTATATTTAAATCCTGGTAAAGAATAAACGGTGGCAATCGATGGGTCATGACGGGCAAATTAGCTTGGAGCAGCAGGTTGAGGGCAACAAACTGTTAAAGACAACATCCTCCTCAGACCTCACCCATTAATTTATGTCCATTGTAGTGGACATTTTATTTTTCCATATTTATGGAAATGACCTCAAAGTTCATATTTTTATTTTCATATGATGTTAGGAAACATATGTATTCCTGTTGTGCACTAAAGAGGACATGCGTGAAAGTAAAAAATAAAAATTAATTTGAAAAAATCTAAATTGTGCGATGTCTCATTTCCTCCAAAGACAAATAACCAACAATTGAACGACGTTTTTTCCCTTGGGTCTCAGGAGGATATAATAATTTGTTTCTGGGGTGAATGGCGTGTTTAATCTGCGGATACAGTTCCTGAAGGCCGCTTAGCTTAATCGTATCTCCTGCACATTGACAGACAAGTGAAATAGCAGCTAAACTTGTCCATCTGCATGAACATCAAGGTCAGCTGCTGTCCAAGAATGCACACATACGTGTGAGTCAGACTGTCAAATGTGACATAGGGACACCCATTATTGTCAGTCTAGATGTTGGGAGTGAAACTGAACAACCCATTTATACATATTAAAGTGAAGTGAAACAAGGGCCTGGTGACCCTGACCATGATAAGTGGTTAGAAGGTAGATGGATGGGTGGATGTGAAACATAGAACGAATAAACATGTGACACCCCAGGTCGGCTGACTCTCCCTCCTTAGAAAAACAGCTCCCCTCCCCACTAAATTATGAAGAAAATACTACTGACTATAACATGAGTTCAGGATTGCCCTTTCCGGTGCCATTTGCATTAAAATGTCTGCTAAACATTTGACGGAAGTCCGTAAAAGCTCTATGATTTGGGAGAGGTGTGGTGTGCAATTTCACTCTCCATTAACTAATCAAATTGACTAGGGATAATGTTGAATGAAAACTATGTACCTCTTCTCAGAATGAATGCAATTCACAATTCCAGAATGAAGAATCCCTGATTGAACACGGAGCTGTAACGGATGTCGCATTGTTACACAATCGATACACAATTACTCACAAAGTAGATGAAGGGTTCGATTCACTTCAAAGCCAAAGCACTACTGTCAGTTTGACAGACCTTCTGTAAATCTGAACTCATTTGAATACCATGGCTAGCTTGGCTAGCTTACTGCTAATGCATTACTAGTAACATACCTTATGTAGAAAAATTATCTGATATACATTCCCACACTTCTCCTTCTCCTACTTTTGATTTTGCAGGCAGTAAAAAAAAAAAAAAACTAAATTAAACTGGCACAGGTATGGAGAATCAGGTCTGCCCAGTCCCATTCTCCTGGAGCAAGAAAATGTCTCCCTTGTCTACGTTTCAACAGCAGTGAAAGGGCAACGACACCTCAACTAGGGAGGGGGGCACCTGGCCCCAACCCCCACCCCGAGGCATAAAGCTTCATGTCACACACAACCTAGTTACAAACAACATTTCAGAATGAGATATTCACACTACCACTAAGACATAATTTATATACAACAATGCCCTTGGTGTGGGAAATGGACGGCTTTGGCGAACACGGTATAAATGACTTTTAGGACTCCTAAGAGGTCTGATGATAGCAGGATGGGGAAGCCAAAAGGGGTACGATGGTGATGAGTTAAGTTTGCTATGGTAACAGGAGGTGGGCATCACGTATGCGGACCATGGGGTGGGGAGTACAGCTAAGCATTTCTTTTTTTATCTAACAGTGGAACTGGATAATGAAAGTTATGCAGAAACAGCATGTGACTCGTGGCAGGGTAATTAATCATCAAGACGAGTTTTATCCAGTGTCTTGCTGATGATGGTCAGCCCGAAATTAGGCCTTAAGAACAGCACATTAAAACAGCAGGACCTTGCAGGAACTTGTTTATGATTAATGTATGATTTTAAAGATGCTGGGTGGTGGAAGACTATGATCAAGGGCAAGCACTTCCAGTCACTGGGTTGCTTACTTTTCCACTGAAGCGTTCAGATGTCTGCATGAGTAAAAATGGAAAGTTTTTAATTAAGCTGTTAGCTAAGAAGTAAAACATTGTGGTTCAGTTAGTTAGAACTGTAATATTATATCACCAAACTTGTAAAATCAGGCGCTATAAATTGATGTCTCTAAATTGCCCATCTTGTAATGTAGTGTATACAAACAACCAAATGGCAGGTGTGGGACTGTACTTTGCAATTAAAGTGCCAGAATGTGTAAACATAGGCCATGAGGATAGGGGGTTAACTGAGGAGACATGTGGGTGGAGCAAAACGCTGCTGATGGAGCTGCCTAGTGCTCAGGAAGACTCTTGCAGGGGGTGGGAAGAGTCATCCAAGATGGACTAGAATTTGGCCACCGCCCTCGATCCTCTCACTTGCCACCCCCAAGGTGTCCGGGTGGGCTTCCCAGAACGGATCCAGCCCTGCTGGTCAGGTGCCCTGCAATCTGCTGCCGTCTGATCCAGGACAATGACAACAACCAGAAACAGTTGATCACATGGGGATCCCACACGAGGTTAACGAGGGGGCGTGGCACACGGCAGGTGCGGACGATCAGGGCAGTACAGGGC
The DNA here is from genome assembly GCA_019775955.2 of Pollimyrus isidori. Classification (NCBI taxonomy): domain Eukaryota; kingdom Metazoa; phylum Chordata; class Actinopteri; order Osteoglossiformes; family Mormyridae; genus Pollimyrus; species Pollimyrus isidori. The sequence goes on along the minus strand of JABFDZ020000044.1, from coordinate 31,543,666 downwards.
TAATGTTGGGGTTTAAATGCTAAAAAAAACATATTTAAGTGTAATTTTGTGGGGCCGCAAACCAATTAATTGGTTTTCCATTATTTCTTATGGGGCAAATTCGATCACTTTTTAGGATTTGATCCGGAGTTCTGAACAGATTAAGTTCGAGTTCTGAGGTACCACTGTATTTACCAGATACGAAAGCCTAAAACAGGAAAACATGGTATTGATCAAAACCAGATGAAAACACACACACACACACACACACACACACGGGAGCATTAAACCATGTACAGGATTTGAAATTTTAATGAAAAAGGTTTCCAGCCCACGATATATTAAAGCCCCCTCACTAAATCCTACCCCAGCCCTGTACATCTCTCTTCCTCTCTCCATCTCCACCTGCTTCCCCACCACCTGATTTCCCCACAGCCGGGGCCCTCTGAGAGATTTCCAGGCCGACTCCGTCGCTGCCTGTCAAGCCCCCAGAAAGACAACAATGCGGTGGAGGCGGCAGTGACTCACTGTAGAAGTCGCCTTCCTGCTGTCACTCAGCGCCCAGGTAGGTGTTTATAAGACGTGGCCTGTCTGGAGATGCCCCCCGACTGGCAGCATCGCCTCGGGCCAAAACGGGGGCTGGTGCTGATGATTCGCATCTGCCTCTCCTCTTGCTGCTTGAAATTAAAACCAGATGAGGAAAAAAATACGAAAACACACAGCATCCCCCTTCGAACCCCACTTAGCACAGGGCTTGTGGTTCCATCCTGTGTGTTTTTCCTCCTCTCCTGCCAGGGGATGGAAAATCACATCATTAAAACCATTAATTAACCCTTGAACACATCTACATTTGATCTTGAAGATATTAAAAAAGTTAACTATTGTTCCTATAATGCGTAAAAGGCAGAAATAAAGATCTGTGGCCTCATTTGTCAAAGACCCCCAAAATGTACCCAAGTTTGTTCATAACTTTTTGCGCAAAATCTTGGATTTATGACGCAAAACTAGACGTGAAAAAAATCCTATACTTGCAGCAGGTGGTGTAAACAACATTGTAGACAAATCAGGAAAAGGCAACACTCATTGTCTGCCAGTGAACTGCAGGCAAAGCAGCTAAACGACCGCAGGCATGCCAACAATTCATACCAGCAACCTGCACCTTGACGTGAAAAATAATAAATCTAAAAATGTGAGCAGGAATTTATAGATTTTTCATTTATTCACGTAGGAGACAAAGGCAATTTGCCTTCGAGAATATAATTTACTATTTCAAATACGACGCCACGTAATTAAGCTATTTTTGTCAATCGAAAGCATTGTATTGACGTCCGTGATGCCGACATTGCATTGACAAATATAGTAGCTCAATGGTCTGGGTCACCTTATGACCCGTTCATTTTGAGTCTCACGTACCGCATCAGTATCTCCCAACTGCTCTGCCACAACACCATATAATAGAGCATCTCCTATTATAGATGTAATACACATGTGGAAGTTTTAGTATGAAGATGTGCGTTCACAGTTCCGACAGTTACAGCCACACTGGCCCTGCACACAACAAGTAATTGCTTCCTCTCTGTCTGCATTTTTCACCACTTTTTATCAGAGCATTTTGTAGAGCTGACAGAATTTTACAGCAGCAGCAAATTGTTGCTATTGAACACACATTTTAAGATTCAACTTTATTTTTTATTGCTCTGACAATAAAATGCAGTTTGGCATCGAATTTGAAAGTGCAAAATAGTGCAGAAGTGCTGGAAACAGATGTATAATATATGCATAAGTGATAAATAAACTGTTACAAAATGTACCTCCATACATTTTCTTGTTTGTAATAAATGTGGTTAATCCACCAAATATAACATTTTGTCGTGCCTCTACTTCACACTGTTCAAATTGTATTGTTCTTGGATTTTATGCACTGTCACTATTTTGCCAGACTTTGCAACCAGAAAGACTCGATTTGCGTATTATACCAACATGCATCTCATTTGAATTGAATGTTTGCCCATTTCTGGCCAGAAGTTGGGCAGATTTCAGGCTAGTGCACTAATGCATATTTACAAGATTCCATTTACCAGCCATGTAAGCCGATTTTTTTGGAGGTATCCATTTTTTTTCCTTTTGGGTGGGAGGGGTGCATGTTTTTCTTAAGATGAAGTTTACGCAAAGTTTCATAAATGAGACCCCTGTACTTTTTTTTTTTTTATGGTTTCAGATACTAACACAGAAGACAAGATAAAAATAAAATCATGTTATGATTCCAAGCTTTATAGGAATACACAGCTTTGCATGCTGAACAACCAGAATTTCTACTGCCTCTAGATAGAGATTTGGTTTGAATGTGAGGATGTTGGTTTGCTGTGACCTCTGACCCAGAATTAAAATGGATTGTTGACTATTTAGACTGTCTGAGTTCCGGGACTGCATTCAAACACCAAATGAGTCACAGCAACGTGACAAAACTGTTTTATTTCGAAGGCTCCTTCAAATGTAGCCCAGAAATGTGCCCCTCTTTTACCAAGCCCAGAACATATCCCAAGATTCATTCTGCGAACTTTCATAGGAAGCACTCTACAAATGCTATACAGAGTGTGTCCTTCAAAGAATGCAGCCTGTGAATTTGGACACAGCCCTCGACCCTTGTTTATGTGGCAGGTGTGTTACCATGGTAACTGATCTTGAGCCCCTGCATACATCTGTCCCAGGTAATGCAGCCCAGCCAACACTAATCACGCCGTGCCAGGCGAGGATAGGCCTGTGCCCTCTATCAGTCTCAGCCTGCGGAAGTCAGACGTGGAGTCTGATGGGCAGTAATGTCTAACTTCTACCTGTCTCTTGTGTGTCTGATCCATAAACAATCTGAGGGAAGTGTCTGTGTTTAATTCGACTCTGTGCTTGAAATAACCGCCACGTGTGACTTTATGTCTGAAGCGTATACTCGATCTGCTTCAGTTATTATGCAGCAGTAAAATCTGTGCTGCATAATAATGTGATTTTATTTATTTCATGCATTACAGGAAAAAGATTTCAGTTTATGGGCATAATTTTAAGTTTTATTTAATTGAACTTTGTCGGTTTTCTTTTGATGATTGACAATATTAGCAGGAAATTTCATTACTGTAGGAAAGAATACCCACTCTAGCGCCACCTCTCTTAAAACCAGGGAGTAGCGGCAAAAAAAAAACTACTACTTATTATTATGCTAAATTCATGGATGTGAGTTGTTAATTTGTAAATGATTAAACAAATGAATGTCTTTATTAGAGCACAGTGACAGTGTAGGTGGTTTAGCAGACGGGGTTACCCATAGCCTGTTAGTAGTGTTACATCTTCCAATCCTCATATACTCACAAACAATGTTGTTATAGTTTGGAGCTTTAAAATTGTAGTAGTGTTAAGTTAATTTTGTAATACAGTGGTACCTCAGTTCTCAAACTTAATCCGTTCCGGACTCTGGATCGAATCCTAAAAAGCTTGAGTCCTGATAGAATTATTTCCATAAGAAATAATGTACAGAAACCAATTAATTGGTTGCAGGCCCCCCATAATTACACCTAAATAGGTTTTTTAAGCATTTAAACACAAAATAAACAGGATAAAACAAGAAGAGCATTTTTTTCTTAATGGCTTCCAAAACGATAAAGATCTTATCCCAAAATTACCCCTATCCTGCCCTGATCGTCCACTCCTTCTGTGTGCCACGCCCCCTCGTTAACCTTGTGTGGGATCCCCATGTGATCAGCTGTTTCTGGTTGTTGTCAATAGTCCTATGTATTTAGTCCGCATTTCAGTTTGTTTCCCCAGTCCGGTCATTGTAATATCACTGCGTGTTTTCTTGCCTTTAAAGTAATATGTTAGAGCACAATACTATAACTGGAATATGTACATTTACATGTTAAAACTGCTAAGACTGAGACTCATGCTAGAAAAATATTTATGTCAAAAAATGTGTGTTTATATATAGATATATATATATAGGGCAAAGATATACTGTATAATCAGACATATTTGACAAAACAGAAATACTGAATCTGACTTATGAAATATATACTGTACAGATGTATTTTCATTTCTAGAGTAAAATATCGGTGGCAATATTTTAAGACCATATGTTCATTCATTGTACAGTACTGACACAGGTATTGTGAGCTTGTATAATATTAGTTTCTTGAATACACATGCTAGTTTTTTTTTCAGACGCAGAAGAGCACCTGATTTCGGATTCTCTCCTTGGTGACAATGAAGGCAAGTCAACCACTGAGCATCACTTCTTAAGGAGGAGTCCCTGTGGATTTCCCTTAGCTGGGTACGACAGAGGGCACACCCAGGCTATTCTAAAAAAGTGTTAAAAGGGTGTTATGGAAAACATTCCATTCCAAACAAGGGCTGATTGAATTTGTATATTGGTATTTCATTTTTTTTGTATTTTGTTTAAAATGCTGATCTAAATGTAATTTTTATGTCCCATTAAGTTCTTAAACTATTTTGTAAATGCATTGTTATTAAAGGTTAACTGATGCTCTTGCTACTCATTGTGTCTGACTCCAATTCTTACCCCTCACAATGAACCTGGACACTGGTCCACTGTAATCACCCTGCAAGGTTGGGACCATTCCGGAAAACATTCATCAATTCCAATTTAAATCAAGAAATGGAAGTGTAATTGGAATTGAAAAAAAAAACTATGAGGAACAGAATTGGAATTTAAGAAATGGAAGTGTAATTGGAATTGAAAAAAAAAAACTATGAGGAACAGAATTGGAATTTAATTCAAATTTCAGGAAGATTTAAATTCCAACTCCAGGTTCATTTTTTGATTTGGATTGGAATTGATGATTGCATTCCAAAATGGCCCCAACCCTGCTACCTGCATCATATGTCCACTCTTTTTGGTAGAAGGGCTATACTTCCTTTCACGTTACTGGCTTTGGTACTTTTGTGTTGCATTTAAAGAAGCCATAACTTAATTCCAAGCATGGTTTATTAAGATTATGATTAATCCTGCTGTTTTGTGCTTCAGCCCATCCAGAACCTAGTTATATCCTTAGATGAACATTTTTAGATGAGGATTTTTTTTCAAACAATGTAATCTTGTAATTAAAGAATTATCCCAATATCCACTCCTCTTTTCAATATTCATAGTCACCAAGGGTGAGCTGAATTGCAGCTCAGAAGAACAACACACCCTGGCAACCTCAATGAGGAAGTAAACAAACGATGGCAGATGCTTTTGATCTTGCTGATAAGGCTAGATAGAGAGATGGGAATGTGTTTCATGTGGACTTCTCGGAGTGACGAGAATAAAACGGATAACCGTCAATCAATAGCACTCACAGATTCTCATCAAAGCAGGAACAGTGTTTCCTGGCATCCAGAGGGTTTCGGTGCTCACAGTTTCAGATGGGAAAATATCGGTGCCCCTTAAATCCATGGCTACATTGATTATCGGTAATAAAGATTTTTGTTTAATTTTGGAAGACGTCAGCATGAGCAGAAAACACAAAACACAAAGCGAAGCATCTTCTGCGGAGTATCCATTTGTGTTATGATTACCCATCTCGCCATTACATCAATAGTTATATAATTTTTTTCATGATCTTTAGATTGGGGTTCAGTGGACAGTGCCATGATTCCGACCTCTAGACTTTTGGGCTCTAACCCTGCTTATACTTCATGAGTGCATCCAAAAAAGGTGGTTAGGAAATAAAGCATATCAAAATCATCCATTGCATTATACTGTGTGCATACTGTGTGATGGATGGGCATCTTGAAGAGTATGTCCTCTGCTTGGTGCCCTACACTTCCAGGAACAAGCTCACGCAGAACTGGATAAGCATTTGGAAGACAGATTTGAAATCTGTTAAATCAAAATCAAAGCAGAGCTGTCACTTTAAGCTTTTAAATCGTGGAAATGATTTGTCCACACGGCTGCTCCTGATGAACCATGGAACGTTTTGAAGGTTTCTTGTGGTGATGTGACTCACAGAAAGTTGATCTGAGGGTCAGAAATCCTGAACCATGACTTTTCCATTCCCCCCCCCCCCCAGAGAATTGTTTTCGTAGGTAAAAGCTTCACATTCAATTATATTTTCAACAGATGCAAGCCATGTACAGTAGTCCCCATTTTGGCCATGCCGCTATATTTCTCGGGAGATGTGTGAGCAAGGGAGGACATCAATGTCCCCCTGCGCGAAACACGAAATTGGAAAATCCATGGATTTCAGATGTCAAGAGACCATGAACGTGGGACTGTTGAAGCCGCCCTTCATCTGTGAGTGACAGAGTGGCTGCCTGTCTGCTTGAGAGCAGTTTAGTGATCTCCGGTGAGAGGAGACATTGAAGTGTGTAAAAACTGACACAAAGAAGGGCTGGCAGAAGGGAGGTTCTCCTGTGAGCCAGGCACCCATGCTGACCTAGGCTCCCTTTTCTGGAGGTTGTGATATAGTGATGTGTGTTATCTACAGTACATCTGGCTCATCTCCATAAAATCCTGCAGGGCTTACTGTATTGAGAAGACCATTATTCGGCCATCATTCCCTGATTCTGTGTTTCAGATATGAACATCTGCAAAAGCACCATCTTTTTTGAATTTAGGAGTATGTATGGCCTCATCACTTCCAAACTATGGGCTCAGATTCTTTCCCTGGCTCTCTGCGTGTGATTTTCACACATTCTCTGTAATCACATGAATTGTCATGCAGGTACAGCATTATCTCTAAATTGCTCAGTAAGTGTGCTGCTTGTGGGAGTTTTACAAAAATGTTCTTAGGGCAGTATGAGAAATGACTGGTTTAGAGAAATAACCAATCATATCGAAGAGGAGGTGGGTCCATCAAGTATAGGAGGCGGGACCAAGACATCTGATATTTTCATGTAAGTATAGCTCCCATGGGGATGCTTGTCAGCCCTGTGACAGTTTTTTTTTCACAGTGGCTGGACTGCCAATCCTGTCACAACCCAAGAGTTTTTCTACTAGAGGTTGGAGGACCTCCTTAGAGGGCTGGATGAAGATTAACATCATACCCAGGACAAAGCAATTGCAGGTTAAGAGCCTTGCTCAACGGCCCAATGGAGTAGAATCACTCTGGGCATTCACAAGATTTGAACCAGCTACCATTCAGTTGTTGGCACCGACCACTAGCCTCGGAGCCACCACTCCGATGGTTACACCAATGATTATATAATTGATGATGACAGTGGTGTAAATAATGGAAAGTGATTTCTTCATTCCACAATCTTGAGAGGAACTCTTGAAATCTAACCTCAGCATGCAATTCAGGAAAAACTCAGCTTGCGACTGCAAACTGTATCCACATATCTTTGGAATTCCAGTATTTGGTCATGTGTGTGTGTATCCCTAGCCCGGCACTGAAGTCGCACTGTTCTCTATTCCTTTTACACAAAGGTCTCAAGGTACCTTGGATGTGTGACCAAGCCTAAGGGCCACTGAGTAATTAGAACATCAGCCTTTGACAGCCGCACTATATAATTATCTACGTATTATTTGGCTCTTTTGGACCATTGGTTAAGATTCTTATAACCTGTCAAGGGATTGATAGTGTGCAAAAATAATAAAAAAAGAAAGCCCACAAAGCATTTATGCATAAATTATGCTGGAGACACAACATGCTTCGCAGTCAGTTTACTTAATATTTTTTATCTGCTGTCTCGATATGAAAAACAACCACCGACAGAGGAACAAGCATAATAGAAAATCAAGGCCAACAATTTACGAGGTGTAGGTTTTGTAGTTACAGATTAGTGTAAGATTAGTTAGATTAGCAGTACAAACAGCTTTGCCGAATGCTTTTGTGTTGCAGTTTGTAATGTTTAGGTAGAAATCAGGTTCCCTTACAGTATATAACTTCCATGACCCAACTGGAAACACTAGAAAATTAGTTTGTAGGAAATTACTTTACCAGCCTGTATCCTTTCTGCGAAATGCCCCTTCATATTCATTAAAGATTAATGGTGACCTCGAAGGCTGTGTTTTCTTCCAGAGTGAGATGTTTATGCTATGAGAAATATGTTGTGAAATAATTA
>JABFDZ020000044.1:31511653-31535366 GCA_019775955.2 Pollimyrus isidori | reverse complement strand
TAATGGTGACCTCGAAGGCTGTGTTTTCTTCCAGAGTGAGATGTTTATGCTATGAGAAATATGTTGTGAAATAATTAATTTCAAATACTGTTTGCACAAGCAAAATGGTTTAATGCGATAAGGGATGGAGACTATAAGATACGTCTATACTCCCAGTTATTAGAAGTGTATTAAAACCTTTACAGATTTCATCTCCTGTGCTGTTTTGACAATATTATGTAGGACAGAGATTAGAAGAATGAAGGGGAACAGGACAAAGCATTCATTCCGTCATTGTAGTTAGCTGTATTGTTTACAGAGTTGATACAAAACAACATTAAAGAGAAAGCGGATTCTACAACTTGTTTGACCTTTGACATTTTTCAGGCTTATAAAGTACGACTCTGATAAATAATAACAAAATGTGTGACACCTCTGAATTATTTTGCAAGGCACCAATACTCATGGTCACCCCTAATCATATATATATATGGTGATCCAACATTAGTCCTGACATCTGCACATATCGAGTCAATTAATGTGACACGTCGATTTAAAGATGTTGACCGGGACATTTTGTTAAGATTGTCACAGAAAAAAACTCTCCTTTTGGATATTTCCATTTGAAGTTAAATACAAGCCGAGAGCGTGTGCTTAAATGCTAATGTATTATTTATCAGGCCAAAAGAGAACCCACTCTGTTTTGTTTTGGTTTCTAAAGAAGAGAAATTTAAAACAAGGCCTAAAAGCCTTTTCAAACTGAAGAGTCTTTGAAAATAGAGCAGGCTAATCCATAATGTATTTTATAATGTATTTCAAGTACAGTCCAAGTATCCAGGAGGGGTGAGTTACTTATTTCTTTCTTCAGTACGTTTCAAATGTTCTTGCTGAACTCTTGATTCTTTTTTTTTTTTTTTTCATTATTGATTTATTTTAATAGTTTAGGATTGAAATGAAATACCAAGGCAATATACATCCATCCATCCATCCAGATGGATGGAAATACAGAACTCATAAGGGGAAATGTGAATGTTTTACCCACAGCGGTAAGAAATGTGAGATATGACCTATGAAAGATATATGCAGGAAGCCACTTTTATTAAGGAACAAATGAACAACCACAAGATATGTCTACACATAGCCCTGGAGACTCAAATAGCTGGAGAAACAGTGTAACACAGAGCTCGTAGTGCACCCACACAGCATATAAAAGAGGAAGGCCGTGAAAAAATCTCTACAACTTTCCCTCCTTTTGGTTTTTCCAGCAGGAACATGAACAAAAGAACATGGCTTAAGTTGCATTGGCAACATTCAATTCAGATTAATTTCTGCGTGTACCTGCGTGTCCCTCATGTGCCACGTGTCCAGTTTAACGCTTTTACCATTCAAAGACGTGGAAACAGCGTAGCACTGTAGACAGTGTGTTACGTGAATTTTTCTGAGTCTTTTCAATCTGGGCAGAGAGTCGGACTGTCAGTAACAGTAAAGGCGCAGGAGTCAACATAATTAAGATATTCCAGACAAAATCAATGAAATTGTGCAGAACGCTGACCTCTTCTGGCACATCACATCTAGAGACACGCCTTCAGCTCCTCAAAAGTGTAAATGGAATTTAAAATAAGACATGTTGACTTCTTCATATTGTCAATGGCCATCTGCAGTTCTGTTTATGTGAAGACGTTACCCACCAGTCTCTCTTCTCTGCCTTTTCCATGCCTCTGATCACAGGCCAGACATCTGTCTTAAGTTCAGCTTATTTATGATCATTTTTCTTCCACCAATGCAGTGAACATACTGTAGGATAAAATAAAAAAGAATAAATATAATGGAAATCAAACGTAAAACAATTCCATGTGTCAGCCATCTGTTCTCCACACAAAAGGATATTATTTCAGGTGTTCCATTTTACTTTTTGATATGGCAGTGTTCTAATAATGTATAATACATAATCAAGGTAACTGTGTCTAACTACTACATGCACATCAGTTCAAACACAATTCATTATTAATGTGCACAATTTTTTTTTAACTGGTTTAATTAATCAGCGAAGTAAAACTTATTTATATCTGTAGTCATCTTTTTGATTGTAAGATTATTGCAAATTAAACATATCTCATAGCATTAATCAACCCTGCAAACTATTTTTATGTTCATCAAAGATAATTAAGGGATAAACAAAACCCTAAAAAATCTCATACTGTTTCTTTTCCAGCATATAGTCATCACCCCCCCCCTACAGAACTTGTGTAATGAAAGTAGCAATAATTTATTACTGTTGAATGACAGTTGATGGATGTCACTGTGCTGCACAATAGAAAATGGAAATTAAGAGAAATTAAGAGTCAGTCGTGTAAAAGCCGCTAAATTAAATGAGTTGCAGTTGGTGAGATGCATGACCGAACTGATGAGAGAGCACATAACAAAGATTGTGAGAGACTTCATGGCTAGGGATTAGTTTGAAATTGCATACTTGTTTGCCATGTAGTACACGAAATACAGTATGTGAAGTGAACTATTTTTGAATCCTCAGCATGAATGACGCAGTAGATCAGTGGTACCCAGCTGACATACTACAGTACATTCTGTGATATTCCAAAGTGTGCAGCTGAAAGACACCACCCTATCTCACAAGGCCACCGGAGCAGTGACCAGAGATGAAGAAAGTCACTTTGCTCACATATTTCTGTTAGCAGGTAAGTGGAAGTGCCACATCTGTACAAATTTAAGAAAGAGTACCCAGTTATATAAATTGACTGAAATAGGTACAATCAAAAAAAGTTAAGCACCAAGATGGAGTGGTGGAAATTAAGTGAATCTGCACATGGTGAAAGGTCATGTGACTCTACTACAATGATTATAATGTCAGATCAAACAGCAGTATGGGGACACTGCTGGTCCCATGTCAGTAGGGTGTAGTCCCCCCAGGCCTGTATACATGTGACAATACGGTGCAGAAGGGAGTCGTACAACTGGGGTATCCTCTCCTGCAGCAAGTCAGCTGACTGCTGGTCTCAGGAGGGGTAAGACATGCAGATGCAGGATGTCTCTGACACAGCGCTGTGCTGTCAGGGACCCGCGAATCGCTACCAGAGATGACCTGAAGTACCCTATGGCTCCCCACACCATGATGCCGGTGTGTCTCTCCACAACACTGGCAGGATAGGTCCTCTCCCCTCAGTGCCACCATATGCGCGCATGACAGTCATCCATGGTGATGCAGAACTGAGATTCATCACTGAACTTGGTAGGGCCCCGTTCGTCATCGGTCCACGATTCCCCGTTATAGCACCACTCCAAACGCAGCCATCTCTGCGCTGGTGTGAATAACAGCCTATGTATCGGACGGCTGATGCCAGTCTTCGAGACACGGTGCGGGATGACACAGGGTGTTGTAGAGATTCCAATACCTGTGTCCGGATCGCAGAAACAGATGTCATGGAGTTCTATAATGCTTGGATGATCCTCCCTTATTGTGGTCTGTGTTGGGTGGCCAGAACCTTCACACATGTGTGGGTGTCCTTATGAACCCTTTTGTTCCTACACTGGGCGACTGTGACATCTTCATGCCTGACATGCCACGCAATTGCACAATATGGCCACTCAACCTCACAAAAACTCACAATGTGACCTCTATCAAACTCCATGAAGTACTGGTAATGCTTTCTGATGTGTCCACAACAAATAAAATCATTGCTGGTCTGCACGTGTCCCAAATTACATCCAAATTGGACCAATATTTCTGGGAGCTTAACTTTTATTTGTCACAGAGTATATCATTTTTTTGTTTCTAGTTTTTAAGAGTGTTTAACCCTTTCCAGGTCAAGCTATGTCATTGGTAAATATCCAGGACAGGTAATGTAGCAACCACGCATATATACAGTACAGTGGTACCTCAGTTGTCGAACTCATTAGAACTTGAATTTCTTAAAAGTCGAACCAACCAGTTAAAAAAAAATTACCTAAAGCTAAATCTAAATCACAGAAGTCAAACTGTGAACACCAACCTAAGATAATTTGTACAAGCGGGGAAATGAGTCGCGGCACGTCTCTTAGCGGAAACAAAGGGTAACTGAAAACCAGTTCTCACTGCTTTACATGATATTTGGGAGAAATAGCAGATTATGCATTGGAACTGCCTGAGATACAAACGTCAAGCGTGTAACTAAACTCTTCAGCCAATAAGAGCAAAGACGTGTCGTCACGGAGGACGGTTCCAGTTTGTGCAGTCGGGTGAGAGGTCAGAATGCGTTGTTTTAAACCAGCGCTGTAAGCAAGTCGAACGCACCCAATGACCACCTGGGGAAACAAACTAAAACACGGACTTAAAACAGAAGACTAATAATAACAACCAGAAACAGCTGATCACATGGGAATCCCACTCGAGATTAACAAGGGGGCGTGGCACGTGGAAGGAGCGGACAATGGGGCCAGGACAGGGGTAATGTTGGGATAAGATCTTTATCATTTTGGAAGACAATCTGAAAATAAAATGCTTTTCTTTTTTTTTCCTGTTTATTTTTTGTTCAAAATCTAAAAAAAAAAAAAAAAAAAAACACATTTAGGTGTAATTTTGGGGGGCCGGGAATCAAATAATTTGTTTTACATTATTTATTAAGGGAAAAATTAGATAAGAACTCGAACTGTTTAGGATTTGATCCGGAGTCCAGAACGAATTGAGTGTGAGAACCAAGATACCAAAGTATTTGACTTTGGACACAGCCCTGGTTGGTAGAACATCATATGACTAAGCTGCTGGGTGAGCAAGGAGCAGGAGTGTAACATAAAGGCTAAAGAGGATAAACGTCCACAATGTGTAGATAAGGGAAGCTGCCAGAGAGAGAAAAGGCTCCAGTGAAAAATACGGCAGTTATCGATCCTGCCATCAATCATGGTTTAGTGAGGGGAGGAACTAAGCAGGCACCAAAGACCTACTGTGTGACTCATCCTCAGAACACACAGGCAAATTACATCAATGCACAAAAACATGGGCACTTTCTCTAAACAGCATGGCTGTCTCTGAGGAATTTCATGATACTTCAAAAGGGAATCACTATAGAAGAGCAGCAAGCTGCTAATTACCCCATACACAGTGGCTTACTGTACTTTCTTTTTATGGCTATAACCGTAACAGGATGGTGGATGTAGGTAGGGTGGTTGGAAGAGCTATGGCTAAAGAATTACAGTGTTATATGAACATTACACTAACACAGGAATTGATGAACGATGAGGGCATTTCTGTCAATTTCCTGTTGCAGTACTTATACGGACTTTGAAGAATGAAAGCCTGTTTTGCCACAATGATACTGTAGCATGCAGTGATATTCCTGTTGTGCAATTTTTATTTGCTCAGCAGCGCTTCCAGTGGCCATATACAGAACTGCACCTCATACACACACTGGCCCCAGGATACATGGTTGTCCCTGACTGGGAGGCAGTCACTGTTGACACAGCTATGTAAAACAACACAGTTCATCTCCAGGAGATCTTGGCCAGATCTGTCAGGATGAGCCGTACCTATCTTTACTTTCTGGCAGACTGACATGAAATCCAGACGAAACCACTGCACAACACCTTCTTTTTAAAGAAATGAAGACTTCAAATATCAGTATGTACAGGTGAACATTCCTCAAAATTCTGTAATTTTAGATTTGTCGCAACATGACCAGGCTAAGACCTACTTCTTAACCACATGACTATATTTAGGAAAATACTGCAATACCGTGGGTAATTGAACCCACTTGGTGTAATTTACAGTACAGGCAGCTCCATATGTCTTTCTGCAGAGAATAATGCCGTTGAAGGCCACAGAATCACCGCATCTTTGTCTAAATTAATAAAGCTGGTTTCAGCATAAAGGAAACTACAGAGATATAGAGATGTGAAAGACTCCGGATTATACATCAAGCCCCCTCTAAGCCTTATCAGATGACGACGTTCTTGCCCACACCCCTGTCACTGGTCCCTATAATAATGTACTTTTCCCAGTTGGAAATTCTTTCAACCCACTGTTGGGAAAGCACTAGTATTTGTTTGAGACAACATCAGCTTTCACGAGCCTTTTTACATCTGTGAATAGGTCTTTGCCTGTAACAATATTCTCCTCCTTATTCCCCCTATCTGAACCATATTGTGGAGTTTTCGTAGTGCGGCAAGGTGAAGGGCATAAAGCCCAAGGAGCCTAGTGAGCCAACATCTTTTGCTGGCAGGATGGGAGGACATGAGGCCATCATGGCAGTAAATGGCTGTGTGGGTAGGCTTCTCCCTCATTGTTTGGGGGCACGTTTGCTGTTGTACTAACAAAAATGATTTATGAGAAACTGCTGGATAAGTTACTGTAAGCATCATCTCAGGCATCAGAATGTCGCTTACACCCTATGGGAGTGGTATATCCTTCTGAGACCGCAGCCATTCATTTATGTCCATTGCAGTGGACATTTTGATTTTGCATCTTTTCACTGATGTAAGGAAACACATTTATTCCTATTGTACACTAAAGATGACATGCTGTGAAATTAAAAATAATTTAGAAAAAAGGTTTCTTATTTACTCCAAACAACATAGAAAATCACAATTAACCTAAAACTGAAAGACACTTTTTACCTTGGGGCTCAGGAGGATAGGGTTACATTCTGATAAACCTGTTGTAAAATGAAAATGATGCATTTCAATACGGTACACCTGACCTACCAAACATCATAGCCTCAACTAGCCTACCTTACATATGCTGAGAACACTACACAGACACAAACACACACACACACACACACACACACACACACACACAGGGGTATTTTGAAACTCAAAGTTAATCCATTCAAAACTCCAGATCGAATCATAAAAAGTTTGAGTTCTGAATGAATTTTCCCCATAAGAAAAACAGTAGTACCTTAGTTCTCAAACTCACTAGAACTCGAATTTCTAGCTTGACCTAGAACTCAATCTGAATATCAGATGTTGAACCATGAACGCTGACCCAATATTAATTGTATGCGCCAGGAAATGAGTTATACTACATGTATTTCTTACTTGAATGCCTTCTTCACAGAATGGACGATTAACCAAATAAAGCAGAGCAATATTACAGTGACTAACAATAAATAAACCACTAACTGAAGTGTACTATTACAGTATTCATGTCATTCATTTTAACTTTATTTTACCAGGTAAATTAACTGAAAATCAATTCTCTGCTTTACGTGATATTCTGGAGAAATAGCAGCATCATGGAGGCGCTTCCAGTTTGTGCAGCCTGGTGAGAGGTTGCAATGCATCTAACCATAATGCGTTGTGTCAGGATCAGAATGCATTGCTTTAAGCCAGCGCTGTAAGCAAGTCAAACGCACCCAATGACTGGACTAGGGAAACAAAATGAAACGTGGACTTAATACAAAGGGCTAATGACAACAACCAGAAACAACTGATTACATGAGCATCCCACACTAGGTTAATGAGGGAGCGTGGCACGTAGAAGGAGCGGACGATTGGGGCAGGACAGAGGTAATGTTGGGATAAGATCGTTATCATTTTGGACGACAATCTGAAAAAAATGCTCTTCTTGTTTTATCCTGTTTATTTTGTGTTCAAATGCTAAAAAAAACAAAAAAAAAACCCAACATATTTAGGTGTTATTTTGGGGGGCCGGGAACCAATTAATTGGTTTTCCATTATTTCTTATGGGAATAATTTGATCAGAACTTGAACTTTTTAGGATTCCATCCGGATGCCAGAATGGATTAAGTTCGAGAATTGAGGTACCACTGTAATGGAAAACCAGTTAATTGGTTCCCAGCTCAAAAAAATTATACCTAAATATGTTTTTTTAGTATTCAAACACAAAATTAACTGGATAAAACAAGAGCATATACTGTATTAAACACATCTAAGCACATTTATAGAAACAATAATTTGTAAAGTAAGAAAATAAATGTATCCAAACAAATGTAAAGTTACAAAAAAACAATGTGTCCTGTCCCAATCGTCTGCTCCTTCCATGTGCCACGGAACCATTATTATAATTGAATGAATTAATTGTTTATTGTTAATATTAAAATAATGAATAAGTAATTATTTTTAAATGTATTTTATTGTATAATAATAATTACTGCTTCCGGGATAGGCTCCGGACCCCCCGCGACCCAGTAAGGATAAGCGGTTTGGATAATGGATGGATTGATGGATGAATAATAATTAATGTCACTGTCTATCATTGTCTAAATGTATTTTTATTATCTAAATTTATGTATTCAGCTAGTGTACACATGCAGGATGCTATCACATGAAATGAAACGCTAGCTGAGATTGATGCGTTACCCTTTCTTTCCACTGAGGTGCCGCGTGATTCATTTCCCCACATGTACAAGTTGTCCTCAGATATGGGATAATCATTTCAACTTCATTAAAAAAACAAAAAGTAACAATTGAAGTGAATAGTATCTTTACCACATGAAAGAGTACATTATAATAATATGTATTAAAAACTACAAACAGTGAGTTTTGAACAATATTTACTATTACTTTGTGGTTGCTCAAAATGTGTCCCACATATTCATCACCACCGTTAGATATTCATTAAAAAGCAATGAAATAAGGAAACTACAAGGTCGACTACATTCCTGAGGACCCCATTTTCAAACCTTAAGCTCTACTGTATGCGTCAAGATCACTCAAGCTCCTGTAAGGTTATTTTCTCTTAAACTTGTTCATAGTTTTGAACACTGCTACTGTCACAACCACATAACATGTCAACACTGTCTCTTTTGTTATAAACATATTAGATTAGAATATGACATAAATGTATACGTTTTATTAAGAGGTCTGAAGGAGCTAGCAACAGAGGAGAAACAAAATGGGTAATATAAACAACTCATGCATATCATGTGAAAGAGCAGGTTTTAGTCGACACCGTCAGGTTTTCTGTCTGATGGTAGTGACAAAAACTTCCAAATGGTCCAAAATGGAGGCTAGAATATATTTGTTGATCACAATAGGTACCACTATGACCTGTGATGCTTCATTAACCTCTTTTGTATTTTTCATTTATGTAAATCCCCCTATTTTTCTTCCATATCGTCCAACCTTAGGGGATGAGGTATGCCTTCCCTCTCTGTATGTCATCCAACATTCACAACATTCCCCCCAAATCATTACATTCAACTTTATGTTGACAAAAGCAAAGTAATAACTGAAAAAAAACAGCTATTTAAAAAAAAAATACAAAATGAGGAGGTACATTGCTGAAGAGCGAAGACCTTGGTCGATAGTGATATACCTTCAGATTATGAAATTTAAGCAGCTTTTTATTTTCACAATTAAAACTTGTTTTACCCAGATTCCCAAGACTCATTGTAAACAATGGTTATAAATTCTAGGGATTCTGCCTTTGGGACACTATATCTGACAATTTCCCATGTTTGGCCAATCAAATCAGCAAAGTCACGAGGACACAAAACACATCAAAGCAAGCCCAGTGCCTCCTCCAGGTCTAATCCCATCTGGACGTCCAAGTAGCACAGCCTCAGAACATCTGCCT
The DNA here is from genome assembly GCA_019775955.2 of Pollimyrus isidori. Taxonomy (NCBI): domain Eukaryota; kingdom Metazoa; phylum Chordata; class Actinopteri; order Osteoglossiformes; family Mormyridae; genus Pollimyrus; species Pollimyrus isidori. Next base: position 31,525,858 of record JABFDZ020000044.1, on the reverse strand, counting down.
TAAATGTATCCTCTCATATGGGCCTGAGTGCTGCTGGGTGATCAACAGAAATGCAAAACACAACGATGTGACATAAACAACAAGAGGTTGCTTTTTTGGGATGCGAGGCTGCAGGTAAGACTTGGGGGAAGCCAGATGACCTGAATCACCCAAAAGTGATGCTTTGCACTTTTCCCCTCTTCTCATCAATTGAATTTATTGGTGTTTTTCCACAGGTACCCTAATTGTAATGCTTACATACGGCCCACATTCCAGTAACCATCACTGATTTTTTACTTTCCCTGAAGCATCGATCTTTTCTGTCAGCTCTTTGATGTATGTATTTACTGTGATGTTAATGTCCCCCAACCCTTACATCTCCCTGGTAAGGGAATGGTGTGCATAAACCCAATGCTGAATAAACTTGCTGTTTGCTTCCAGGTCCATCTGTATAGAGTCATTCTCAGTCCTGAGCCAAGATGCTACCATCAAAACAGATAAGCATGTTGACAAATGATAAATGCGCAGTATACACGTGCCAAAGCACATCAGTGCGCTGTCGAATGAAAAAAAAAAACAGTGTACATATATAAAATCAGATCAGCATGTCCTCTAATAATGATTACATACTATGCAGATACCAAAACAAATCAGAGTGTCCTGTAAAAATGAATACAAAGTACAGATGCACCAAATCAGATCAGAGTGCCATCAAATGATAAATACATAGTACACATGTAAGAAAACAGATCAGCATGCCATTTGATGATAAACACATAGATAACATGTAAAACAAAGACCAGTGTGGACTCCAATGATAAACACATAGTACATATGTTAAAAAAAACATCACCAGATACCCTGCGCAGAAACCTCATTTTGGCCGCCTATATTTGAAATCTCATTCTTTCGGTCATTTCCCATAGCTCATGACCATAGGTGAGGGTAGGGACGAAGATGGACTAATTGATCGAGAACTTTGCTTTTTGGCTCAGTTCTTTCTTTGCCACGACGAACCGGTTAAGCGCCTGCAAAACTGTAGATGCCACTCTGATTCATCTATCCAGCTCCCGATATCGCCTACCCTCACTCATGAACAACACCCCAAGATACTTAAACTCCTCCACTCGAAGCAGTACTCTTCCCTGACCGGAAGAGAGAAATCCACCTGTTTCCGGCTGAGAACCATGGTCTTGGACTTGGAGGTGCTAATCTTCATCCCCGCCGCTTCGCACTCAGATGCAAACTGCCTCAGAGCATGCTGGAGATCCCCAGCAGATGAAGCCAATAGGACGACATCGTCTGCAAAAAGCAGTGAGGCAATCCTGAGACCACTAATCTGGACACCCTCAACACCCTGGATGCGCCTAGAAATCCTGTCCATAAATATTATAAACAGGACAAGGGACAGCCCTGCCAGAGCCAAACCCTCACTGGAAACACGTCTGAATTATAACCGGTAATGCAGACTAAGCTTCTTAGCTGAGCCAGAAATAGTGACATGAATTTGGTTTTTCTTAGTCAAGACATTGCTCATCAGACATCTAGGATCAAAACAAACTGCTAGAATTACTTACTATGTACTTTTGTAATGTTTTGGCAATTGTTCCAAACTGCATTTTGCATTTAGTTGTGATGAAGAAGGACAGGTCTGTGTGCTTCCCTTGTGATTACAGAAAGCTTAACAGGGTGACTCACAGGGATGCTTACCCTCTCCCCCAGGTGGAGGAGTCGCTTGATGCCCTGGGCCAAGCACTTTTTCTCTTCATTGGACCTCACTGTAGGGTACTTCCAAGTGGCTGTGACCAAACAAGAACAAGAAAGAACCGCTGGAACCACACCATTTGGGCTATACCAATGGACCTGCATGCCATTTGGCCTCTGTAATGCCCCAGCGACCTTTTAATGACTGATGGATGCAGTCTTGGGGGATCTGGTATTTGAAGTCCTGATCATTTACTGGGATGATGTCCTTGTTTTTTCCAAAGACTTTGAAAGCCATATCTAAAAGTTAGATTTTCTTTTTGGGTGCTTGCGAGGATATCCCCTAAAACTCAAGCCCAAAAAGTGCTTTTTACTCAAGACTGAAGTCCAATTTCTAAAGGATTGGCCTGTTCCACGCTCAGTAAAAGAAGTCTGGCAAGTGATGGGCTTCATGTGTTATTACCGGCGGTTTGTTCACCATTTTGCACAGCTAGCCAAGCCCCTGTAAATGAAAAGATGTACGGGGTTTATGTATTATGGTTGTCATGCTCTTCTGCATGCTGACTAAGGCCAAAGTTTTGAGGCCAGTATAATCAAACAGCTCTATCAAAAGGAATTGTCAAAAGTAGAACAAGTCCCTACTACCCACAGGGCAATGCCCAGTGTGAATGTTTTAATCTTACAATGCATGAAATGTTAAGGTCCCATCTAGCAGAAAAGAATTAAAACTGGAAAGAGCATCTGCCGGAGATGGTAATGGCATACAATAGGCATATCCATTCCTCCACTACGTATGCCCGCTTTTATTTGCTTTTCCAGATGAATGCTTGTCTTTTGAAGGACACTCTTGGAGGCTGGGACTTGGAGGGTAGCAGTGTTGATAACCTAGATGACTGAGTCCTTAGCCACCACCAATGACTAAAGGCAGTTGCTGTAGCAGACTTAAGGGCCTTCTAGAAAGTGCAAGAGGGTATATGACCTCAAGGCTCATGGGGCTCTCATTAGACCAGGAGACTGGGTCCTTTTACGAAACCATCAACTAAGGGGCCGGAACAAGATTCAGGACTGGTGGGGGTCAGATCCCTATCTTGTATGTTGTAGTGGTCCAAACCATTCTGATATGCCTGTGTTCACAATTAGGCCTGATGCTGGTGGCCCCACTAGAGTCGTGCATAGAGATTAGATGAAGCCATGCATCTTTGAAGCCCCTAGCTCAAGTACAGTTCCCTATACATGCAGAAGAGCCCAGTGTCAGTCCATGTCTGATACCTATGATTTAGTGCGAGTGCCCAGTAGTCATCCCCACACCATGCAGACTCACCAGACCTCTACCCCTAATACATCACACAGCGACACCTCAAACATAGATCAGGATGGGGGACAGAGTGAGCAGTCAGTTTCAGTTGAGAACCAGGTAATTGTACAGGGTGGATCAGAGGGAAGGACACCATCAGAGGATGCAGATAATTCTAGTACAAGATTAAGTCGACCTTAGAGAAGTACGTGGGATCAGCTCCCTGTAAGATTCAGGGACTATATCACGAAATAAGTTTAGGCATGATTATGTCTTCTTCTGCACCATGATTGTTGCATTATGATGTGGGGAAGATGGTGGCGCAGGAAGTAGTGCTATCATTCAGCAACCAGAAAGTTACTGGTTCATGCCCTGGTTCCTCCTGTTCCCATCAAAGTGTCCTTGAGCAAGACACTGAACCCCAAATTGCTCCCGGTGTACAAGTTGGCGCTTTGCATGGCAGCCTCCGCCACTGGTGTGTGTATGCATGGGTGAATGTGAGGCATGAACTGTAAAGTGCTTTGAGTACACGGACGAGTAGAAAAGCGCTATATACAGTAAATGCTGTCCGTTTGCCATTTTACCATGTTTGCAACCCATGCTTTCCATTGTTGATGATGAATGTTTTGCCCAACTTCCTACCACTTGAATGACCGTTTGAAAGTTTAAATGCATACTAATGTTTCAGTTTGAGTACTGAGGAGAAGTCTCTGTAGTGGCAGGGTTTGAAAGGGGGGAATATAGCGGTCTGTGAAAGAATGGTTTATTCCTCAGGATTAAATCCCCTCCTGCTAATGACTTGAATGCTTCCCAAGCAAATTGGTGACTGTCTAGATCTGTGAATGAATAAAAAAAAAGAAGAGGAGAGAGATATGGTGGTGATCTAATGGAACTGATGGTAGTTTGGGGGGGGTGTATGGAAATCAACATGTGGCTGTGTAAAATGATAGAAAAGAGAGCAGCTGCAGCGGGAGCAATGTGAGCGTGAAAGGACTTCTGAGGCACAAGGGAAATGGACAAAGGCTTGTGAACTCAGTAATGGAGGAACTACTGGTGAATCTGTTCGGCTAACATACACAGCAGTCTTTCACATTCCCGCCACACGACTTTCTCCACATCACCGTTGAGCGTGCGGATCGCACTTTTAAAACGAGGTTTTGGCTACTCTCCCTCATAAACGGAACTCTAAAATTTAAAAAGGAAAAAGTTTTACAAACGTTGTGCGAACTATACAATGGGATGTACGTTCCTGGATGGACTGTGTAATACTATTGTGAGGTGTTTTTGTTGTTGTTGTGAAACTGGTGTGCTGGTGTTAAAATGAAAGTTTGAATAACTTTACAGTTAAGTTTGAATTATCATGTTTATAATCTCTATGTTAAGTTAGGAAGTTTTCCCCTAAATGCACCAGATAGGTTAAGAGCACAGCTCTTATATTATTAACTGATACGGAACTAAGGTTAACATACTTTCATAGGACACTTTATACTTAGAGACTCCACTGGTGTGAGGAAAAGGTATCTCTCATGCATGGTAAATCTGATTCTAATATAATGTTGCATTGATATGTAGGAGGTTATTCTCTGCATTTTTTGCTTGTTTGATTGCTTGTTCTGTTTGTTCTTTTTTATTTATATCTGACTGAGAAACTAACCAGTGAGTTCAATCAAAATAAATGTGATTATTTTGCCCATGCCAGTGATACACAGATTCAGTTCTTATCCATGTAAGTAGAGTTAGGACGTTAACTTAATTTAAGGTGCCCAGCCTAAGTTGGTACATTATGATATTATGATAGGATGCAGGTACCAGAACACGTACTATGCAGGTACTAAAATCAGTATGCACTCCAATGATAAACAGATCAGTCAATACATTTACATGTACAGTGAAGTTGAACTACGGTTATTGCTCAACTACAGCATTTATTCAGACTACTGTCCTTTTACCAGTATATATGCGCGGGAGGGGAATCGATTTATCGACTGAAGTATGTTGACAGGCAGTATGGCTCCTTTTAGTTTGATAGCATTGGTTGACTTTTTGCCTTATTACGTCACAGATCTAAAAAAAAAATAAAATTAATGTTGACAAATGAAGTGACCAATGGCGATCTGGTCGGAAGAACAGATTTGTACAAGATACTACAACAGGATAGTATTGGAATTTTCAAAAAATATCCCAGTGTGATTCCAACATAAATTTGTCACGATCCCGAAGTGATTTAAACAGAAAGGATGAAAATGATTATGACTCTCTAGGAGAACACATGCAGTATTCATGCAAAATGAGTGGAGGTAAACTGATTTTTAAGCATATGCTAGATAATCTTGAAAATGAATAATCAGTATAATGGCAAAACATGCAAGGTTGTTTTTCCTATGACAAAATACAAATGTTTTAGCTAGACTTAAACTCACTGCGCCAAACTGAAGGTAAGAGAAATCTTGATCTTAATCTAGCTGATTAGCAATGTAAATAACATGCAATGTTGGTATTAAGACCATACATTGTCCAGCCTTATAATATGCTAAAAGCAGTTTTAGAATTCAGTAAAAAATACCCCGGCACCAGTTTTTACGCCAGTGGAAAACCGATACCCAGAGCACCTGGGTGCAGTTTGAGTCTCATAGCACGTATGCAAGCCGGAGTGAACTGACTCTCAGTCGCATTACCTGGGTGTCTCATTCCGACTAAGAGAAATTCTCTTTAGCATCATTTGGACTAACATGTTTATATGTACCTTCAAAGTCCGGTTTTAGTCGGCCTAACGCGACGATTCAATTTCCTTAATGTTCATGCACATACCGAGTGTGACCTCTAACAGAGAGTACACATGAACCAAGACTGCAGGGTAAGTCTCCGTAGCTGTGATCGGGAGATGGATGTTAGATCCCCCGTAGATCACAGAACAGTCACATGTCCGTGAGCCGTCGAGAAAGGCCCTTAACCTTCGGCACCAAGGATGTCACAGGTTGGCTGGTCCAGTGCTGTGACCTCAAAATACGAAGATAGGCTAAGAGAAGAAATCCACTGCATTTGTACTCATACATGTGCAAATGGCAAATAAAGGATTTATCATTTATTTATCATTCATCAGATCAGAGTGCCCTGTAAGAATAAATAGTGTAAAATGCACAAACGCAGATGAATGCGTCCTCTAATCACAAATATGTCATGCTGGTGCCCTAACTGTCCTCTAATGATTAAAAATGTAGTAAAGGTGCATGGGAAGAGAGAAGCTTATCATGCTCAATGTGTGAGTATAAAACACATTAAAAACTGTGACGTGTCTCTTGAGATTAAAGTGATGTGTGTCAGCAGGTTAGGGTCTGTGTGACGATGGGGGTTCAAATCCCATAGCTGGCAGTGGTAGTGTAACCCCTTTGGGCCCTTAAGGGACACTCATCACATTGTTTGTTCTCCAATCCCAAGCTTTCCTCACATGTATATCACTGTAGACAAACGTAAATAAATGAATGCCCATTTACGTCGGGCCCTTTTATAGCTTCTTATACTCATACATTCTAAAAAAATGCGATACCCCAGTAGGTAATAGGCTAACCACTCTTTTGGAGCGCAACCAACCAGTATATAAATATAAACCTCATGGAGTTTGGAATTACAGTTGTGTTTTTCCCCAAATTCCTTTGCAGTAACATCACTCCCCATTCAGATCCTTTTTAAACAATGCCCTTTCCCTGCTAGCCCATCTGAAAGTAATTCAGTGAACCCGTCGATCTGATGCAGGCAATCTAATTTCACTACCAGTGTGCCTGCTTTCAGTTCATCTAACCCCTCCATCATCCATAATCGCTTACCCACTAATGGGTCAATGTGACCCTGGAGCCCATCCCAAGAAGCACAAGGTAAGGTGCACACAGTGTGGGGTACCAGTGCACCACAGGGATTACATTCAAACATGGGGTGTTTTTGGACTGCAGAGGGAAACCCAAACGTGCAAATATCTCACGCATAGAGTTAGGAGTGGGTAGTTGAACCTACAACCCACTGAACCACAGAGCCAACAGATGTTTGTGTACTACAGTCTCATTTCGCTGACACACATGTTTGAAGTAATGCAGCAATAACTGAAACCTGTACTTGTGACTGACAACATAAGAACATTAGATTAGTGACGAGCTTCCAAGCCGTTATCCAACAGCTGCAGCTGGGTACATTGTCTCATTGTAAAGCACTGCGTTTAACTACAAACACTTTCGCACTGATTGTCTCCTTGTCAACTGTAGTGAAGGTAGCCAGCTCTAACTCCCATTTGTATGAGCCAGATAATCTCTGGCTTGATTGGAAAGGGAAGGAACCACCTTTTGCTGCTGTATTTATTGTTTTTGAAGGAAGGGACAGCCGGGAAGACAAAAGACTATAGATTATATATAGATGTCTTATGTATTATCCTCCAACAATGTCAAACCAGTTAATTAAACTGATTCCTGGAATTCTTTACCAACTCCCTAAATCACAGTTTTTCCAGGGATGCTGGATCCTGGCTGACCATGCCCTCTGACCCGAAGCTCTGCTCACTTGTCTGTCAAAAACCATCCAGTAAATAAATAAATGAACTTTTGTATCTGACTAGCATCCATGCACATTCTCCCACATCATAAAAGCAACTGAATTATGCCAGCAAAGAGCAAAAAGAATGATTTTTTTCCCAAGCACTAAATTTCCTGCTTGAAAGACTTGTGGGAAACATTTTCCAAGAGTTTAGTCTGCAGGGGAAGAGACTCGATCATCCCTAATGACAAGTTTGTTTATGTACTGCAAGAAAAGTAAACCACAAACTGGAAAATGCTTTGGGACCAGCTGGATCAAAACAAAGACATCATTTTGAAAAGGCAGTGGGTTTTGGAATAAAACTGATAAAATTTTAAATTAATTTAAAATTAATTTTAAATGTATTATTCAGGCCAACAAATTGTGATTTAGGCCAACAAAGATAAAGAAGAATAATGTCTTTTCTAAGTTTCCAAGTACTAAATGTCTAACTTGAGGCTTGTGGGAAACATTTTCTAAGAATTCATTGGAGTAGACTTACTCATCCCTAATGAAAACTTTGATATAATAACAAGGAAGCTTGAAATCGGCTTAGCTATTCTTTTATATAGTTTTGTGCCTATATATGGTAGATTTTTAAAGGACAATAAAAACACACGCTCAGGCTTGCACCCGTAGTTTTCTCTTTATATCTTTGTGGGAAATCTCCATTCATTTCTTTTGGGAAAACTGTAATGCAAACATAACGACTTTAACCCCTACTCAGCCCCAATGTTAACCATAAGTATCCAAAGAACATAAAAGACTACAAAAGGATTTTGTAGTGTTTTGATTGCATTCGCAGATCTTCATAAAATTGAGTTTACCCTTGTGGTAACCAAAAAAAGGTCCCCATAATGTCAAAATAACAGGTTTTTTTTTTTTTTATCACATTGTGTATACGGCTAGTTCCCACTATGCAATATGTACATTACCACACACACACATACACACACACACACACACACACACACTTGTAATTATATCTTTGTGGGGACTCTACATTCATTTCTTTGTGGAAAACTCTAATCCCAATTTAACTCCTACCCAGCCCAAACCTTTGCAGTAACATCACACCCCATTCAGATCCTTTTTAAACAATGCACTTTCCCTGCTAGCCCATCTGAAAGTAATTCAGTGACACTGTTGGTTTGACATAAGCAATCTAATTTCACAACCAATGTGCCTGCTTTCAATTTTCTTGTTTCACAAGAGGACTGATATATTGAATGATACGGAAGAGGATTAGGGCCACCATGAAAATCAGTGTTGGGCATTTCAGGTTCACAAGCTACAAATCCAGACCAGGAGTTTGTTTTTACCAACCAGTTCAGCATAAGGAGTCATGGTCACAGAGTATTCAGCTGCTGGGTAGAAACAAAATCATGGTCTGGATTTTTAGCTTTTGGACCTGAAATGCCCAACACTGATGAAAATATCTTAGAATTCTGAGTCTAATCTCAGATTTCTGACATTTTTTTCTCAGAATTCTGATTTTTTTTTCTAAGCTCCGAATTCTGAAATTAAAGTCAGAATTCTGAGGAAAAAATGCCAGAATTCTGACATTAAAGTCAGAATTCAAATAATATTTTCATGGTGGCCCTAATCCTGTTCCGTAGATTAGTATATCAGACTTTTCCAACATTTCTTTTCACAAGGGTTCAGGAAAGGCTAAGAGAAAAACACTTCATGTACTATACAATTATTATGGGATGTGTGGTATTATATCAGAATAGTTTCACCAGTGACCATCTATGTCACGATCCGGGCAGAGAAGGGGCGGGACCAGACAGGTGGAACACATTCCACCTAATCACGCACTTTCTTTAAAAGGAAAGATTACCCACCTGACCAGTGCGAAGTATTGAGCCGATGATTACCAGAAGCCTTACTGAGCGTTTTCTCCCGTCCTGTCTTGCCTGCCTCCCTGTGTTATCTCGTCGTACCGTGTCGTCTGCCCTTACCTGCTTGTTTCCTTCTTCCAGTCCAGCACCCGTTCCTGAAAGTCCCGTCCCATCCAGCCCTGTCTCCGTTCTCCCCGCTACCCCTCGGCTCCCGTCCTCGTCCCTCCGTGTCGGACTGATCTCCTGGCTTTCGACCCACCTGCCCGTCCCACAACTACGCCCTTCGTCTAGCTCCACCACCTGTTGTATTGCCTTTTCTAGGCTCTGCAATAAACCTGTGCTTTCGCGCATTTCTGGGTCCTCGAGTCTGTCCAGTATCGTAACAGTCTACATCTTTATCATACTAATCTAGTTCCCTGATTGCACTCGCCTGTGCTACGATACCAGCTTGACTACTCATACCTACCTTGTACAGTAACTGTAACCCAATTGCCATCTTACATTATCTTGTGCTGTAGTTTCGCTTCTCCTGTGTATGACTCATTCTTCTGATTTCCCATAGTATGATTATGGATTTTCCCCAGTACTCAGTTAGCACCTGATCTAACTGGATTTGCACTCTGACTTGGAGTAATGATTTGCTTTTTGTTATTAATCTCCACCACTGATTCGAAACTTGATAACTCGTTGCCATAGGTGGAAATTAGCGGGAGAACATTTTAAACTGAATTTGAGAAAACACTTCTTTGCACTTCATGTCGTTAGAGTACGGAATAGTCTTCCTGCTAGTGTAGTACAGGTTAAAACCCAGGGTTCCTTTAAATAAGAGCCAGATACAACTCTGAGCTATTACTTAAGTTCTCCATAAAAAAGCTCGATGGGCCGAATGGCCTCCTCTCATTTTCAAATATGTAATGTTCTTATGTTCTAAGACAGGGGTGCTGGAGCCCTGTGTACCTTAGTTTTTTCCCTGTTCCACCATAAATGATTCAGCTCAACAGCTATGTGGTAATTAGCACAAGGAGTTGAGTCAGGTGTGTTAAATGAGGGGAACCCAAAAATGTGCAGGGCTCCGGCCCCCCAGGACTGGAGTTGGGCACCCCTGTTCTAAGAGTTTCTCACTCTGTGAGAAGTATTGACTCCTATACAATGGGATGTAAAAGGAAAAAAAAATGCATTTAACACTGTGTTGTAATTAATTGTCTTTTTTCTGTTGTGGTCTTAGTAAGTACAGGCATGCCGTATTGCAGGAGAGAACATAACATTTCTGATCAGTGTTATTCAGTTCCCTACCAAAGCTGTGTGTTTTCGTACTAGTATCACTTCAGTGGATAAAACGGCAGCCTAATAACACCAGACCTTTGCAGAAAAAATAAAATGACCAGCTTGGAACTCTGCTGGGAGCCTGTTTTAGCAGCAGGAAGCTAATGTGGAGGTCTTGCTTGGGATGGGAAGGGAGAGGGTTAGGGGGAGATTAGGAGAGCAGGCAATGGGGATCTGAACATGTTATGAGCTACGCTTAGCAGGAAGTGAAGGGGAAAGCTGCAGCTTCATGCCGGTGGAGGCTGGACGCTGGCCAGGTGTGTGCTTGATGGGTGGTTTGGTGGAGAGGAGATACAGGTAACGGCGTTGTGGGAGTAAATACTGTATTAAAGTTAAGAAGATATGTCAGCTCTTCTTGCTGGTGAAACCAAAAATGTCATTATGCTACGTACTAATATTAATCTAACTAGTTTCCATAGGTTTGGTGGAGAGGAAATACAGGTAACGGCGTTGTGGGAAAAGAGTAAATTCTGTATGCCGTGCAGTATTCAAGTTAAGAAGATACGTCAGCTCTTCTTGCTTATTAAAGGAGCCTGTAGCTTGTCCAAGGAAACACAGGACAGGAAGTAGGGACGGCGTGCGCAGTCTTATCTGCAAAGGGCCGGTGTGCATGCAGCATTTCGCTGCAAGTCCCCAATTAGGTCACTAATTAGAGGACTGACTGGCTGAAGAGTCCTCACACCTTTGCACAGCTGACCCACAGGTTACCCCAAAAACCTGCATGCACACCGGCCCTTTGCGGATAAGATTGCTCACCCCTGAAGCAGGGGATAACCTGGGCATACACACTATGGCCGATTTAGAGGCCCCAGTATGTACTTTGCGACTGCATGGGCAAACCTGCCTGCACAGAAGCAGAAGTCACTTAACACACAGACCTGGGGGTGGCAATCAAGCCCCATACCTACATAGCTATGAGGTTATACTGCTAAGGTCTGATTGTGTTAGCATACTGAATTCATTTCCACTTCATAATTTTTGTGGAGTGTTTATGAACATGCTGTACACTAAAAGAATTCCATTGGAGAAATAATGTTTTCCTTTTCATTTCAGGTAATGTTATTATGTTTAAGATTAAGAACTTGCAGTTCTGTTTACAACATTATGGATGTAAATTTGATTAAATTAAATCACATTTAAGCACTAAATGTTATAATTAATGTACCTTGTAAGCAAGATGGATATATATAGCAAGAGCTTGATGCTCCAGACTGTATGTTTTAGATCCCTGGAGTATTTTTAAAACACTTGCTTTATGAAATTGTTCGAGGCAAAAAAACTTAACCCCCTCCCACTCCACTTGCCAAATGTGAGTGTGATTGTGTGAATGGTGTGTGAGTGAATGGTGTGTGAGTGAATGGCGTGTTAGTGAATGGTGTGTTAGTGAATGGCGTGTTAGTGAATGGCGTGTGAGTGAATGGCGTGTTAGTGAATGGCGTGTTAGTGAATGGCGTGTGAGTGAATGGTGTGTGAGTGAATGGCGTGTTAGTGAATGGCGTGTTAGTGAATGGCGTGTTAGTGAATGGTGTGTGAGTGAATGGCGTGTTAGTGAATGGCGTGTTAGTGAATGGCGTGTGAGTGAATGGCGTGTGAGTGAATGGGGTGTGAGTGAATGGCATATTAGTGTGCCCTGCGATGGCTTGGCGTCCCACCCTGGGTTGTTCCCTCCCTTACACACGTCGTTCACACGATGGATGTCTTCATAATTATTCTAAAATGTAGAGAATAGTACAAATAAATCGTTCAATGAGTAAGTGTTGAAACTTTTGACTGGTGCTATAAATAATCGCGCATTGGCGGTGTGAAGTTCCCAGCTCTGGTTCTCTTTCATTTGGTGCTGCATCTTTTACGAAAGGTTGAAAATCTCTGTTTTACATTACAACAATACTGCTTTATCATGCCAGTACAGTAGGTGGCAGTGTTCCTTCATGACCATTTGCAACCTGGTCTTGGACAATGTGAAGAAGAAGGGCGAGTAACATTTTAGCCAATACTATTCTTATGTGACCATTTTGTGACCATGTATTGCTGTGTGTGACCTGGCCAGCCTGTATTTTATTTTTACAGCAATACTTTCATATTTGTACACTTTTTAATCTCTGTTTGTTGCTGTGAAAAGGTTCAGGTTCCCACTGGGAGCAAGACTCTAAACCCAAAATGTTCCAGGGGCTCTAGCTGCTTGGTGACCCTACTATCTGACCCCAAGCTTCCCTCATGTGCGTCACTTTGGAAAAAAAGCATCTATTAAATAAATGAATGGACCTTTATATATGACTTTCATCCATTCTTGTCCTCCTACATACTAAAAATATCCAATTTTGACCAGAAAAGATCAACAAGAATGATTTCCTTACTAGCACTTTTCATTTTCCTTTACTTATTTCTCATGTATTGTGCATAAATAAAGGAGAAGAGAAACACAATTAAACCTTCCAGGTTTTTATAATGATAAGTACTTACTTGCCCAGTACTAGTGGGCTGGTGGGTACCTGGGTTTGATTCCCTTGGTTAGCAGAGTCATCATATCACTATTGGACCCCTGAGCAAGGCCTGTAACCACAATTTCTCAGGGGAATCGACAGGCCAGCCTTGTTCTCTGATCCTGACTTTGACAAAAGCATCTGCTAAATAAATTAATATATTGGTCTTATTGAAGCTGGAACCTGCACCATGAAGTGCAGGACAGCAAATCACACTCGATTACTATGTTTTTGAATCTGTCAGAAATTTATGCAAACACTAGGAGAGCATGCAAGCTCTCAGGGAACAAGGCTGAAAATCAATGACCCTGTTGGTATGACTGCTAACTGAGTGTTAACTGCTGAGCCTCTGCTGCTCATAGTGTGATATTTGGTAGAATTATCTTTGTCAGCTTTGCTTGGGGCCAAACACAGTGTGTAGGACTAGGGTCTTGTTGTTAATCTTTTTCCGGTTCACTTTTAAGTAGAAATTCCCCAAGTCTGCCCGTTAATATAAATACAATTGGAAAAACACCAGAATACAACCAATGGTCTGGTATAGATTTGTTGTGTGGATACTTGTCCTGACTTGGGCTTACCTAAAGGCCTGGAATTGTCTGCCAAATTGGACGGTCCATTATTGATTATTTAATGAAAAGCAATAAAACATCACCTCCTGAACAGTGTGATCTACACAGCGTTCGGAAGGCAGAGTGCTTCATCTCATGTCTATTGGTCACCTTCAGGAGATCTAAATATCACGATTAAGTGTGCATTATGTTAATTTGACTGGTTAACAAACCTCACCATCCTACAATTCTGACAATGCAGTGGTACCCTACATGGACATAAGTATTCGGACACCTGGCCATTATACCCACAGGAATTGTTTTAACATCCCATTCTAAATCTATAGGCGAGAACCGAGGTGTAGTTAAGCCTATTCTAGGAGGGCATTAGTCATGTTTTTTTACCACCCGGCCCCCCCCCCCGCACCCGGAAGAACAAGGGGTTGTGAGTTGGGGTTATAATTATGGTGTTTATTTGT
>JABFDZ020000044.1:31454290-31488553 GCA_019775955.2 Pollimyrus isidori | reverse complement strand
ACTCCACACACATGAGACCAGAACCCGGGTCCCAGAGGTGTGAGGCAACAGTGCTAACCACTGCACCACCATGCCGCGTTACAGCGTCACATATGGGATAAATGCAGAGGATGCCTTTTGTTGTTTTGTGCTGTGGTCTGTCAACAATGAACACTGATCACAAAATCCCAGTGACCTGAATTTGCCCTATAATGGAGTGGCTTTCCCAGTGACCTCTATGTGCCCTATAATGGAATGGCATCCCAGCGCCTTCTAGGTTCTCTATAGTGGACTGGCATCCCAGTGCCCTGTTTGTGCCCTATAATGGTCTATCATTCCCATTCCCTGAATGTGCCCTATAATGGACTAGCATCCCAATGACAACTATGTGCCCTTCAATGAACTGGCATCATAGTGCCCAGTATGTACCCTATAATGTACTGGCATCCCAATGCTCTGAATGTGCCCTGTAACAGACTGGCACCCCTTCCCCACTGTGACCCTAACCAGGGTAGGTGGTAGAAGATGGATGGACGCTTCCAAGGGGGAAGCTTTGCGCCCCCTTCTCAGAGGAAACCCTCAGCTGTTCCAATCTTCGTCTTTTCCCAATTGCTACCATCTCTTTTCCAGGTTTACGTCCTAATGGAGGCTCAGCAAAAAGAGGAAACGCCTCCTCAGAATGATCATTTTTATTTGTTTACACTGATCAGTGTTAAAAACGATGTATAAACATGCAGCTCTAGTGTCTCATATTCCTGTTGCTTCAGGCTCATGTCTCACCCCACCCATGTGTTTACATGGTTACAGGTTCCCTCGATGGGGGAATGTCATCATGCTTCTTCATGCCATATCTTGCAGTTGTGAGGCATAAAACTCTTACTATCGCTTAATAATCCTAAATTACTGCATTATTTTCAATTGCGTGCCTTGAAAAATAACATGTGATGAAATATAACTATATACAATGTATCAATAAGTGCTCATGCAGATTTTGAGTGAAAAATAGACAACGGCACTGAGTAAAATACTGGGCAGTTGGTGAGATATATAACTTAGCAGGTTACTTAATTCACGGATATTTTTAATTGCCTATAAGCTTCACAACGACGGAGAAGCCCTGATTCAGAGTCCCCCAGCATTCCGTTTATCATATTTGCATGTGTCCTCTTATTAGTCGGACCTACTCAGTGTATGTGCTCCATCCGTGAAATAATGTCTCATTCTCCCAGGGCTGGGCTGGGGGGGGGGGGGGGGGGTGCTCCAAATCCTTTTTTCTCTGCAGAAAACAGACACGAGACCATCGCCTACATCACCTTTCAGAGAGATTGCTTTAATCTCACACTGACTCTTTCTATCACGCAGACCTAAATGGGGATGTATGAGCTCTGGTATTTGTCCTAATTTGACCTTCTGCTTTCAAAGCGGGCAGGTATTTATAATTTGTTAATTAAACTAGTTTGAATAGGGGTTTGAAGAAAACAGAACAATTCGCAGATCAGTATAAATTAATAACAAACATTATATAATAATAACAAATAAACTGTATCATGTAATATGTGTTATTAATGTATATTAGAGCGGTTAAGGGATGTTAGGATGTTAAGTTGTACATACATGATGTTTATGAATGTTTTATGAATACGTAATACATTATGAAGGTGTACTGAACGTTTTATCAATGCAATTTAAAAGCATTATGAAGGTGCAGTTAATGTAAACTGTTTGACAAATGTTACATGACTTATCCAGAGATAATAAAACCACCTTGCATCCTCAAAGTCTCTGAGATCTTACAGCCACATAATGTGAGGTAGAGGAAGAAGAAGCTTTGGGCTCACAAGCTGTCCGAAGCAGGGTGGGTGACTATTGGCATACAAAGGCCATTCTTACTGCCCACAACCCCGTGGGGGCATTTCGGACATCACACATGGCAAACAATTTCTCAAATATAATATAAAAAAGCACATCATAGCTGGGGCTTGATAGACTTGATAGACATTCTCATATCTATATGAAAGCCATTAGCAGAGACTGTTATTTTTGCTGAAAACTGTTATTACCCGCAAATCTAATTTGCTGCTGTGCCTTTTTTATGGCATTGTTGATGCTGTTGCTTGAAATTAAATATATATAAAATGTTTTAAATATGTTGAGGCCATATTGTGTCACGCTTCGCCGGGAGGAATTATCGCAGGCAGCGGGAGTCAAGGCGAGACAGGGTTTATTCCGGGTTCAGGCAAGACAGAGATGAACATCAGGGAGCATCTAGGCACAACACATGACAATCCACAATGCCGAACTACACTCAGACACGGACTGATATACCGGGGAAACGCTTGCAGAGACAAGACATAGGTGAGGATAATCAAGTCAAAACACGGGGTAACGAAGTGGGCATGGTGACGAAGAGGATCGGTCGGAGCAGGACGTGACAATATTGCATAGCTTGATGATCAGTTTTGTGGTTTTCTGTTAGTACGGCAATCTGCCATTACATCACTCAGCCCAGCCTTTTGGGGAACAGCTGACATCTCTGTGTGGATCAGCCTTACCTACAGTACAAGGCTAATCAGACCTAGAGTCCTTGTCGGCACTGAAAATGAGATAATGAAGCCTGTATGACAAGCAATATTTTTACTGGATTGACCTTGTGGTCACCTCAGATCAGGTGCTCTGTGTTTAAGACCTAAATTTTAGTACATAGTTAGACGTTGCTGCAAGTTTAATTCTCATTGTACTGTATAGTTCATCCAGTACAGAATCATTCTCAAAAAGCTTAGAGTACGACACAGAGGACACCGTGGATTGAAAGCGAGTCCATCATTGGGAAAAGACACAATGGGTAATTTAGTTTAAATGTAAGGCACAAGCCAATCCACAAGTGCAATGCTCACAAGCACAGAGGTAGAAGTGAGGACCAAACTCATAACACAGGAGATTTGAGGCCAGAAAGTTGCCATCCTGCAGCCCAGACATAATAGTGAATGTCAGTATGCTTAGCACTTTAACATGATTGCTTTTAAAAAAACAATTCTACAAAAACTCTACTCCCCGCAGGGCTAAAATGAAGCTGTGCATTGGGGCTGGATGCCCTTTGCATGTGGCCTCCTGAATGTGGGAATACATTAGGTTTTGGTTTTTCTCCTGACTCTCACTTCTGGCATATTTCCACATAATTTTTCTGTTCCACTTCCTACCACATTGCGGAACCCAGCTGGGATTCCCTGCTTGATTAACCCTCGGATCCTTAGATGAAAGATCAGGGCTTTTGGTCCAGCTATCTTGCAACTACAATTAAATCATGCAAAATAATCGCTGCATTATTTTGTTTCTGTAGTATATTTCTTACTGGTAATTTCAGGCCTTGTGGTACTTTATGCAAACTGAACCTCCAAGGAAAACTGTGAAAGTTACAGTAATTATTATTAAAATTATGATTAATAATTGAAATATAATATATGAATATTACATAAGTCCGCTCATACAATAATAAGCCTAATAGCTGAGGTTTCTTGGCCAAAACATTTGAGTAATGTCAGTACTGTTCTTTGTCATGAAGAATAAATACTGCTTCCTGAACAATTTTTTTCTTCTTTCATCACCAGTGCATGACAACAGCTCCTCAGCGACCTTGATTCTGTCCTTCACATAAATTTACAGCAACAACAGGGCAGGTCTGTATTGGTATCACAGGAAGTATCACATGGAAGCAGCCATTGCAAACCAGAGTGACTCAGCATCTCCTCATACCCACTTTGTTAATTAGCTGGTCTCTTCCACCAGACCATACATTTGGCCGTGATGTAACCACCCATTTCAGCATTACAATCTGAAAAGATCTGGTCTAGTGATGAAATGAACTGAAGTGTCTGGTGGGCATCACCAATACTCCTCCTGCATCCTTGAAGATGTGTCACTCCTCTGCTCTTACTAGCTGGATGTTTCATCCATGCTTCAAACTGCTGCTCTATCCATTGTTCCTTTCAAAAAGTGAAAGATAATGCATCTCATGAACAAGGTGGATAAACAGGTTTGGTTTATGTGCTCTATGGACATGTGACTTTCCAAAGCAGCACATAATTTGGAAAAGATAATCATGGTGGATGGCCCATGGGACAGGCCCTGGGGGTGGTATGGTGGTCCGGTGATTAGCACTGGTACCTCTCACCTGTGGTAGCATCGTTCAAGTCCCTGACAAGGCTCCATGTGTATGAAATTCACATGTTCTCCTCATGCCCCTGTGGGGTCCCCTACAGGTACTCCAGCTCTGCTGTGCCAACACCCACCCTTTC
Organism: Pollimyrus isidori; assembly: GCA_019775955.2. Classification (NCBI taxonomy): domain Eukaryota; kingdom Metazoa; phylum Chordata; class Actinopteri; order Osteoglossiformes; family Mormyridae; genus Pollimyrus; species Pollimyrus isidori. Next base: position 31,484,282 of record JABFDZ020000044.1, on the reverse strand, counting down.
CTTAATTCCCGTTGGTGTGCCTGTGTATATGAATGGTGTGTGAGTGTGCCCAAAAATGGGTTGACACTCCATCCTTGGTTGCTTTGTGCCTTGAACCCATAGCCCCCCTGATGGATGGATGGCAGGCTCAATGCCCATCCGGACCTGTCCAATGTGTCATTTCTCCATTTGCCCAGCAGTTCCCACTGACCATCCCATTTGGTGTTCCCCTAGTGTCTTTCACATAGCTCAGTGCATGACATTCCTCTTATCGTGAGTTCAAGGCTAGCCTGAGGTCTGTCTCACCTTTGTTATATTTTGGTTTTATTTCATCCCCTGGTGTCTGTATGATTATGTTATGTCTTGTTTAAGGTTACCCTGCCTGTGGCTTGTTTATGTTCTGTTTTACTTGCGCTCCTTGATTTCTCCTACTGTTGATAGACCTCTGTTTTTGTTGTTGTTCCAAGATTCAAGATTCTTTAATTGTCACATACATAGTTATACAAAGTACAACACATAAAGTGACCAGTGTAGCAGTGTTGATATGGGAAGGGGTACAAGAGTATGATGTACATCAGGGTGTGAGGTGCATTGGCATGTCCAGGTTCAAAAACCCTATGGCCTGGGCCTACAAACTCCTCCTAAGTCTCTCAGTTCTGGCCAAGATGCTCCTGAGTCTATTTCCTGATTTCAGAAGCTGAAACAGCCGGTTGTTGAGGTGGGGTGTGTCCTTGATGATCCTGAAGGCCCTGTTCCTACATCTCTTGATGTAACTGTCCTGAAGAGATGGAAGGGCCAACCTACAGCAGTGTTCCGCTGCATGGATCACCCTCTGCAGGGCTTTGCGATCTTGAACACAGTGATTCGAAAAACAGGAAGTAATGTTCTGAGTCAGGATGCTCTCCACAGTGCCTGAGTAGAAAGTCTGTAGGATCGTTGGAGTGACCCTGAACTTCCTCACTGTCGCAGGTGGTACAGGCGCTGCTTAGCCCTTTTGGATTGGACTAGGATGTGAGCAGTACACACCAGGTCCTCCGAAATATGGACACCCAGATTTTTAAAACTCCTCACTCTCTCCGCAGGATATCCGTTAATAGAGAGGAGAGTATAGGCCCTCTGCTGCCTCCTACTGAAGTCCAGCACCAGCTCCTTAGTCTTGTCAACATTCAGGTTCTCCATCTCAGCCATGTAGGCCAACTCATCGTTGTTGATGATGAGCCCCAGCACCATTGTGTCATCCGCAAACTTAACAATGGTGTTGGAGCTTTGAGTGGCCTTACAGTGATGAGTGTAGAGTGCGTACAGTAATAAACTGAGTATGCACCCTTGTGGAGATCCTGTGTTGGTGGTGATGCTGTGTGACAGAGCTCCCAACTCACACCACCTGTGACCTGTCAGTGAGAAAGTCCAACATCCACTAACACAATCGGTTATTTACTCCTAAGCTCCTAAGTTTAGTGTACAGCCTGCTGGGCGATATTGTGTTAAATCCTGACCTATAATCAATGAACAACAATCGCACGTAGTTTCCCAATTTCTTGTCCACATGGCTGAGGGTTGGGTACAAGACATGGGAGATGGCGTCCTCCATTGATCTGTTGGAGTGGTAGGCGGACTGCAGGGGATCAGTATTGCTGGGGATGGAGGAGGAGATGGTGTCCTTTAGGAGCCTCTCAAACAATTTCATGACCACTAGTGTTAATGCAACAGGCCAGTTGTCATTCAGGCATGAATGTTCTTGGGTATGGGGATGATGGTGGACCTTTTAAAGCATGTGGGGACCAGAGACTAGAACTCATTGTAGATGGTGATCAGCACACCTGACAGCTGGTCAACACAGTAGCACAGCAGGCATCCAGAGATGCTGTCTTGGACTGCAGCTTATCTGATGTTGTCATTCGTTGTCAGGCTGTAGATAGAACCCACCGCCTGGCTAACTTCAAAACAGGTATAGAACGCGTTGAGCTCATCAGCGACAGCAGAGTCGGCAGTCACCAACGCGATGTCTTTGACCTTGTAGTCTGTTATTGTGCACAGTCTGTGCCACATGCTGCATGAGTTGCTCCGGTGGAAGTGAGATCACACATGCTCCCGGTACCAGTGTTTTGCATCTCTCACTGCGCGCCGAAATCCGTAGGAAGCCTCTTTGTAGGCACTCATATTGCCAATTATAAGCAGCAGTCCAGGAGTTCACTGCAGCATGGATTGATCTGTCAACCCACAGTTTCTGATTGGGGCAGAGTGTGATGCTCACCTTAGGGACAACTTCATTAGCAAGCATGCCAACAAAGCTCATTGTAATGTCCGCAAATTCGTTCATGTCAACTGCCCAGGCTCAGAACATGTCCCAATCTACGTCACTTAGTGTGTTCTGCAGTGTGGCTTTTAATTAGGCCATGCAATGTTGCACCTCCCTCTTGACCGGAGCTTCGCGCTGAAAGCTTTGTGGTCGGACTTCCCAAACGCTGGATGTGTAACAGCTTTGTAGCCCTGCTTTTACTGTGTGTGATAATGATCCAGTGTGTTTACTCCTGTCATCGGACATGTAACCTGCTGATAAATGTTTGGCATAACTTGTCTGAGATTCGCTTTATTTAAAGTCCCCTGCCATAATCAGCGCTGCATCCGGGTGTTGGTTTTGGAGCGTGCACAACACATTGTGGAGTGCAGACAAAGCTGAACATGTGCCTGCGTGGGGAGGGATATAGACCGCCGTGGTGATGACCGAGTTGAACTTGCGAGGCAGGTAGAAATCACAAAACTTTATGCTGAGATGTTCTAGATGAGGCGAGCAGCCCCTGGATAAAGTGGAAACACTCCTGGCACCAACCGTAGGAGGGGCCATAGGGGTCGGGTGCAATGTGAGCTGGGCAGTGGCCGAAGGCGGGAACCTTGGCAGTCCAATCCTCGGCTGCAGAAGCTAGCTCTTAGGACACGGAATGTCACCTCTCTGATGGGAAAGGAGCCTGGCTGGTGCGCGAGGTTGTGAAGTTCCGGCTAGACATACAGTAGTCAGATTCACCTCTGGAACCAGTCTCCTCAAAGGGGGTTGGACCCTGGAGTTGCTCACAGGGAGAGGTGCCAAGCGCAGGTCGGCATACTTGTTGCCCCCTAGCTTGGTGCCTGTACATTGGGGTTTATTTCAGTAGACGAGAGGGTTGCCTCCCTTTGCCTTCGGGTGGGGAGACGGGTCCAGAATACCCAGGTTTTTAGAGTCCCGAGAAGGGGTGTTGGAGAGCACTCCTCCTGGGGACTCTCTTGTTGTATTGGGCTACTTCAATGCAACATGTGGGCAATGACAGTAAGACCTGGAGTGGTGTGATTGGGAGGAACGGCCCCACAATCTGAACCAGAGTGGAGTTTTTTTGTTGAACTTTTGTGCTCATCATGGATTGTCCATAATGAAGACCATGTTCAGGCATAAGAGTGTTCATATGTACACTTGGCACAAGGACACTCTAGGCCACAGTTCAATAATCGACTTTGTAGTTGTGTCATTGGACTTGTGGCCGCATGTTTTGGACACTCGGGTGAAGTGTGGGCGCAGCTGTCAACTGATCACTACCTGGTGTGGTTTGACTCGGCTGGTGGGGGAAGAAGCCAGCCAAGCCTTGCAGGCCCAGGCATATAGTGAGTCTCTGCTGGGAACGTCTGTTGGAATACCCTGTCATGAGCAGTTTCAACTCCTACCTCCGGCAGAACTTCTCCCATGTCTTGAGGGAGGCGAGGACATTGAGTCTGAATGGGCCATGTTCCGCGCCTCCATTGTGGAGGCGGCTGACTGGATCTGTGACCGTAAGGGGAGTCGATGCCTGTCGCGGCGGCAATCCCGAAACCTGCTGGTGGATGCCAGTGGTGAGGGATGCTGTCAAGCTGAAGAAGGAGTCCTATTGGGCCTTTTTAGCCTGTGGTATTCCAGAGGCAGCTGATAGGTACTGACAGGCTAAGCAGGGTGTAGCTTCGGCGATTACTGAGGCAAAAACTCGGGTATGGGAGGAGTTTGGTGAGGCTATGGAAAACTACTTCTGAATGTTTCGAGGCGATTCTGGTCCACCATCTGGAAGCTCCGGGTGGGAAAGCGGTGCAACATCAACATTGTTTATGGTGGGGATGGGGTGCTGCTGACCTCAACTTGGGACATTTTGGGACGGGGAAAGGAATACTTTGAACGCCACCTCAATCCCATTGACACGCCTATCTTTCCCCTATCTCTGGAGTGAGGGTTGCTGAGGTAGTTAAAAAGCTCCTCAGGTGCTTAGCCCCGGGGATGGATGAGATCCGCCCAGAGTTTTTTAAGGCTGTGGATGCTGTGGGGCTGTCCTGGTTGAGCATTGTGTGGACATTGGGGGTAGTCCCTCTGGACTGTCAGACCGGGGTGGTGGTCCCCCTCTGTAAGAAGGCGGACTGGAGGGTATGCTCCAACTATAGGGGGATCAAACTCCTCAGCCTCCCAGGTAAGGTCTATTCGGGGGTTCTGGAGTGGAGGGTCCGCCGGATTATCGAACCTCAGATTCAGGAGTAACAGTGTGGTTTTTGCGCTGGCCATGGATCAGTGGACCAGCTCTATACTCTCCACAGGGTTCTGGAGGGTTCATGGGAGTTTGCCCAACAAGTCTACATGTGTTTTATGGACTTGGAGAAGGCATTCAACCGTGTCCCTCAGGCAATCCTGTGGGGGGTGCTCCAGGAGTATGGGGTACCTGGCTTCCTTTTAAGGACTGTTCAGTGCCTATATGACTGGTACCAGAGCATGGTGTCCGCATTGCCAGCAGTAAATCAAACTGGTTCCCGGTGAGGGTTGGACTCCGCCAGGGCTGCCCTTTATCACTGATTCATTCATAACCTTTATGGACAGAATTTCTAGGCACAGCCAGCGTGTTGAGGGTGTCCAGGTTGGTAACCTCAGGATTAGGTCTCTGTTTTTTGCAGATCATGTGGTTCTGTTGGCATCATTGGACCGTGACCTTCAGCTCTCACTGGGACAATTCACAGCTAAGTGTGAAGTGGCTGAGATGGGAATCAGCAACTCCAAATCTGAGACCATGGTCCTCAGCTGGAAAAGGGTATAATGCTCTCTCCGGGACGGGGATGGGGTCCTCCACTAAGTGGAGGAGTTTAAGTACCTCGGGGTCTTATTCACGAGTCGGGGGACAATGGAACAAGAAATCGACAGGTGGATTGCTGCATCAGTCTGTCATGGTAAAGAAGGAGCTGAGACAAAAGGCAAAGCTCTTGATTTATCAGTCGATCTACATTCCTACCCTCACATTCCTACCCTCACGTATGGTCACGAGCTGGGTAGTGACCAAAAGAACAAGATTGCGAGTACAAGCGGCCGAAAAGAGTTTCCTCCGTAGAGTGGTTAGGTTTTCCTTAGAGGAAGTGTGAGGAGCTCGGTCATTCAGGAAGGACTCAGAGTAGAGCCGCTGCTCCTCTGCATTGAGGGGAGTCAGATGAGGTAGCTCAAGCATCTGATTAGGATGCCTCCTGGACGCCTCCCTGGTGAGGTGTTCCGGGCATGTTCCACTGGGAGGAGGCTTTGGAGAAAACCCAGGACATGCTAGAAGGACTATGTCCCTCGGCTGGCCTGGGGACACCTCGGGATTCCCCCAGAGGAGCTGGATGAAGTGGCCGGGGAGAGGGAAGTCTGGGTTTCCCTGTTGAGACTGCTGCCCTTGCGACCTGACCTCGTAAAAATGGGAGAAAATGGACGGATAGGTAGGACTCTGCCGTTCTGTCCATGCAGAACACAGTAGTGTCGTACTCTCAACAAAACAAGTAAACCCAGCGAAGTTTGGGTATATAACAAAATTAAACCAAATAGAAAACTAAAAAAGTGCACAGCCTGCACAGAGTTATCAGGAACGTGTCCAGATATGGCCGCTCCATGATAGTTAACTCTGATAGTTTCCTAGTCACTTGTGTTAGTTCATTATAATTTACTCCACCTGCTCTTTGTTGCCTTTATCCCTTAGTCATTGTGTCACGTCCAGCTCCATCTGATCCTCGTGTGTGCCACGCCCCCCTCGTTAACCTCATGTTGATTCTCAGTGTTTTACAGCTGTTTTCAATTGTCCATATTAGTTGTATGTATTTAATTTGTTTCCCTACGTCTGTCATTGTATTATTACTGGATTGTTGTGTGTAGTATTACTGGAGTTTCCGTGTTATTTTCCCCTATGCCCTTATGTTCCCTCATTAAACCCTTTTATTTTACCTCATTCTGCCTTCCCTTCACCTGCTTCCCTGCCTCGACCCCCACAACTCATGACACATTGGATGATTTGGTTATGGTTCTCAACTGTACTGCATCATGCCTTAGTAGTTTTTTTAAGTACATGGTCTTGCTCTGGTCCACAATGATTTGTAGCTGTTTCTCCCATATGCTTCTTAGTTATAGTTACCATGTTTTTGTTTGTACCTTCCTGTGTCCTACCTACCCTTGGTATTTTTGTTTGTGGTGTTGCTTCCTGTCTTAGTTTGGTTTTGACCTCTTGTGGTCCCTTTTCTGTTTCTCCTTCGATGTCCTGTTTTGTTAATAATATTTTGTCAGAGCAGCTTTGTGGATTGTCTGTCTCCATCGTGCCCTCCCACAACAGGTAGGCCTGTCAGAATAATTATATTATCAACTTATTACAGAATTATATTGACATAACCTCAATATTTTTTTTTCTGACCTTGATAATGGCAAATTGTGTTTCGTCACGTCAACATCAACGCTTCGACTAGTCCTACTGCTTTTACCCTTTCATCTGCTCTGTGTCACAAGCGCTGCTCATGGCTGACTCATTCAGTCAAAGTAAATTCATACTTCACTTTTCAGCAGGCATTTTGGGTTGCAGAAAAGGGGATGTGATGTAAATTTGACTGCAGACTGCTCTGGTCGGTATGCATGCAGTCCAGATTTTTATATCTAGCGGAAATTGTATGTGTCCATGCGCATCAACTGTAAGGATTTCAATATACTGCGGTATGCCACATTACAGTAGTACTGCCCAAGCTTACACTACTAATTTTAAAACTGTTGATGGAAATTTATCCATTTCACTACACTGCATATATTTATGTTTTTCCAATACTTCTGCCCCCTCCTGGTGTGGTGGATTATCACTGCTGCATGCATGCACTAACCATGACCATCCGCCGCCAATGAACCATGAACTCACGCTGCCACTCAGCCCGAAAGCTGGAGAAGCGGAGTACAAATCAGCTTCCATATTTCACATGGAAGCGCGTGCGTGTTGCGGTATGGGCAATGCAGTGGTGCCCCATCCGTGGTCCTGGGTGTTCGTACCTCTAGCGCCAGTGTGGCAGGAAAAGTTCATGATGGTTTAGTTAAGTGGTGGCCCTGAAAGCCCACAGCACATCGAAATTAATGCAGCGCTAAAACAGTGTTTGCAGTCACCAAAGGAACGAACAAGTATATGAACTAACATGTGGTGTGTGGTTTTGTTTTGTATATCTACATTTTTTGACACTGAAATGTATCAATATTCTTTTGAATTAAATGGTCATTGCTCTTTAAAAGGGTGTACTTGCTTATTATGGTATCATATAAGTGGCATAAAATTATCGGAACATGACTTTTATCACATTTTTATCATTTATCACAATTATTTTTGGGATGTTGTATCATCGGACTGATGTAGTTATCGTAACAGGCCTACATTGTTCCTATCTTATAGCAATTTATTACTATTAACAGTCTTCTTGTTCACATCTGCTGGTCCTGTACATGATCATGTGGGCCTTGAACATATCAGGATGCACAGAGTAGGGTACATGCTGGATGGAGCGCCAGTCCATACACACCCATATGGCAGGTAATTATAAGACACTACTCTCTGTTTTTGAACTATGGCATGTGATGTGATGCGTGGGAGAAACTCATATCGAACATGAATCCGGTGTGTGGATAGTTTTCAAAACCGACCCAAAAGCAAACCATCCATGCATTTTCTGTAAGCACTTATCTTGTTCAAAGAACCTGGGTGGAGACTCGAACCCTGGTCCCAGAGATGTAAGGCACCAGTGGCAACCACTGCACCACCCTGCCCAATGAGTGACCATTCCTATTGTCATTAGTATTCTTACTACCCTTGCTGGACAAGCAGTCATTGAAGGTCATTATTGAAACTGTTCTTGTCACGCTTCTCTTTCTGCAAGCACTTTCACTGAGGAGGAGGAGCTCGCTTGCTGAGTCTTGCTAACATGGCCAATCTCAAATTAACAAGCACCCCGGCAGCGGCCTCCTAAAGTGACGTGGAGCATCGGAGCGTGATGTGATGTGATACAGCATGAATGTAAAGAAAGCACAGGCGGGTCTGGAGACCTGCATTGCAGCAGAAACAGAGACCACACCATGTGGCTTAATAAAAAATATAACCCAGGAGTATGCTTACATGCTGTTCACTAGATTCAGAAACTGCCACTCAGATGGCTGATTATATTCTGTTGGTACATGAAATGGCAAGGTACACGTGTGAGACTTGTTAAATATTTAAAAAAAATAAGGACCATATTTCGATCCTTCTGAGTGGATTAAAAGGATTTATTTTCTTTAAGCATGCCCTGTGTATTTATGTGACTGAAAACAAACTGTAATGTCTTAGGTTTTCCCAAAGCTATACAACAGCAACACACTGTAATCAGTGCATGCTCTTTACCTCACAGCTGTAGATCCGATCGCTGAGTTCATTTTTAGGCCAGTAACTTGCTCATGGGACTTCAAGCAAAAGACAGGCTAACTATCGACCGTAGGTAGTGAATAGACCATAATTCAGAGGCAAGAGACAAGGCTTTGCATGCTGGTTAGAGTCATAAGGCTATGCTGTTTGTACAATAGGAAGTAACCAAAGTTTGTACAATAGTATTTACAATAGAAAAAGCTAAACGATAAAAGTAGAAGACACTGCATTTGGAAAATACACTTAAAACAAATTACAAATAGCCACTTATTCAATTACATGGAAAAAAAATATGAGAAAATGACAGAAATATACCTATATATGTGGTAAGGACTCATGATGCCATGAAGGGGATAGAATGCAGTAACCATCAATCCCATTAGAAAATAAATACGAGAATATAGGTGACCCATTTTATTAAGAGGCGCAGTAAGCAGTAGCTCTTTAAGTCCCACCCCAAGGGCATCAATTAGACATGGATCTGGGTTTCCTTCGGGTTTATGCAGTGACACATGTGCACTCTCCATTTACAAATACACATTAGGCAAAGGGGCCCAGAGCATTGCTTGTTTGTTATTCATGCACATTTTGCCGAAGATTCGAAGTCCTATCAACTTGGAATCAGGTTTCAGGCCACCGGGGCTCCACAATGCACTTTTGCTGGCATGCGTGGGAGTACTTGGGAGTGTTATGGGAAGTTTCTTTTCCCATCCCATAATCACTTCACTTCCCACCAAGCTGAGGCGTCTCCATGCACACTCTTAAATGCACACTGCTCATTTTGGCAGTTTTTCACCCTTCCATTTTTTATCTTATGCCTTGGACCCATCGAGTCCTTTTTTCACAAATAGCTCCGACTCGTCTCAGGTGAGCATCATGCAACAGATCCAAGTGGATCATCTTTTGGCATGATCTAGCTCCCTTACCCAGAAATCACCCCCTAGACCAGAGGTGGGCAATCTTATCCGCAAAGGGCCGGTCTGTATGCAGGTTTCTGGGATGACCTGTAGGTCAGCTGTTCAAACCCAGGTGTGAGGACTCATCAGCCAATCAGTCCTCTATTGTAATCTAATCAGGGAGTTGCAGCGAAAACCTGTATATACACCGGCCCTTTGCGGATTAGATTGCCCGCCCCTGCCCTAGACATTGGCTGGATCATCTATCCATAATTTAGTAACACTTTACGTTAACCGCACCTTCATAACACTAACATACTGTAACAGCTGTCGTAATTACAAACCTTGTATGATAACACATATTATAACTGTAGAGCTGCTGAAGCATGTTAGGGTATTAAGGTATAATATATGACATGCTACTTGTGAATGTTCTATGTATGCATTATAAAGGCATTTTGAAGGTGCAGTTAATGTAAAGTGTTATCACTATGCGATCCTACTTTTACACACGCTTCATAATTTGATTGTCAGATATTCACAGAGTACCCTAGAAGTGCCATATCTCATCCCTGCCACACCACACTCAACAACTCTCAAGTGCTGGAGCTCCTGGATTAGGCCAAAAGTATAACCACATCATCTGTAAATATCTAAAACGTTACCTCCAAATAAACTGCATTTGTTTTTATCTATACACTCTGCACTCTGTTAGATATCCCTGCTCGCTAATACCCAACAGTCTGCCCCTACAAGCAGCCAATCACGTGACAGGGTCTCTATGTACAGTCTAGCTAATCTTCAAGAAAGATTTGAATAAGCAACATGCATGATCTAAGCCATTTTTTGCTATGACTCTTTGTGCCAGACATGGCGGTTCCGGCATCTCACAAACAGCCACCCTGCTGGGATTTTCAGCAAAATGCTGAGATAAACTAATAAGAACCAGTCTGTGGCAGTTCTGCTCACACATTCGGCTAATCAGTGTAATTTTTATCTACAGTCCTGTGTGGCATCTTTATGTCATAAATTAACAAGTGAACAAACAAATCAATAGCCCTTCCTTGGCTGTTCCATGGCGCTATTGTTGCATTTGTGCGAAAAAAGAATAGGAAACGAGAATAAGCAGCTAAACCAGATTAGAGCGCACAGAAGGAAGGAGGTGTGTACATTCGGCGCCTCGGCCATCTCCACACCTCTACATCTGCTGATGGAGGAGGATGATCACTTGCACCAGCTGCCCGTAAATATGGCTGCCTCCCCTTATCCCGCACTCAACCCCCCACAAAGTTCTCACTGCAGAAAATTAAAATTCTGCCTTTTGCTCTTTTTTTTTATTGTACATACTAATTAAACTGTCTGGTGATGCACGACTGTCTGCCCTTCTATTAAGCTCCACGTCAGGCAGCGGAAGAAACACAGCAAGCAGTCGCTAGGGAGGGTAGCCGGGGGTGTGCGACGGCAGAGTGCATGGGGTGGGGTTAGCTTCCACCTGCAAAATGGGAGGGGATGCACACTGCTGCCTGCATGCTTATCCCCAGTCCGCCCCCTGGGGATAAGCTGTGGGATTCACAGCAGGCCTGTCCAGTGGTGCTTCTCACCAGGGGCTAGGAACTTTCTGGAAGCCTGATGGGGAGTGGAGAGGGGGTTTCCTGACTAAGATATTTTACATTTTTAAGTAATAATTTCCACATTGTCCTTAGCTAAGCCTGAGGTTAAGCAAAGATTTTACTTCTCTGCAGCTGGTCCAAATTCTGCTCCGGTTGCGGAAGGCCAGAGTCTGCCACAGAGTCGCCGTTTTCAAACCTCGGCCCACCAAGGGGCATCTTTTTCACAGCAGGCTTTGCAAATAGGAGGGAGAAACAAATTTGTTTGACCGTGGCATCTTTTTTACCTGTTAATATCGACATGTGCTTCTACTGAACCTTTACCATATGCATCTCAGGCCGATTGCGATTTTTTTTCTCAGACAAACATCTCCTCCGAGAATGCAACAGGAAAACTCCGCGGGTAATTCACTCATAATAACAGCTCCGATCCACATTGCAAATGTGTGAAGGAAACAGTCCATCTGGCCCTGCTGCCAAAGCAATGTGTGATTTTCAGTCCAGCACTTATTACAGCAGTTCCATGGCTTGCTTTCATGTGATTGAATATGTTAACGAACATCTAGAACTGAATTAAGAACTCTCTGTTCCACCTCGCTTATCATAGGTAATTAATCTCATAATTAAGGCGGCACAATAACTGATTCCTTTGACTGTAATACTCCGAACAGCCCTCCTGATTGTGGTTTTTGCTCAAATCACCAATTAATAGATCCAATTTAACATTAAATAAAACCATTTTCTTTTCAATGTATGACTCTCATGGATTTAAAGGACCTTCACACACCTTTAATGTTGCATAAAGGAAATAACCATAAAAATGTAATAATTACTTGACAGTGGCAAACAACATAAAGAGACCCAGGCTGTGCACCCTGCAGTTGTTCCAATGGGCATGTGCTTCTAGCCCTAAACTAGACTGTGGTTGAATTACAGTAAATTAATACCACAGACTTTTTACCCAAAATGATGTACATATTTTGAGAAATTCGAGTCTGATTGTGCTTGGAGAAATTGAGAGGGGGGTTAAGGGTCTTGCTCAAGATTCTAACAGTATAAATGCTTTAGTGATCCTGGGATTTGATCTGGTTCCATGTAGATCACAGACACAGCTATCTAACCCACTGCGCCACACAGCACCCCCCGAAGAAATAGTATACAGCTCAAACTGCAGACTCCCACATGACCGGCAAGCGTAGTCACTTGTATATTAGCATGGAGATTATTAGCAAAAAAATAGTCCATAAACATACTGGCAGAAACCAAAGCAGATTACAGTATAAAAGCCATATAATATAAACCTGTAGGTCAATGGTTCAACACTGCTGGGTGAAAAGCCGGGAGATTAATGCAAGTGAGGCCAGTGGGGAGGATTTAAAGAGGGATGGGACATTTTTTTCAGTTCCGATCTGATTGCGATATAGTGATACTGATACAAGTTGCGGTACAAGTGCTCTTTTTACTTTAATATTTTAAAATAATAAATATTTATACTTTATACAGTATGGATATTGTCTAAACTAGCAAATACAAATGAAAAAGGCATCCCAAAAATATATCAAAGCCTTAATTAGGCTACTGGAAGCATATTCATGTTCACCTCGTTTGTACACCTTGTTTAAATTGTTTTTGAGACATTTGCAGTTCAATCCGAAATATCTCCCAAGAGAAAATAAGCAAGTGACATACAGTATAGCAGTCGGCGAGAGCGCTGCAAAAACACATCTAAAACGGGAAAGATCTATTGTGCAATACATTGTACAAATCAATATAACTAGAAACAGGAGCTATCTTTTTACAAGTAAGTAAGTATCGGATGTGGATGGTTGACATGGCCTATACCCGATCCCATGTAATATGTACGGATTGGCGCCGATACCGATCCAAATGTCAGAACGGTGCATCTCTAGCTTTAAGGTGTTCCTGAACTGTGACTCGTAGAAAACAAGCCACGTTCCTCACCCATACAGGTGCCCAGGAACCATCTATGACCTGCATGTTTTAATTAGCACCTGACCGGCATCTCCAACACCTGACGAGGCGCTAATTAGTGGGCGAGGGCATGGCCCCCATCAATAGGGTGGAAGCAGAACATCATACAGACCCCCGCAGACACAACTGGAAGCAGGAATCACACCCACACGCCTGGGGGTGTGAGGCACCAGCTTCACCCACTGGAAACCTGAATGGAATGTTTGTTATTACATTTTGCTCTCTTCATCCCAGAAAGGCATTTGCTGAAGTAAGCATTCTCTCTTATATACATAAGCATATGAGGTACCGTTTCCTCACATTTACCTTATAATATAAGTGAAAACATCCCATGCTGCCCCCAAGGCCGCCTTTAACTAATCCCTTTAAATATACCAAACTCAGTTTAAACTGGTGTCACAAATGAATTTAATCTCCACTTAATCCCCACTTTTTTCCCGCAGATCGATATCATTTTCATCTTTGGGTGGTTTTCTCAGCTCACAGAAGAAAAGTGTCTGACTGCGATTGGCCCTCAGGATCTCGTTCAGCTGCGTCATTCAGTATAACATGCTGACCACTGCTGGAACATCGGCATTCAATATAAATACTGTGTTTAATTAAAAATGCTTAGGAACAAACTGAATGTGTCACTGAACACTATAAAAATGACAGTTAACCAATGCCTATAGCATGGGGTGTTTTCTTACGTATATTTTAACGACCTTCAAGGTCATACATCCATTTATCCCAACATCAACCAAGAGTTTATCCAATACCGGGTTCTAGAGTTTTTGCTTTATATCACAGAAAAAGGTGATTCATGCCAGACTAGATGCTGAAATGTAATGCCGCTGCTGCCTCACACCTCTGGGATTAAGGTTTGCAGCTCTGCCTTAATTGGGTCTATGTGTGTTGTTTGCATGTTTTCCCTGTCTTCTGGTGGAGATTGGGTACTCCAATTTCCCCTCACAGTCCAAAATCATGCTAAGGTGAATTGGAGATACTAGATTGCCCATAGTTATGCATGTGAGCGTGCACTGAGATAGGTTGGAGCCCCATCCTGGGCTGTTCTATGCCTATTACCTGAAGCCTCCAGATTAGACTCTGGACCCCTCATGACCCCGTATAGGACAAGCAGTTATAGATAATGGATGTATGTCCAGCACATGATCATGATTCATGTCTCTTGGCTTCACTCAACACTGATATGGCAGTTTTTGCAGGCTTCTTCAACCACCTCTCTGGACTCGGAACTATGTCGAAACAGGCGTGTATCTAACCAACACTTTGGTTTTGATATCAGGCAGACTGCCCCACCCCCTACCCTACTCTGCCATACCCCCTTCCCTTATACTGGAACAACACCTGTACAACTTTGTTGTGAGTCTACTGGGTATACGAAGACCTGGGGTTTGTGTGGAATGCTGAAGAAACCAAAGTATCACCTTCTGGGATACCAGCCTTGAATCATTTGGTCTGTGGTTGCATAAAATGGTTAAGGCATGTAAAATTAATAACTTCAGATAAAAGCCTGCCGTCATGTGTTAACCTGGCCAGCAGAGGGGGACAAAGAACAATTTCAGGTTTTCTCACTTGAGCTCACTTGCTTCCTAGTTAATTGCCAATTACTAGTAAAGAGTGCCTACAGCTGTGCCTAACACCTGGGTCTGCATTTGTTTCTCACTCTTGGTGTGGGGAGAAAAGGTGTATCAGGACAAATAAGCCAAAGTGCAGTAGCTGAGCCAATGCGAAATGCAAATCATATGCATCTTATTCACCAGTAGTCAAGATATTGAGTTTAGAATTTGTACCGTAAAATATGAGCATTGCAGTTGTTATCTGCAGCTTGGATCATATAGTGTTCACTATGTCAATTGCACCTCCAAATCCCTTACTTTTCAGAAGCTGTGTGGCTATTGACTGTTTCTGTTTGGCTGTTCATTATCTCAATTATATGAGATTAGCAAAGGATTTTATTATTTTTCCTGTGCAAACCTAAAGTCCGTGTTATGTATCACGCGGGACCAATATCGTGTGCCTAGCACTAATTTAGAAACTCTGGGACACAAAAACAGGAGTATTAGAAACCTGCTTAAATTAATCTCAGGGGCTACTGTGTACCTCACAAATGATTCATTATTTCGAGCAAATCTTTGCGGCCGAATCGATACATTTCATTCAGCGTGTCCTCTGATTCAGCTGTTTTGATTCAGCCTCAGTTTTCAGTCAATAAAGGAGACGGGTGGGATGAGGTAAAGGGAACTGCTCCCCCATCAAAACCACAAACAGTGATGCCGCCTCACTTTCCCACTCACTGGAGTCAATGAATAATTCGGTCTCACTGCCTCTCTTGGTCCCTGAGGGAGATTTAATCTGCGGGCTCATGTACATAGCAGATGTGTCAGATGCTCAGTGCACTTTCTGACCAAGAGAAACTTTCCAAAGAGGTTGTCCACCGAAATCCTGCTGGATCTCTGAACAGCGGTGTTTACGTGGGCTTCAGAATTAAGGCACTATGACAGTGTATGCGCTGAAAGCATAATGCAACTTATAGGGTTAATAAATGCTTGAATTAATTAATCGATGCCAAAGAGGCATCAATGATAAGACTGATATTGTCACAAACCCGACTACAGAGGACAACAGTACCCAGAATACCTTGCTTTCATCTTCCTTTCCCTGGTGATTCCGCTGTTCACTGTTTTTGCATTTACCTTGCTCTCTGCATTAATTGCACTTTTGGATTAATTACTTTCCCTTTGCATATTTACCTGTTCCATCAGTGCCTTGTAAGCTTGTTTTTCCTGACCTTGATTTTTCACCTGCCCTTTTTGTTCCTTGACTTGGATCTCTGGAAATGACTTTTTCCTGGATCTCAACCGTGACAATGGCATTGCCAGCTCTCTTCCACCTTTGGTGTGGAAGAACTTGACTGGCCTGCCTAGACCCATGTCCTCAATTCAATCAAACACCTTTGGGATAAATTAGAACTTAGAATGTGAGCAAGGTCTTCATGCCCAACATCAGTGCTTGACCTCACAAATGCTCTTCTGGATTAATGGGCAAAAATTCCCACAGTCCTGAATCTCATGAAAAGCTTTCCTAGATTAGTGGCAGCTGTTATAACTGGAAAGTGGGAACCAACTCCACATTGATGCCTATGGATATAAAATCGAATGAGATAAAGTTCCTGTAGTTGTAATGTCCAGGTCTCCCAATACCCAATACATTTGTCCACATAGTGTATTTAAATTTGTTTTCGGCGTTCACAAAACATTTGATCTTTTTTTTTATAGTAATTTTGTGAATTGTGAATTAGCTTTAAGAAGTTAATTGCAAATATTATAGTGTTTCTGCGTATTGAAGGAAAACACTTGGTAGATCTGAAATAAAACTTTGTAAAATGTTTAACAAAATATTTTTGTGAATAAGCAATTTGGAATAAAATGTGTGTGCTAATGTATGAAATCAGGTTTGATGGTTTTGCTTTTTTACTACCTATTTCTTAAGTTTCACAAGTAAGAAGTAGTCTAACATTGCTATTATATTATACACATTGTTATTATTATCATGCTAATAATTCAAGTTCAAAGTGAGTCTAAATGCTGCAGTCAGGTCAGGTCGAGAATGCATTGATGCAGCACGTTACTGCACCTACCACATGACGAAAAATCTCAGGGTCCTGGTTGGCAGATACAGTCCCACCCTCCGGAAAATCGCCCTCCATGTGTCCCCTTGGCTTGGTCCAGCAGCTCGGGTCCTATGCATTGAGGATCCTGCAAGCCGGATCACACTCAGAGAAACGTGCCACATGGCCATAGTGCTGTGTCTGACGCTCCCTCACAATGCAGGCAAAATGCCTCATTTGGGGCTCGTCTAGCAACTGCTCATCCAATACAAAGTCAAATCAGTGGATTCTCCGAAAGACACACAGTACCGAAGGACTTCAGTCTTCGTTCTGTGGAGCTGCAGTGCAACAGAGAAAAGAAAAAGAGAAAGAGGCAGTCAAGACCAGCAGAGAGCCACAACCCTGCACGCATGAGCAAAGATAAGAGGGAATGAATTCTGTCTGAGGAATGAACCCCTACAGTTTCAGCTTACTGGATAGTGTCCATGTCTTACAGCCATACAGGAAGACAGTGAACACAAGGACCTTCGTCCTCTTGCAAAGATATCCGGATTGCCACATACCCCTTTCCAGTGACCTCATGGCCCTCTCCCAATCTGTTTGCTGACCCCATAAGAAGAGTTACCGGAGACATGAATGTCACTGCCAAGGTAAACAAAACTCTCAACGAGGTTGACATCCTCCCCTCAGATAGATACACTACTGATGGCTGTGCCTAAGAAGACAACAAACCTTCACAGTTTTGTTGAAGGAACCTGGAGCCACTTCCACCATGGTCACCAGAGCTGTGGGGACGAGCACAATCCTCATAGCCAGCATTCTCAGTGCCAGTGGTTGCATTGAAGGAATCCATGACCGGAGGAGTGTCACCTTGTGTGCACCCATCAACTATCAAGTGAAGTTGCGAATAAAATGTTTCCCTCATCACTCACCTTGGTCAGAGCATACACTGAGACATCAGACAACATACCCAGAGAGTGCCTTAGTTTCAGCATCATAATTAGCTTATTGAAAAGAGTGACATTGGACACGACCGGGAGGAACAAATCTGCAATAGCAACAGCCACTTCTTCAGTGTGGCAGCCATCACTGACCAGACTCATAATTGGTGTACTGACCTAAAGAGATCAGGCAACTCCCAAATCTGCTTAATCCGTTGCTCTCTTCCAATGGCCCACATTCAGGTGCATTTTGTTAAGTTGTCCAAGAGTTACATTTTGAACACTTTGAATTGTCTGTAGCTGCAGTCAGTGGATGTGCTGAAATCCACAGGTGAAAACCTACATTCAGCCCTGCAAGCAGGTCCAGGGAACATATTGGGGTTTGCAGCAGGATTGGCACTCCAGCCATCGGAAAAAACCTCACACTGATCCATTCCGTTCTAAGTAGTGTGGTGCTGAGGTATCACCCAACCCCACGGCAGCACTTGGGTTCTCATCCCTGAGGTGGTTTGTCATGTGGTGGATGTGACAATGCTCTGTATCATCAGCTCACACTTTTTACCTCCTCCCTTCTTCTGCTCCTTAGTGGTTTATTGTAGATGTTTTCCTGTGTTGCCATGTGCCCCTTAGTTATAGTTACTAAACATTAGTTATTGTAGTTTCCGATGTTGCTTCCTACCCTTGGTATAGTTGTTCCTGGTGTTGGTTCCTGCATTTGTTTAGTTTTGACCCCTCATGGTCCATTTTTTTCTGTTTTATCGGAGCCGCTACATGGATCTCTTCCTTATGCCCCATCATAACAATGTTTAGAAGGAATTTCCTGCCCAATCTGTACCTGAGGGATGGTCTGTTATTATACTTTTACACTGGGCTAACCACAATTTATCCATAAAAAACACCATGTTTGAACATAAAGGTGTTCATAAGTGCACCTGACACCATACATCCTAGGCCACGGTTCAATGATTGATTTTGTAATTTCTTTGGATTTACGTCCACATGCTTTAGACACTCAGGTGAGCTGTCAACTGATCATTGCCTGGTAGCAATTTGAATCCAATAGTGGAAGATGCCAGGAAGACCTGGAAGACCCATTAAAAGTAGTGATAGTGATCTGGTGGAGGCCCCTGTCCAGGAGATCTTCTTGTACCTCTGGCATAACTTCTCACACCTCCAGCACAACTTCACTTGCATCCTGAGGTAGTCAGGGGATATTGACCTTGAATGAGCAGTGTTCTTTGATCTGCAGCATGTACTGGAGCAGTTTTATGCTGCATTTGAATCAACCTGTAGGATGATCAGCACCTCCGAATCTGAAGCTATGGTTCTCAATCAGAAAACAGTGGATTGCCCTCGCTTGGTGGGGGATGAGTTACTGCCTCAAACGAAGGAGTATAAGTATTTTGGGGTCTTTGTTCATGAGTGAAGGAAGAAGGAAAGAAGGAGTTGGAAATCTGCCGGCAGATTGGTGCAATGTTGGCAACAAGACACGCCGTACCGTTCTGTCATGGTGAAGAGAGAGTTCAACCAGAAGGTAAAGCTATTTATTTATTGGTTGGTCTACATTCATACCTTCAGCTAAGGTCATGAGCATTGAGAAGTGACAGAAAGAATGAGACCATGGATTATAGTGGCAGAAAGAATTCTCCTTTGTAAGGGGTCTGAGCTTAGCCTTAGAGAGAGGTTGAGGAACTCTGATTCATATGAAGCTTGAAGTAGAGCCACTGCTGCTCCACTTTGAAAGGAACCAGTTGATGTGGTTCCAGCATCTATGTAGGATGTCTCCTGGTCACCTTCCTGGGGAAGTGCTTTGGGCATGTCCAACTGGGAGGAAATCTTGGCCAGATGCACGCACAGATTATATCTCTAGGCTGGCCTGGGAATGTCTTGGTTTTTTCCCAGAGGAACTGGAGGAGTTGGCTGGGGAAATGGAGGTCTGAGCATCCCTGCTTGTGTGGTGTATGTTTGTGCATGCGTACTTGCCCTGCAATCGTTTGGCACCACATCTTGGGTTGTCCCTGCCTTGTGTCCATAGACTCCAGACCCCCTGAGACTGGATAGGTGGTTACAGAAGATGGATGGATGGTTTTTGGCTGGAATTTTTATATGCTATTATGTTTCTTATTGAAATTTTTGAAATTTGGAAACTTGCAGTTGTACTGCAGATGGGTCGATTATGGGGCATGGTGGGCTAAGAGGTTAAATAATTGATAGCTAGCAAGCTGCACATAATTCCCAGGTGTCTGGAACAAAACTACTTAAAATGGACCTTCACAAGAATGCAAACTCTCCCCTCGGGCCCTCTCTTGCGATAACCTTTTCAGTTCTTCCCTAGAGATGATGGGTGTGATAGTTAGCACAGTTCCTGGGTTGTAGAGTCACTTCCAGATCTGGCTTTACACGCATGCGGTGAGCTATGTTCCCCATTTCTGTATGGGCTTTGCCTGTGATCGGATTACATGGTGTCTGAGGGTGTGAGAAGGTTTTTGCCTTCTAGGAGACTGGTATTCCAGGAGGTCATCCTTCAGACACCATGCCGGCTAAGTGGTTATGGAAAACAGATGGCAGAGAGCGTCAATGATGTGTCAGCATAGGGCCTCCAGTGGCTACAAATGAATCTGCGAGACAGAATGGATAAGCGATTCTGAGCTAATCGCAAGGCACAATGTTTCATCCAACATGACTGCTAGCGGCCAATCTGCCTGGAGCAATGGTGTGAAAAACAGGCCCAATCAAGCCAACAAATACCCCCATCCATCTGACTGACTCAGTTTTATTCCTTTTCTGAAAACTAACCTTTGAATAAACGTCTGAATAGGATTCATTCGGACAAAAACACTTAATCTTTACAAACTGGCTATCTTCAGATCCTTTACCATGCATTAATTTTGATAGCAGAAATGTTACACCAATATGAATACCAATTCATTTTTTTTTTATTTCTTTTCAACAATAAGAGATTTAAATAGAGCAAGGCAGAGGTGTTATGTTAATATATACATGGATATTAATTCTCTTAACTATCTCTCCATTTCCGCTTACAAGACCTCCCTCCAATGCCGGGCTAGTCCTTGGAGACACTGAGTGTCAAACAGAATACCACACTGGAGGGGAAAAGAGAGCGAGGTACTGCAGTCACAAGCTAAACTGCTGGCTGGGACTAAAACACACCCAACATAGTCACTGATACCCAGTATAAATGCTTATGTTAGCTCACCAGGCAACATCCTGCAGACAATAAGAGCATCACATCAGCTCTGTCTAAGGTCCCTATATAACCATGTTGTGTTATTATTTTTGCATGGCTATTTCTCATTAGCAACAAAACACGAGCCTCTATGAGGGTCAGCGGTGACTCTGTAGCTGCCAGCCTTGCCGCAGGTCACAATCACAGAGTTAAAAAGAAAAAAGAGAAGAATATTAAACTTTCACCGTCTGTCGCCCTAAGGATGGATTCGACACCTGCAAGTGTGTCTAGTGACTGGAAAATAAAAAGAAACAATAAATGAAACAACATTTTTGCATTTGATTAAAGCCAGAACAATGAAACATACGTTTCAGATAAATTATGCTACATTTTCCAGATGTGAAAATAATAAAATCATGCGCAGATGGCTAACTCCTATTCTCTTAAAATAATAATTTAAAAAAAGAAAGCTCGATGTCAAAGGGTAAGCATAAAAAAGGATAATCTGTTACATAAAGAAAACACAATTAATTTGAGAAGGTGGTCTGTCCTGTGGTCTCAGAGCCAGAACTATGATTCAGTGCACATTACATAACCTCTCATCTGCTTGTTGGTATTAATTATCGCAGATTTATGAGGCTTGCCATAGCACACCATATTTGGGCTATGATTCTGTATAAGTAGGTGATTAAAATAATGAGATTTGTAATCTGTTACTTAACTTGTGTGTAAAATATTTAAAATGGCTTAAAATATTTAAAATAAAATGTGTGAATTTCTTAAAATTCTAATGTGCAGTCTTATGACTGCTTTTTGCGTTCAGTTTGAATGAATTCATTTTCACCCGGCCCTTCTCCTCACGACCAGTGTCCATGCTAGGTCTTAGCCCCCTGGTTTAAGAGAAGTTTCTAGTACAGCTGGCCTATTGTCACTGTACATATTCACGATTGATATCCACCCATAATCAATGCATAAAATAAACTGCCAAAGAATGTCTTGACGGGCCATTTTCCACTGTGTCTGGGCAATATTTTTCAGATTCTACTAGTGTTATTCAAGACGTTTGGGCTTAGGCCAAACAGACAAACAAGCAACCAAATAAATCACTGGAAAGCTGATGCAATTTAAAACAAATGTGTCTTTGCATTTTACTGGCAGATTATTGGTGTTGAAGGCTTTATGTGGATTTGCATGGATATTGTTTGGTTCCAAGTTTTCATTGTCACTGAACATATTGTTCCCCCTTGGAAAAAGACACTAACATTAACATTAATGTAATCCAATGCAACAGATTCTGCAGTTAAGGCAATAAATGAAAACTGCCACTATTTCCTCTGCACTCATCGTACCACATATATCAGTGAAAGGTAATGTTATTGCAAAAACTTTGTTTTTTTTTTGTTTTTTTTTTGGGGGGGGGGGTGTTTATTTATATGAAATATCTTCAAAATCCCTAAAAAGGTTTTCCCGTGTCATTCCATTACTTCCTGCTGGAATGTCTCCATTCAAAAGAACAATTCCATTGAAATGCTTGTGAATATTGTAACAAAGGTCATTCCAAGGGAAAGTTTACACCCAGTGTCTTATTTGTTCTACCTTTCAAGGTCCTTGCAACATTCTTCCATCCATAGATCGATCAATCGAGCGTTTGGTCAGTCGATTGATTGATTGATTGATTCATCCATCCATCCATCCATCCATCCATCCTCTAGAACTACTTTTCCATTCGGTTGTGGTGAGCCTGGAGCCTATAACATTGATATTGAAATCAAAATGTAACATTCAGATTTTTAAAAACATTACAAGCATTAAATGTTTTCTTTGATGCTAATTTCCATCTGCTTTCATCATTTTGTGGTGGGCTGCTGTCCACTCACATCATTACTGGCACGCAGCCCACAGCAGTTCAGGAAATATACAACACTCACTGCCTTGGAAATGCAGAAAGCATCATGAAGGATGCCTGTCAACCTAAGGAGTCATGTTTCACTCTCTTTACTTGTGGTATGCAGTAATAGGAATTTGGACCACAACTTTCTGGCACAATTTTGACCCACAGAAACTGCTAGAAACCGCTAATTGCATTCCAAACAATGAGCACACTGATGCTACATTACATTTTCAATTCACAGTCCTAAATGGGTTTAAATCCTGCTCATGAAATCCTTTGCTTCTCATCCCAGAATGGCTATAGGAACCAGATGCTTGGAATTCTGCAGGTGATTTGCCACCTGGGAATCCACTTGAAAATGATTGTGAATTTGTTTCCTATTCCGGTTTTGCTGCTCTCATATCATTCTTCAGATAAATACAGACAAATGTTCCATGTCCAGAGGCATTTTTCTAAGTAATTCTTAGCATTACTCTCTTTATTGACATACAGTGTACGGTTTTGCAAGCAATCAGAACAGAGGTAAATTGTTGACAGATCATCACTTACGTTAACTAAACCCTTATAGACTATAAATAACCTTTTTATGGGACATATATATCATACAGAAAATAATGCATGGCCATATAGGTTGTAAATACAACTCCCAGCAGAGCACCTACCTTTTTACTTGTAGGGTAGCTGAAGATAGATTAATCAAAACCACTGAAGCTTCTGCAGAAATGTACAGTGTGAGGTTTGTAAGTGTAGTCACTTGGAACTAAAGTTCCTGCAAAGAAACCAGTTCAATCTACAATAAATGACTTGAGGATATTCCAACAGAGTGAAGTCTTTCCAAAGGCTGTCCCCCCTGTTTTGTAGAATATCTTTACGGATGGTTGAACATTAAAGAACTCTTGACAGGGAAGTCTTTTACTCTTCTTACAATTTCATCAGCAGTCCTTCCAGCAACTACACCACTCCAATTAATTGGACATCCTTTCTCCTGGCTCAAGAAAGGGCTGTAAAATATGGGGTTATTGACCATGGTGGACAGCAGGAAGATGGGATTTATGTAAAGGATGTGGAAGGCTGGCCTGAACTTGTGGTTTTTATTTGTTTTTCCTTCTTAAATCATTCCAGCTCAAAGTATCGTTCATGGACATCAATGGCCGGAGTTTATGAAGAGAAATCTTCAATTGTAACTCAGTTGTTTCTCAGGATGGCCTGTATAATGTATTTGGCACTCTTGAAAGTCTTAGATGTCTTTGATAGATTATGAGCTTTATTTGGTCCTTCAGAGGTTTATGAGGAAAAATTTAGAGAATCTAGTTCTTCAAGGTCTAGCTTCTTATATTTTCTCATACTCTTTCTCCCTTTCTGACCATCAAACGAAATGACCTTGCCTCAGTTGAACTTCCTTTTTTTTTGTGGTGGCAGGGGATGGCAGTTTTAGCATACCAAAGTTTTTGCTTTCATCAAATTATTTATTTTTTTATTTACCCACTTGGTCGTAATGATGACAATGTTCAACCAGCTTAAAACTAGCTTTGATCTCACCTAGTCTGAGTTGGCTGCCTACACTCAGGGGTTGTCATTGTCATTTGGTCTTTGAATGTAGGAAAGATTATTGTGTGCGATGCCTGTCAAGCACCCTTTTCATGACAACAGTTTTTAACATACATATCAGCATCTGACATTTGTATTATGCAGACATAATACAATAAAACAGACAAATCTAATTATAGATGTATATGGGGGTGACATGATTGTGCAGTGGTTAGCACTGTTGCCTCACACCTTTGGGACCTGGGTTCAAGTCTCCCAGTTAAAGCTCTCTCTCTCTTTCAAAAAAAAAATAAAAATATATATATAGAAAGTCACGGTCAGCAAAAAATCAGACAGAGCTGACTGGATATGAGGACACACTATTATAAACATTTTTTTAAATGGATAATACTATTTAAAGTTGTCATGTTAAAGACATTTCATATTCTATTTAATATTTCAGTTCATTTGACATTAATATTTATCAATTTATAGCATTTTTAAAAATATTTTTTGGGGAAGTTAAACATTGTAATCTTCTGCTGAGGACAGGTAAAATTGCATGTACTTTCTTAGTACAGAGCCTTTATTTTAACAAATTGTGATAAATTCCTTTTCTAATATATTATATCAATTTCAGAAGTACGCACATGTGTGACAGATTTTATCTTTGCAGTATTTTTATTATTAATATATGTTCAATTTTAACATAACGAAGACTTTTTTTATGTGAGACATGTTTTGTCCCTTACCTCAAGAATCAGTGAAAAACTCACAGTTCATTGCTAACACTGGGTATTCTACAGAATTATGTAGCGGAATAGTCAACAGCCTCTAAGTTAAAGCCAGCAAAAAACTGAACTGCAATCAAATTTGATCAAGCAGAGTGGGAAACAAAGTGGGAAATAAAAGCTATACTGAAAGGTTGAGACTGAAAGCTTCAGAGAAAGACTCAGGATAACTAGGAAAAATTTTACCCATAGCAGTCTGACATGCTCATGGAGACATGAGAGTTTACCTCGTCATGGGAACCCATAAGCAGGGTGGAGGCTGAAGCACTCACGGACATTCTGATGCTCTTCTGTTACTGGGAACAAGTAGCCACATATGGATGGTGTAACACAGGCCAAATGGAATACATGAGAACTGTAGAGTGCCAGATTAGGGGATCCAACTGAAATCAAAGCCAGAGTAGTCTCAGGGAGCCTATTGGAGCTGTAGATATGGTATCCTTTCAATGAGGTCACAAGCAAAGCCTGATATTGTTAATGACTGATTTAATGGCTTGGCATAGCAGTTAAAATACATTATAAATGCAGCAACTTCTGTGGTGTTTTTCACTTATATAAAGCAACCAGAATCCAAACACCAAACCTGGTCAGGGTTGGGGAGCTGGAGCCAATCCCAGGCCACATAGGTTACAGTGCAGAGGTACTCCCTGGGTGGGATGCCAAATAGCTTCATGTCTTTATATTGCAGGAGGAAACCCACACGACTTAGGGAGATTATGAAAACTTGACAAAAACATTGGAGGATTCCAACCCTGGAGGTGTGATGCAACGGTTTTACCCAATGAGCCACTGTGCTGCTTCACATAACCCTCAGAGCTACACTGGGGTCTCTCTATCCCTCAACAGAAACAAAAGATGCCAACTCTAGGTAAAATTTATATAGCAGAGAACTTTTTAACTGCTTTCAATATCTTGAAGCATTTAAGTGTCTAATGCTTTTTAAGCCAGGAACAACGGAGACAACTGCAGAATTTGTGTTAATGTGTAGAAACCTCCATAGAAACATGGGTGGCATTGGTGGTGTTGTGGAAAAAGGCAGACAGATGCTGACCCACCTTTGGGGTTTACATGTTATCTGGACATACAACTCATTCACTGAACTCTCTTAAGCCAAACAAGTCTAAATAACCCAGAAATGGAGTCATATTGATACCATACCTATTAGCAAACATGTGGACATATGACCAAAATACAGTATTTCTGTTATTCCTGGGAAAGGTGCCACACAGACAATCTGTGACCACTAGAGTGGTCTTGGTCTCATCACAGTCTTGATGGTCTTTGGTCTTGGTCTTGTCTTGGTCTCAAATCCCCGGTCTTGTCTTGGTCTTGCTGTCTCAGATCGACATAGTGGCCGGGAGATTTGAAGAAAAAAGTATCACACAACGCAACATTCCATAATGCAGCTTTGTTATTTTTTCACCTTTCACGCCTTTCAAATGCAATCAATTAATGTTAATGTTAGATCCAGCATCACAGGCTATAAGACGTTGCAATCGTTAGTTTTCCTGAAGTGCAATCAACCACTATTCTAAAATGTGAACTGTTTTCTCTCTCTCCCTCCTTTCTGAAAACATTCCGATTAACAGTGATGCTCTCTGTCTCTCTCTGTTTTTAAGTATTTCATCTAAATGTATTAGTTTATCAATCTGTTATTTGTCCATAATGTCTATGTTCTATTGTTCTTGCCCTACTGAACAACAGGCTTGATATCATTGGCAGTGTGTTGTAATCACATGCCATTGACATCAAGATGTCAGAATCATTTAAGCACTTATCCTTATTTTTATTAATGCACGATTTGATGTGCAGTTTGTATTGGTATATAGTATTTGTAATTTGCATTTCGTTCATGTGACATGTGCACATGTCTTTATACTGTTTGATTACAGTATTTTACTTAAAATGGTGTTGACTAAATGTGACCATTGACTTTTAAAAACCATCTGCATATCTCGTTGTGTTGACTTAACAGGCCTAATCCATTTCAGGGGAGTTGATATCATACAATTTAATTTGGCTAGTACTACTAGAATGGGACATGATACAATTTCAAGTTTATAATTGTGAATCTTCAATTTGATGTTACAATCTCATCTACAAATTAAGTATAATTGAAATCAGTTACATATTTCCCATTCTTTAGACAGTTGTTGGAGGTTTTAGCGTTTTTGTCAGATGACTTTGGCACCAGTCAGTACCTGTCATGTCAGTCCTCAACAGCACACAAAAGTAAAGGGAGTCTTTTTTTTCCGTCTCAGTTTTAGTCTTGTCTTGGTATCGATACCCTCTGGTCTTAGTAGTGTCTTGGTCTTTGTTTAGGTGGTCTTGACTATAAGTCTAATGACCACACATGTGTTTTGTGGTCTGCAATAACATGCAAAACAAGCAACCAATTATCAATCAATACTCTTTCAAAATTAAACCTAATTCTTCAACAATGCATCATTTAAACAACTTCTCTGATTATAACTACTCCTGGGAATATTAGCCAATTTAAACTAATGGTGAGGAATATGTAAATCAAAAAGTGACCGATTCTCACGCCATGGGCTAGGACGGAGGTCGAAAGCAGGCATGGGGAAAACCACACGCACGCACGCACGCACGCACGCACGCACGCACGCACACACAGCAACATCAATGACTGGACTGGAGAGTTTGACACACAAAGACACTATATACATCACTGACGAGGGAGCAGACGAGAGACACCTGGGGTGATCCACGTGAGGGCTGTAATGAGAGGAAGAATTAAACAAGTGAACAGAGCCATACAACGGAGAGAATGAGGGGAAAGGAATGCAGGGTGTGACACTTATTTCATTTTGCCCTGTACAAAGTTAGCTTTTTGCATACCTACAGATTAGAACATTTTCCAGATAATGTAAATTAATATTGTGATACTTTGCTAATAGATTATAAACTACTTAACTGAGAGGCACTATCAAATATGTTTAAAATCTTGAATGTAATTTTAAGGATTTGAATGAATACACACTCTTAGCTAGAGTGAACATTTATTTTATTGATCGGAGATAGCCGACAACTTTGAATGATTAGCAAAGCCCTCAGAGATATTTTATAACCCCCTAATACATTTTGGGTTACTTTTTTTTCATCTCTCGACACATCTTTTTGTTTTCTACAGACAGCAGATGCCAAAAATGTCCTTCCCCTTTGGTTTTCTGTCAGAATCAGTCAGGCTGGCTGGCGTGTGGTGACTGCTCCGCTGAGCCAGTCACAGACCCTTTGTATTAAATAACTCCTCGACAGACAGGCCGAGCATTAGGTCCCCGCAGAGTGGGAACGCTCGTGTTGGCAGTGGAACATTGCCTCCAAGAACCTGGCTGAAAGGAATGACTCCTCTCCTATGAGGCGAGGAAATTGATTCCGCTATACAGTACCAAACAGAGAAATAGAGGTGCAGATGGTTTGGAGGTGAGATGCTGTAAATGGATCAGTTTTTTACTCTCTGGATGGCTGAGAATGGCTTAAACTTCCATTCTGAAATTGAACTGAAAGTTCACATCGTATCTGGAATCTTTGCTTTTCCCGTTCTGTCATATTTCTGTAAATCTTGGTGCCACATGTAGTGATCAAATTGTAGAAGTTTGCTGACTTGTAATGTTTACTGCATTAATATTTTAATTGTATATTGCCAGGTTGTTGTGGTTTTATGGGATACACTGTGGCCTCACATCTCCAACTTCAGTGATTTGATTCCAGCCCCCAGCTATGGATTTCCTGTGCTGATGGCAATTGAAATCATTTTGCTCATTCATTAGCACAAAACACCTGACCGCAACAGTTTCAAATTTGAATATCAAGAGAAATGCCAACTTGCTTCTGGAAAGACAAAATTGAAAAAGGATTATGTTTGGCACAGGACTATTTAAAAATATGTACAAGTGACAAGTCGGGAAAGACAGATGCACTGTGGCCCAACAGTGATCCTGGTCCCCCCCTCGCTCTTTAAACAGGAGTCACTGCTATTACACATAGGGTAGACCATCTGGAAGCGACGTGACTCCAAATCGCATTCCCTGAATCAAATCAGATGTAGACTACTGCGGGTTGTATACCTCCTGTTGTACTACTGAGAGTGTGCCATTACAGTTCTCTGAATATAATCTCAGTCATTTGATGTTTTTTTCTGAATCAATATTTGTCTGCAAGGAAAGTCACCAGGCAAGAAAATGTGAATGTAGAAATTCAACTGAAAAGCAGAAAGAGACCTCTGTTGATCACATCACTATAGGAATGTTAACCTGGTATGGGTTTGATAGATCCGTGGCCCTTGACCAGAGCCACCACTGATGGTAATTGCAGCCCATGGAAAAACATTGGTAGAGATTAATGAGGCAGCTCGGGCTGCTGAGAGCAATCGATCTTCCCTGAGAACCCCGCCTTTGTCAATGGCCCTCTACTTAAAAGAAAGAAACTTACTAATATATTCGGCTCTTTCCAAAGAAACTGCTGTTCTGTCTTTTACCTAGAAGAACCTAAACACTGTAATCTGTTACTTATTAAAGGTTGTAATACATTTGTAAAAGTTCATTTAACTGTAATTTAATATGCTACTGGTCCCATAAAACCACAATAAACTGGCAGTATACAATTAAAATACTAATGCATTAAACATAACCTGGATTTTGCAGACGACGTCAGCCTCCTGTCCCAAAAGCAGCAACATGCACAGTCTAAGCTTACTCGGCTCGCTAAGGAGGCAGGGAAGATCGGCCTGAAGATAAACGTCAGAAAAACAGAGGCGATGCGGCTGAATAACCGACAAGAACACCCACTGCAGCTACAGGGAGAAGAGTTGGTGGAAACAGATCGCTTCGTCTATCTAGGAAGCGTAGTCAGCAGTGATGGTGGTGC
>JABFDZ020000044.1:31424852-31445446 GCA_019775955.2 Pollimyrus isidori | reverse complement strand
GGAGGTGGGGGGGGGGGGGGTCAGGGAGGTGCAGGACGACTGAAGACTGCTGGGTTCCTAGAAAATGCTGTTTCGATGGAGAGAGAAAAGAAGAACAAAGAAGAAGAGGAAGAAAAAAAAACGTGAACGATTTGCTGTTGTGGCAAACTGTGCCCATAACAAATGAGGCTGTGCTTTGGGTTTGTGTTTGGTGCCAGACAATAAAGGCATACACAACAAAATAAACAGATAGCAGCATGGGGGGTGGGGTGATCACCTTACTAACTCCCCTCAGCATAACAATTCCTACATTTTTATTAATTTCAATAACCACACATTTTTATAAATACTCAGCAAGATTAACACTTTGCTCAGCACTGCGACCCAATATGGTGACATTGTGAGTATTTTTGGCATCATTTGGACAGTGTTTCAAAGGCTGAACTGAGCAAAAAAAAATCACAGATTTAATGACATACATTTCATTAAAAACACTCTCCCTACTGAGAGTAAGTCATAGCCCAGAATCATTTCACAATAGAGTGTTTCCCCTTTGTAAACTTTAAATCTTAGTCTTGTTCTCTTCTTCTTTTTAAATTCTTTTATTTCATCACTAATTGCATGACACATAAGTCACTGTCAAAACCCTTGACCTTAAATGAATGCCTACTATAGGTTCTTACCTACCCAAATGAACCTGAATTAAGTTTGAAAGAGTTTCTTCTTCTCAAAAGCAAATTTGTCTTCCATTCAAGCATGTTCTAAAGGGTCATGTTCAAAAGTGAAAATACTTCCTTTCTTATAAAGATTTATAAACTAGTGAACTAATTGAAGGTTTCTACAGATCTATAAAATCTGCATCCACGTATTCCTTTTATATATAAAGATTATCATTATAAAATGTGCTGTCAAGCAGAGGGAAAACAATTAATATGAATTTTCTCCTACCTTTTTCACATATATAAAAGCAAGCCAATTTTGCCAGCTGTGAATTACTGTCACAGCTAATGATAATGGCAGGCCTCTGGATAGAGCTAAATAATGGAAACTCAGTAGTGGAGTTAATTTTACTTCGTTTAAAGTCTGCCACGTAAGTGGACGCCAAAGCCCTTTATTTTCTTAACGCGCCAAAGAAAGAGGCTTCATAGTGAGTCACTGCACTGCTGACACCTCTGACTTGCGTATCCTACCCTGTGTCCTTATAAAGAGTTAGGAAAATGTTAATGGACTTGTTGAGCTCATGATGATGCTGGTTCTACAATCAGCTCTGACAGTTTTATGTTCTGCCCTTTTCAGGAGGCATTAAAGCACGTTGGCCCAAGCAGGCTTACGGACCCCATATTGCCTGCCACTGTATACAGCTGATCACAAATTGTCGACCTGCCTCGGTGTAACCATATGGGGGCGTCTATTTTTAGGAAGCAGCCTCCTAGCTCCAGTGATTTATTGTGTAGCACAATCATGTGATCATGGAAAAAAGGGAAAACACAATGCTTTTAATGGCTTGAATCAACGAAGATGGAGGCTGATTCATCTAGAACAAGGAAAGGTGTACTGGTTGGGGGATTGAACGGACGTATTTCTTGATTAAACTGTCAAAGGCTAACATGGCAGACGTAACATGATGTAACAATAAAAATTTCATATATTGTGGACACATTTTAATCTATTGTGGAAATGTCAATGAACAATGTATCAAAACATGGACACATTTTACTAATTTGTTCCCTTATTTTAATTAAATAACGGCCACGTTTTATTCTAGGAATGAATCAACAAAACTTGGCCATGAACTAAAACTATATGTTATAATTTTTATCCCTATGTCATAAATGCATAAACCAAACCATAGACCAGAGTCCTGCACGGGTCTGATTTTGACAAATCGCACTCGCCCGTACTCGTCATACTTAAACCCGTATCCGAACCGTTATCCGAAAGAAATAAAATAAAATTCCGCACCCGATCCGACCCGCTATAGTTAAATGCTGACACCCGACCCGCACCCGAATGGAAGTCAGTCAGAGAGCCAAAATTAAAGACTACAACAAGCGACTGGTGACATGTGCAACTTCAGCTGAAAAGGCATAGCCAAGCGAAAATGTTGCTTAATAACCACCTAATAATCGCCAAAAAAAACTGTAGTAGCCAACCTCACAACTCAAATAATGGTTGATATCGCCATGACCTCACATAACCTTGCCAGCTTACAATCAAATGTGATAATGAAACAAAAATTATGTAAAATGTACATTAGGGTGTACCCTGCACATTATAAGGCTACGTACATGCACTGTCCATTTTCCTTTGATTACTGGATTGGAATTCCTACGCGAAGGCATAGACTAGTGTTTGGTGTGGTGCTTTATATTACTGTGTAAAAAAGGATATTGTCCACATGCAGTTGATGGCCTCAGTTGACTCCCATGCTCCTGGATGACATATCCGGTGCATAAGAAATCTCGCTTACTTGCGGCGCTGGATGTGCCGGGATGGCGAGAATAGATCTCGCAATATGAGCAATATTGGGAAACAAACGCTCATGCGCTCTCTCATGTTAAAAGAGTCATCTTTAAGTGTTTTGTAATGCATGTAAGCAGCCTCTTCCGCCTGATACTGCAGGCTTCATCGCTGGAATCTTCAACGTCTGACAATGTGTCAGCTGTCACTCCAGCTCACTTCTGGGGGGGGGGGGGCACTGTTCCACACATATCCTTGAGATCTGTGATGAATACAAAATGTGTTATGTGTCATGCCTATGTGTTATATCATGGTTTGCATTTCACCACACTAACCTTTCACGAGGCGGCGCATCTCATTATGCACGTTTGTCACTTCGCTACTGTCCGTGAGTAACTTCATGCTTTTCAGTTTGGGGTGTAGGAACATCGCATGGAGGGATGTCGAATTTCTCCTGCAGAATGCTGAGGCATTTTTCCTTCGGTCATGCCATCAGTAGAGGAGGGTTGCAAGTGGCGTCTGGTCCACTCATACCAAACAATTGTTAGGTGGAGTGTTGGGGTCCTTGATGCCTCCAGTGCTTTGGTGACCTCCTTAAATCGATCGAGCAATGCGACGATGTCAGAGAGGGCCTCTTCATCTACGTTGGTCAGGCGCCTGACCTCACTTCACTGCTCCAGCAGTCTGCGGATGTCTTCATATTGACTGCTGGTCAACTCTATCATTGTGTGTAGGGAATTCCAGCAGGTCTCTACAGAGGCTTTGAGAGTCATAAGCAGCTGTTTAGAGTGTGGCCTGCCCCTAGGATCTTATTTATCATCCTTCAATGACTAGTTGCAGGAATGCATGAATGAATCACCTTCCCTGCAAAGGGCAGACGGGGGCGCTAGTCCTTCCATGGAATCCCACATTATTTGGGATTGCCTACCTCATTTACATAGAATAATGATGATGATAATAATAATAAAGTAATAGATATAGTTGAGTAAATGATGAAACTGGACATTCATCCCCAGATACCTGAAATGTCTCCCAACTCTTTTTAAATGTAACAATACTCATAGTTTTAACAATGCACATATAATTATACAATGATACTTTAGTTACTTTATGACACTCCTGACACATTTAAACTAGAAAACCTGCCAGAAAATTGGAATGTTTGGTATGCATAGGGTTCTGGAGTTTGCATGTTCTCCCCGTGTCGTCGTGGGGTTTCCTCCGGGTACTCCGGTTTCCCCCCACAATCCAAAGACATGCTGAGGCTGATTGGAGATCCCAAATTGCTCCTAGGTGTGCGTGTGTGAGTGACTGGTGTGTGAGTGCGCCCTGCGATGGGCTGTCCTCCCCTCCAGGGTTGTTCCCTGCCTCGTGCCCGTTGCTTCCGGGATAGGCTCCGGACCCCCCACGACCCAATAAGGATAAGCGTTTACAAACTGGATGGATGGATGGATGGTATGCGTAGGGCTGATTGTTCAGTCACACACATAGAAAAACCCAAAATGAGTTATAGTACTGCATTTTATGGAACTGCATTATGAAGGTCTGCATTTTAAACACAATTAATATACTAAAAAATGGGTTACTTTGGAAAAAGAAGATCTTTTTGGAAATCTTGATTAAGATAATGAAAAAAATGGGTGAGTGAATATTGAATGAATTACAGACACAGATAATCATAGATAATTTTACAAAAAAATCCAAGTGCTTTCTTCAGCCTTCCAATGAGTATGAACAGACTTATTTCTTCCTATGAATCAGAGGTGATCTCCAGTTTAAAGACCTAGCGTGTGATTCATATCTCTTACGATTTCATCTGTGTTTAATGCCGAATGATACATTTAAGCAAGTGTTACGCAGCATGAGCGCTAGTGGGATTTCCTGAACTACAAAAGATCGTATTTTATTATTTCTTATTATTATGTGGGTGGATTTAATTAGAGCAACTGTGTTCGGCGATTAACAAATCTATTTCTGTGTAGAGTAGATGGCAAGAATTTATGTAATAATAAACTGGGGAAAAAAATTAAAACTGCAAGACGAAAATCAGGAATGTCACCATTTGCAGGGTTGCCGTTTGCTTTTTTTGACCCTACAGAAGAAATATGGGTGGTGAGTCAACTGGGACTCTTCTCAATAATGTAAGAAGGCAGCATACAACATTTGAACCCACCATATTCAGAAGGATTAACTTGGTCTAAATGCTTTGTATGACCTCATACTCATACTCATTTTCTCTAAACTTTACTGCCATTGGATACATAATAGAATCTTTGTGAGGTCAATCTCAGAGTCCAGAAAATAGAAAGAAAAGTTTTTTTTTGTCATCCATCCATCCATATTCTAGCCACTTTTCCTAGAGTGCTGCAGTGGTACTTAAGAAACAATCTTATTTAATCTTCATGAGACAGATCGTGAAGTCCAGCATCTGCCTTATTTAGTCTGATTATGTGAAATGTCTTGATTGTAAGAAACCATGTGACCCAAGGCTTGGGCCAATGAATGCCAGGGCAGGGTTTTATCTGTTTAGGCATCCGGGTGGGGGTTAGCTTTATGAGTTGGGGTTAGGGTAGGGCTGGGACAGACAAGACAGTAAGAGTAACTTGGATTTCATAGTAGGCTGGGAGTTCAGGTCACATGTCTGGGGCAGATTTAGGGGAAGTCATCCAGAAAACAGGCACCACCAAATATTCTCTACACAGAATCACATAAAATTGTTTATGTAGCTGGTACATAAACGTTATAATTTAAAAAAACTTGTAAAATCAAGTGATTTAGTATCATTTCATAATATTCAAGGAGAATATGTGTCAGAGGTTTTTTTTTTGTGGTGGGGGGTGGGGATCTATGATTCTGAGGAATATTGACTAGGAGTGAAAAAAAGTACCTTTATATCTTTATCTACCCACCAGGGTTCTATCTGAGGCATTAAAATGATTCATTTTACTGGATGATGTATTTTGGAATTTATGTCATTATTTATTTATACTTGTTAAAATTGTTATGCTTGCTGTGTTTAGTTTTTTTTTCCTGTGTCATATTCTGCCAACAAAGGCTCAGTGCCCCTTGGCGAGACCTTGAGAAGCTTTGTAACTCTTTTATGTCTGCCTGCCAGGCAGAGATGGCATGGCTGAGGCGCTGCCATGATCTAGTGAGAGGCAGGACGGGGACAAGGGTGTGGATTCACACATAGCCCATTACGGGTGCCCCGTCACGCTCATTTGTTCAACGCCAGCAGGGGGGGCACTTGAAACAAACTTACTGACCCGGGTGAGGAGACCTGGGCAGCAGCCAGACGCAGAGGACAGAGTCTCCTTCATGCTGAGGGCTGAATCTCTGTAAGCGCGACAACGATTTGGTTTCATCTACTTTCCTCTCCAGTGTTTCAACTACAGACTTGATTCCTCAGTTATTTTCCTTGGTATTGCTCTTGCGGTTAATCTTTATTAAAAGGCTATAGACCCATCCAGCATTCTCCATAAAGTCTTTTATAAATATAAAACAGTCATAAGCTATATGCATGCTTAACGGAACGAATAATGTTGCTATATCAAACATAATAAAACAGAAAATTACATACAGCATTACATGTACTATGTAATATACATGTTGTTTCCCTGGAATCACATTTATATACCCAGGTTATTAACCCTTTAATTGAGTGAGGTAATGGTTTTAGTTCCATAGTTCATAGGTTTTGTTATTTTTCTTGGGGTTTGAACATGCAGTACAGGACCCCACCTATGGATAACGAGCCTCATACCGGCAGCAGAACATCTCTGAGAAGCAGCAGTCCCTGTCTTGCTCCAGACGGCACTTCAGTGCCTCAGCGTGAGATTCGTCCGCCAGGCTGGAGCTCTTGTCAGTGAAATTGTGGTTTTGATCTGCGATGTGGCAGCATTTTCAGATCAGGAACTCGGGGAAATGTGTCACTGATTAAGGGAGGCTGTGACGTGATCGATTGAGGGCAATGGCTCGTTTTTGACATAGTGCGTTAAGGGAGTATGACAGGGAGCAGAATGGCTGATTGCCCTCTGCAAATCCTCTGCGATTAAAATCAATCTTCTTCCATTTCAGGTCACCACAAGTCACAGCCTTCCACAGCAGCAGATCCAGGATTCATCTGAGTCTTTTTCTTTTCTTTTTCTGTCTCGTTGTACAGTTTGCTTGGTCAAATAATAAAGGCAGTGGAATTGGGGTCTCACACCTTCAAAGTTAGTGAGCGGATTCCTGCCCCCTCTGTGTCTGGGACGGATTTGCACCATCTCCCACTTTGTACCTTTTCCTCCAGGTATTCTTGTTTCCTCCACTAGACCAGAGACATGCATTTTAGGTCTTTGTTTCCCAACCGGGTCCTCGAGGTCCTCAAGACAGCCAACGTTTTTGCTTCCGAGGCCCTTTTTTGCTATCCCAGATCTCTCTCTCTCTCTCTCTCTCTCTCTCTCTTTCTCTCTCTCTCTGTGTATGTGTGTGTGTGTCTGTGGATTATGTTTATGTTACATTGTGGGCACCATTTTTCAGTTCCCTACAAAGACCTGTGAGTGCAATCGATAAATTAAAAACGCCAGAAGTCTCACATTTTGTTTGGTTACTTATGGTTAATGTTGGGTAGAAGTTAAGGTTGTGATGTTGGGATTACAGTTTTCCCCATAGAAATGAATGGAGAGTCCCCACAAAGATATAATTACAAACCTATGTGTGTGCATGTGACTGCGTGTCCTGCAATCAACTGGCATCGCATCCAAAGTGTCCCCTGCCTCACGCCATGTGCTTCCTGGGATAAATTCCAGGATCACCATGACTCTGAATGAAAATAATAACAGATGAGCATGATTAGCAAAAAAGAGAAGAATATTTAGCAAAATTCTAAAACAGTAATAAGCAGCACAGAAGACATTATCAATCATTATCTACCACAGCACTGTTAAATTCTCAAATATGATTGGTTATAAGGGCGCTGATTAATTTTCTATTAACTTTCACACATGGTGCCAACCCTATGAATCATAATAGTAAATCAATGTGCTATCCTAATCTTTAATTCTAAGTAGTGGATAATGCACAACATGCCATGCATTCTTAAGCATATGCCTACGGCGGGAAGGAACCACCTGACTTGCACTGGAGTGTGTGCAAAAATGTATAATGCACGACTTGGAATGCATTAACACTTAGCGATATATCTCAGTGGGGTCATGGTGATGTCATAACTACGGTTGCATTATGTCTTACTCCCCTCTGAGAAGTAATAGTGCTGGGGGAATTAATAGCGAACATACAGAATATCCAGGGTCCAACTAAATTAATTCAGTCCTTGTTTCTATACTGGAAGGGCTTGCGGTGGTAAATGAAGACACACAGCGGGAGCACGTGGGACTGGAAGATGTCATTGAGGCTTACTGTGGTGTTAAAAGAAGCCAAGACAGCAGCCAGTCAGTAGCTTAATGTGTTAAGTAGCAGCTTATACCCTGGAAGCTGTGGATTAAAATTCTGAGAGTGACTCTAGTCTAATAGCCAAATGTGAGGGCCTTAACCTGGAGCCCAGAGCTCAGCAATTGTGTATATTGTTTTTGGTTTAATGTTATCATCCCTAGTTTGTTGAAATGCTAACATTTTACCAATGACACCTACTCAGTGGCTGCGGTCACGGTCGGAGCATGCGGACAAACAGACGCTGAATCATGACTCTTACGGATACGGAAAACAGGTGTTTTTTGTGGGTTTCCTTAGCTCAGAAAGTCTAGCAACACACGGATGCTGGTCAGCCCAGTGCCCCTCTTCTGAAAAGCACAAGTGACAGAAGATCAGAGCCTAATCCGCCACCAGTGTGAATAACCCAGTTTCTGACCATATGCTGATGTCATTGCTTTCAGCTATTCGGCATGAACATCCTTTAAATAGGATTCCTCTCAGGGGGTGCCCTATAAAAAAGGGCAATTAAAAACAGGAGAAAGAAATGCTTTTCTGCACGCTCTTTCAAAACATGTAAAATGTGTGCGTCTTATAATGGCTGATATTAATTTATTTTGACAAGCTCTGCTGTAGTGGAATATAAATGAAATCCTTGTTGAATCACACTGTGGATTGTGGTTATACGACTGTGTTTTGGGCAACCGTTCCAAGGTGAATGGATGGATTATTAAGACAAAAGATGTCGACGGCATGTGTCCCTGTGAGACGGCTCCCCTGTCAGGGGAGGGGAGTAAGCCGGGCCATTCGCATCTCTGTTATGACGTGCCCTCCAGATCCTGGCTATTAACTGCAATTCAAGGCTTTTATTAGTTAAATCAGGTGTGCTGGTTGTGGAACATAAC
Source organism: Pollimyrus isidori (assembly GCA_019775955.2). Lineage (NCBI taxonomy): Eukaryota > Metazoa > Chordata > Actinopteri > Osteoglossiformes > Mormyridae > Pollimyrus > Pollimyrus isidori. Next base: position 31,436,693 of record JABFDZ020000044.1, on the reverse strand, counting down.
TCATTTGCTGAGTGGCTGGGGGATCTCTGAGGAGAGGGCTGTGTGAACTTAATTCCGAGAGCAGCTGTGGCGAACGCCAAGCATGAAACGTTCAATTTGTGCAAAGCGCAGTGGGGGCTATCGACCATTTTTCTTCTTTACTTTTGACGTCGCACTTGGATATCAGTAGCTATTCCAGGGCCTTGGTGTGGGTCCTGGCTTCCCTTATGAACAGATCCTAATGCACTTGGTTGTTCCAGGCTTGTGATTGGACGGTTATGGGTTTGAATGCTGGGACTGGCAGACTAATGCCACTGTCTGGTCCTTGAGCAAGGCGCTTAACCCCCCAGCTCCGGGAAGACGGTACACTGGCCAATCCTGAAACTCCCTCTGCCTGTACAAAGCAGTTTTAGCAATAGCAGCTTCATATGGATTCTTTATCTCTCCCCTTGAAAAAGCAGCACTTCATATACCAGAAACTACTAAGGTTCAGTTTAATGCAGCAAAATGTAAATAGCATTGAAAACGCGTGGGATTGTGGCCCAGTGGTTTAGCACTCGCACATGCAGGATTCGAGTAGGCGCTGAAGTCCCTGCCCCCACTCTGTGTGTGGAGTAGCCCCTCCCTTTACACAGGTTTCCTTCCACAGTCTAAGAATAAGCAGTTAGATGAAGTGTTATCTCAAAATTGCCTTTAGCGTGTGATTGCGCATGTACCCTGCACACAGCACCCTCTTCAGGGATATGCACTTAAGGAGAATGGATGGTGTTAAAAATAGTTTTGTTTCCTAGTTTTATTGTCACTGCCAAAAAAACATTGTAAATAATTCACGATTTTCATGCGAATCTTATACTCTGAAAATGTGTAATAAACATGAATATAGATAAGGGCAGGTTAAACTCTGTGGTAAAGGCACTTTGTCCTGTTATCTGCAAAAATATATATATTTCTTTCCAAGACACTCAGAGACATGCATAGATTGGTTGATGCATCTGTATTTTAAGCTTAATTTAATGGCATCAACAAATATATTGTTGTGTGCGCGGGTCGCGGACGAAGGCGAAGGAGGGAGAGCCAGGCAGGCAGACGGGGAAAACGAGGATTTATTCCACGACATCGACATAAACAACGTTAATGCCACGTCTGCCGGAACAGACGCTGACGCAGACCTAAATACGCAAAACAAGGCACGGGACAGGCGTGCAGCAACGCCACACAGGTGGAAACACTAGGCAATCACAGGAGGTAAACGAGGTGGGCGTGGCACACGGGAGGAGCGGACGTCGCTGGACGTAACATATATGTTGATAAGATTAGGGAAAAAAAAATAAATCCAATACATCTTTCATTGTTTTCGTATAAAATTATTTTTTGTCAGGGTCACGCAAGCAAGGCTAGATTTGCACATCAAAGGCATAATCACATTTTCAGGCAGTCGGATAAATAAACAGTATTGACATGACATGTTGTCTCATGAAGTTTCTTCTTTATTTGTAGTAAGCATAAGCTCAAGCACAGTCTGCTGGTTATCAGACTGGAGTGTCCTGACAGATGTTTGCGTCGTACTGCGGTGTAATTTTTCATTTCCCAAATAAACATTCTTCTCACTTCCCAGGTCACTGTGAGGTGTTATCCCACAATGCACTGCTCTATTCCCCAATAAGGAGGTAACAAGCAGAACTGAAACACCTCTGGTTAAATTATTGGCCTTTAAATGTCTTCAGGTTATTTACTGGTAAATCTGTCTGGGATCTTGTAAAACCTGGTAGGTTGCTAGGGCAAACACTAATAAATAAGCCGACCTCGTTATTTGACTCTGAAACATGAGGGAATTACCGCAACACAGTCATTCATGTCCACAAAGCAGTTATTTGCAACGTATATTAAGTAATGGTTGCTCTTTCACAGTGCTAGAGTCAAAAGGGTTGAAACTCTGTGCTGAAACATTTCCCATTTTCTGAAAGTAACGGCTTACTGTTGAGTGTCTGGGGGATCATATAAATTAACAATAAATAAAGGCTCCTCGATCTTCTTTCTGCCTTGAACGGTGTAAAATGCTTCATTAATGGCTTAATGAATCATACTATAAAAGCTTTGCCACTTTGCATCCGAAGCTCTACGTGTGGATGTCACCTTTATTGATTTGCACGACCAGGTTTTGATGTATGGGCCCCATCTAATTGCACTCAGTGAAAATTTTATGACATTTCCTGGAAAAAGCATTTTTTAGAGGATGAATTATATACAGCCACGTTACCACCAGTCACATGATCCCAGATTCTGTGGCCTTAGGCCGCAAAAATTAATGGTTCGGTATGAATGACCTGGTTAATTAATTGCTTTATTGATTGTATAATTGCTGGATCGTTTGATTAATTAGCAAGATGTAAATCAGTGGGTAATTAGAAGCTGAAGGTTTTCTGTGTCCTTCCTTTCTGTACTGTCCATCTTCAGTTTCCTGCTGTTTGTTGAACTTTAACAGGTATTTATTGGGCTCTGGCGTGTCTGTCTCGCTCTGCAATTGCACCACCAAAACACTAGGTGCTCCATAGTTTTGTCTTCTCATCCTTTAATATCTTTGATTGTTGAATCACAATTTTAAACAAAAACGGAATTTATAGATTTTATAAAGTCCTGCTTATATTTGTACTTCTTCAAACTTCTGAGCTGTGAGTTTTTAAATGTTTACTTCTAGAATTAATATCTATTTAAGCAATAACAAATGAGAGGGCGAGCAGCTGCGTTCAAACATATCACAGCTGAGACATCGTGGAAGGCATGAAGCCACATGCTGAGTGCTGAAGATAATCACAGCTATCACTGACTCCAGAGGGTTAAGTTTAAGTAACGGTTTTAGATTACAACTATAAAGCAGTATGATACGTCTGATGTGAAATGTCTGAGTGCAGTTATACTCCTTATACAGCACTCACAGAACACCTCTTCTCCAATAAGACTTCTTGGTTGGAACTAGCTAATATAAATCAGCCTTCAGACTTTTAATGTCTTTAAACTGACTATAAGTCAGTACTATAACCATGGAAATGGAACAAATCATTTACAATTGCTGCTGGTGGTAATCCAGCAAAAGCCTTCAAATGGGTTTATTGATTTATTTGCATTTTATTGTTTTCTGAAGTGAAATCCCCATATGTTGAACGGTGGGCAAAAATAAACATTGCACGTCACAGATCTTCAACATCTCTATCATGGGAACAGATTGTAGATTATACCTGTGTTGCTGTCTGTCCACCCTGCAGATGCTAATCCAGCTCAGGGTCTTGGAGAGGGATCTGTCCAGGGTCTGTCCCAGCAAGCATAGGGCACAAGGCAGGGGGCACCGGAGTCATATCAAGTCTGGGCACCAATTCGCTAAATCACTGGAGGAATCTGAGACAATTACAGGGAACAAATGCAAACTCCACACACACCACACACACATACAACAACAACAACAACAAATTTATTTTTGTATAGCGCATTATCACAACATTACATCGTCTCAAAGCGCTTTACAGCATACACAGTCATGTAATCATGTCTTTTTGGAGATCGCTCATTCTAATGCCAATGCTAACTATGAGAATCTTATGAGAAACATAAGTGACAAAATACAGGTAACTGGTCCCCATAAGGTTAAAAAAAAACAGGTATTCATCACGTTCTGGGGACATTTGATCCCCACAAGGTAAGGAACACCTGGACCACACACACAGACAAATACTCAAATTAAGTGCATGAATCACTCTGTTAACCTTGGAGATTTGAGGCATCAGTGTTACTCATAAAGCAACCATGCTCCCTGACACACATGTGCTTAGTCGGTCAAAAACATCATAAAGTTTAAATCACTCATAAGGCCTAAAGCATATAATAAAATTAATATTTGTTTTACCAATTTGCCTGTTGACCTGTATCACCTTATTAAAATAACACTTTCAGTAACCAATCTCTCTAATGAATGAAGCCAATGCAACTCAGATTTCTTATTCAGATTTTTTTATGCAATAATTCTCAGTTGAATATCTGAATTTCCCCCTGGGGATAAATAAAATATATATGTATGTATCTATGTATGTATGTATGTATGTATGTATCTATCTATCTATCTATCTATCTACAGTATCTATCTATCTATCTATCTACCTACCCACCCATCCATCCATCCATATCGGTATTTTAACTATCAAACATTTTTGAGAACTGGACTGACTCAAGCCCAGATTCACAGGTATCTTTCAGTGTCTCTCAGTATCATGCTCATACCAGACTAACCATAACCATTCTCCTGAACAACCCTGCCTACAACGATCATCTTCCTTGGAGTTTTGAACAGCTGTGAGTGATTCTGCCTAATTACTGCATTAATTCAAAATGGCTGCACTCTCTCAGGGATATTGTCTGGTCGAGCTGCCTTCCTTGGGTTGAGTTTGTGTAGAATTTTCCTCACGTCAGGTAAGGTCAGACAAAGCAACTGGTTGCTGGGCTGGCGTGATCTTCTTCAAACCAAAGATAAAAGTTGTTCAGCACATCTGGAAGGGAGGCATCACTATCACAGGCAGGTAGTGCTGCCCTGTAGCTGGTGTTAGCCTGAATACCCTGCCAAACGCACTGTATGCATTGTTTATGAGTCACTGCTGTCCTGGAAGTAGCTGCGGATTGTCCTCACTTTGCCGCTTCGATGGCTCAGGACAGTCTGGCCTATGCTGTATTTAAGACATCCTCGACTCCTCATCGCCTGATTTATACGCAGTGTCCCCCCCGGTCACCATCGGCACTCACGGCTTCATAGAAATCCACGGCTTCTGATGAGGGCGTATGGTGATGGCCTTGGAGTAACAGTAACATCCTCAGTACACTTGCCCAGGTAGCTGACCACTGGTGCTGTGTGCTCCTCCAGGTTGATGTGGTCGTCCACCAGTTGCAGCTAATCTGAACATTTCCCAGTCAGTGCAATCAAAGCTGTCCTGGAGAGCAAAGATGGCTCCTTCTGGCCACATTTTAACTTGCTGATGAACCAGTTTGGTACATCTGACATTCGGTCTGTATGCTGAAGTTAGCATGACAGACATGTGTTCTGAGTAGCCAAGTGGGGGGTGGGACTGAGCCAGGAATATGTTAGTGTAAACAGGATCCGGTGTGTTCTCCCCTCTCATTCCACATACTGGTGAAATTTAGCAAACACTGTTTTGAGATTTGCATGGTAAAAATCTCTGTAATACACAGTCTATCTGGGTGTTTATTCTGCAGTTCACTTATAGCCCGGTACAGTTTACCGAGCGCTTCTTTAGCATTAGTGCTGGGAGGGACGTATATTCTGTATTGAAATCAGTGTTGAATTCCCATGGCAAATAAAAATGTTTACAAGGTAAACACACACACCACCACCGCGAGTCTTACCGCACAGAGCTGCATTTAGCATCTTGCTGAATGGCAGTGTCCGGTACTCTGTTGCTGAGCCGTGTTTCAGTGTAAACAAAAATGCAGCAGTCTCTAAACTCACGCTATGTAGTTTGCAGAAGTCGGATACAATCCAATTTATTGTCCAGGGAGCAGACGTTGGAAAGAAAGAGTGAAGGGACAGCAGGATGGCAAGGCTTTTTGCTTAGCACGGACACCTGCTCTTTTGCCACGTTTCTGCTTCCGGACTGCTTGTGATGGTACCTCCTGCCCGGTCAGAGGAGTCAGGAAATGCCGGGGACTGAGGGCCTGCTCCACACAGCAGTTCAAGGTCATGCAGCATTTCATGCTGCTCATCTTTGATGTTGGTTTTTGGATGGTATCTGTACTGCAGGAACGTCTGATGATAATAAATGTGCACACCGGTTGTTCCGACATCCATGACCGATAAGGGTAGTGCAGAGAAAAAGAAAGCACCGTTTTGGTCTCCAAGTGGCCACCGCATGGCTTACACCCACGCCGCCATCTTAGCTAAGAGCTCTAGTTCTTGGTGTTGCCTTCTGCTCATGGCCTTGTGATATTAGTATTTCCCCCGGCTGTCGAAACACAATCCTGTCATTTCATGAGCAACTTGAGGTAAAAGGTGTTGGAAGAAGTGCTTGTCTGTTCCCTGTAAGGCAACTCAGATTGAGTGTCCTCCAGTCCTGAATGCTCCCATGATTCCAGCTGAATGTATGCCTCACCAAGACGTAGTTTAGTCTCACGCAAACCTTCTGTCTTCTACCCCATCAGACAAGGGACTGTGCCGTTGACTTGCTACCTGGGGTGACTCCCTCGAAAGGAAGGATCTACCCCTAATCTATCCTGGAAATAAATCCATTGAGCAATATATATAAAGGATGCCCTCACTTTAGGCATAATCAGACCCTCAACCTCTCCAGCAGCATCAGGGTTTGGACCATTAGATATCTGGGGGGGGGGGGATGGCAAGAACCAGGTGCTCCAATATTAGCTGACCCGCACCAGGTTAAAGAACTCCAGTGGTTCCTAGGGCTTGCAAATTTCTATAGAAAGTATATTTAAAACTTCAACTCTGTAGCGGCTGTCATGCCCCGATCGTCCGCTCCTCCTGTGTGCCAGGCCCCCTCGTTAACCCGGTGTGGATTCCCGGTGTTTATCAGCTGTCCTCGATTGTTGTTATTAGTTCATTGTATTTAGTCCGCGTTTCCGTTTATTTCCCCAGTCCGGTCATTGATGTTCAGTGACGTTTTATGTGTTGGTATGTTTGGACTGAATAAACCCCGTTTGCCCGATTTCCTGGGTGGACTTCCTTCTTTTGCTGCTCGCCCGCCGTCAGCACACAACAGCGGCTTTGTTAACAGCAATGACCAAACTAAAGGATCAATGACTTCCCTGGTCAGAAGAGGCACAGACCACATTCCGGGAATGAATCTGTCTGCCTCAGCCCCAATCCTTAAGCAGCTAGATCCCACCTCACCCTTGGCAGAGGTAGGTGCTTCTGAGCCAGGGTTTGGGCTGTTCTTTGCAGTGTCACAGTCTGCCCTACAAGCTTTTTTTGTACATTCTTTTCCCGTTAGTCCCCTGCTGAACTAAATTTTGATGTGGAAAAGAAACTTACTGGCTATTAAACCTGCTTTGGAAGAATGGAGACATTAGTTAGAGGGAACTACTTACCCTTTCCTAGTATTAATGGATTACTGTGACCTTGAATATATTCATAAGGCAAAGCGTTTTAACCCGTCTGGCTAAATGGGCTTTATTTTTTACCCGATTCCATGTCACAGTCACTTTCCAAGCCAGTTCTGAATATACCAAAGTTGATGCCTTGCCCCAATTGTATGACCATTCACATTTGACCAAAGTATCAGACACCATCCTGCCACTCTCCATCCTAGTGGCACCTGTACATTAGGGGCTCATGGATTCTGTATAGGACCACTCTCCAGACTGATTCAGGACCATTAGATGCTCCTTCCAGAAAACAGTATGTACCTGCTGTTACTTATCCCCTGCCATGTCACATGTGCACCCAGGTGATGTCCCCCAAGTCTTTGATATCTGGGACCTTGGAGCTCTTGCCAGTGCCACGTAGACCTAGGGCTTACATCGCTATGGATTTTGTACTACTGAAATTAAGAATAAGGTCAGAAGGAAAAGGGCTTTGTTCCATAAAAAGAAAATAACTAACGATGTCAGAATGAAACAGCAGTATCTAAGTCTACAGGTTGAGTTAAAAAATTATATTAGACTCGCTAAAAGGAATGTTGAACAGAAAATTACATTAGAGACTGGCATTAAACGGATGACATTAAAAGCTTCTTCCAATATTTTAACTCCAAGATAACTCTAAAAGCTGAAATCACTAATCTGCAAGACAGTAAGGGTCTTATAATTGAAAATGAAATTTATATAGGTAATGAGTTCCAGGGTTGTTTTGCACAGGTATTCACTGTAGAGGACACAAGTAACATAAGCTGATGTGCTATAAAGACTGGCTAAGCTCAAAATAAATAAATTGCAGGGCCCTGATGGCATCTTCCCTAAAGTTTTAAAAGAGATAAGGGGTAATATTTGACAACATTTGCCCATATGAAGATGATAAGAAGTAATCCATCGAACTATAGGCCAATTAGTTTGACCCTCTGGAGTCTAGGGGTAGGGAACACATTTTCACTGACTGGGGCATGGTCACACATTTCATTCAATATCATAAACTTAATTCATGGCAAATAAATTATTACTTATATATTTGTTTTGGCATTAAACTCATCTTTATCTTAGTGTACTTTGTAAATTTGTCAGATTTATGTTAAGTTTGTAATTTAACATCAAAATATAGACATTGCAAAATGCAGTTTGGAACACTTGCAGAACCAATATAAAAGTACCTAGTAAGCAATGCTGGCAGTTTGTTTTGATCCTAGATATCTGATCAGCAAAGTCTTGGCTACATAAAGATGACTAAATGGTGTAGCTGCAACATTCAGTTGGATAAATAAATAAGAAAAAGGTAACTCATGTCACTATTTCTGGCTCCTTTCATTGAATATGTAGCGACTTTCATGTGGATGAATGAGCCATTGACACCTGGCCACGTCTCTACCCCCCTTTTATGACGCTGACGGGGTGGATCGCTTTTCACCGTTGCGTTGTTCATCAAATTACCATGCGGACGCAATCTGAATACGCGCTAATGCGGCTATTTAGAATGTGAATAGTGATCTTCAGGTGACAGTGATGCTACACGCCCCTGACGCAGGCAAAACAAAGTAGGGTGACATGGTTCACTTTTTTGTCGATTTAACCTTATTTTAAAAACTTGAATACTTCAGAAAATGGACGTTTTGAAAGGACGACAGATTACAGATTTAGTCAGTGTTTTTTTTTTTCATGTTTCTATAATAAGATTTCAGCGAGTTATACATTGAAATACAAAAGATAATACACAAGATTAAACTTGCCTAACTGGAAAAATAATGGAAACTGTAACCCAAGTGAAAATAGTAGATTACCTGGATTCTGTGGGAACACATACTGTACCTTATCCAGAAATAACTCATACACTTAGAATAGGACCAATCACCTGTTTTACAATAATCATATCTTAGAACAATAGCATTGGCATTTACACGTAGAGAAAAATATAATCTGCACGTAGTAGGACACTTATGTATCCACAGAGGGCCTTAGAGGCTCCTAAAAGGCCCTGCAGTTAGTTAAAGGCCTTTGGGCTTCGCACGCAAAGGTTCACAGGGTCTTAGGCTTCGCACGCATTAAACAAAAGGAGGAAAACCACTAAATATTGTAACTGATCCAAAAACATATTGATCAGCATTTTTGGTAGAACATGCAGAGAGGATAGGCACATAGATGTCCTTGAGTACTGGAACACGGAAAGGCTGTCCAGGATAATATTAAAGAGGAAAACACCTATCTGTTCCCAGAACTGAGAACAAAACAAGGATGTAGCTAAAATGGTTGGAACAGTACCAGGTGAGGGGGTTCCGGCCCGAATGGGCTATAAGAAGGAATGCAGAACCACTATGTTTTGAGCCTCTTGATGTACATGCCGAGGATGTATGTCTGATAGTTGCTCCCTAACCAGCCGACGGTAAATAAACACCATGTGACCTTCAACACCTCCAGCGACTCTAAGCGTGAATCTCTTCTCATCAGCGGACCCGGCGGAGTTTGCTCAGGATCAGACTCCAGCAATTCAAATAACATTCTTAGGGATAGCTAACATGGATTTAGGAGAGGTAGATTATGTTTAACTAATCTACGATGTGATCTACTTAGATTTCAGGAAGGCCTTTGATTTTGTCCTCCACAAATTTCTCCTGCTTAAACTCACAGGGATTTCAGATACCCTAGCAGCTTGGATTGAAAACTGGTTAACTGACAGAAAGCAGCAGGTAGTGATTGAGGCCCAATGTCACAGTGGGCCTGAGTTCATAATGGGGTACTCCAGGGTTCAGTTTTAGGATCGATATTAATCCTATGATTATCACTCTTATTCCTTCCTTATGATTTAGCAAGAATGATTCCTGTTCTTAGAGGAATGTATTATGAGGACAGGTTAGCTGAGATGAATCTGTTCAGCCTCAAGGAAAGCAGACTAAAGAGTGGTGATCCAGATATACAAGAATGTAACAGGTCTGGATGCTGTTCAACCAAATAGTTACTTAAATACTATTTGAAATACAAGAACTTGTGGCCATAGGTGGAAATTAGCAGGAGAACATTTTAAGTGTATCTGAGAAAGAACTTCTTTACACAGTATGCAGTTAGAGTATGGAGTTGTCTTCCTGTTAGTGTAGTGCAAGCTAAAACCTTAGGTTCCTTTAAATCAGAGCTAGATAAAATTTTAGCAACTTTAAACTATTAGTTGAATTCTCCCCAAACAAGCTTAATGGACCAAATGGCCCACTCCTGTTCGTAAATTTCTTATGTTCTTAAAATAGACTTACCCTACCTGCAGGGGCATACTGTCGATCAGTTTTCCAATGTGTCACTTACTCCCTTTTACACCGTGACCTACTTTAGTGTCTCTGGCAGAGTGTCTTTTTTACCATGTTTTACCATGTTTGAGCCTTCAGAATCCTAGAAGATATTGAGAAGCATTGGGGCCCACATTTCACGTCCAAGGTACGGAAGGCCTTTTGTATCCGGATAGGGATTTCAATTTGTCTGCTGTCTGGATAGCATCTCCAATCCAATGGTCAGATGGAGCACCTTGATTAGGAGATAGATCGGCTCCAAGGCAGTATTGCTCTTCTGATCAAGTGGACTGGAGAAATTTAGTCCTTTGGGCTGAATACTGATAAAATTCACTATATTATACTCAGTGCCAGGGAAGCTACTTTTAAACAGTTGATTTTCAGACGGTTGATTAATGGTAGCTAAGCAACAGCCAAAGCTACTGTGTTAATGTATTAGTTAGATACAGAGCTACAGAGAAAAACTACCTGTTTCATCCCGTAATACGCAATATCTGTGCTGTAGGATACAGGGAAATTATTTTTTTAATTGTGAAACATGATGTTAAAACAAATATGAATATATATATATATAGTTCTAAAACAATGTAATATAAAATCACAATAAGGTTTCAAAGAAGTTTCTTTGTTCAGTGTAAACAAAGACTACTTCACAATTGCTGTGTGAAAATGAGAAGGTTAAGAACAAAAAACAAGATAGATTTTGATAATCTGTCCAAGAACCAAAGTGCTCTTTTGCATTTTAATGAAATTGTGTAAAATATTGTTTGCCATGAACTATTTTTCAACCATTTAACACCCATCCCCAGAGTATAAACACCAATCAGAAACACCTGGCAGCTGAAAATACCCGTCTTTGTAAAGAGAGAAAAATAACACTGGTTGTTATTGCAGCATTAATCAGACATTATTAAACAAAAATTGACATACGACCATGATCTGTCACTTCTTTATTTTATATGAAAAAATGATCACATGTATAGTATACTGTGTATGCCAGTAGCCTGGCAGTGTGGGCAGAAACTGTCATAGGCTCATGCTGGGCAACACTCGCCCTGTCAGAGGCGACATTCTTGTGGCCACATATCTGAATGGTCATAAAGTTGCATAGGTCATAAGTCGACAGCAGCTTGTAGTATTTTTTAATGATGGAGCATTTTGTCACACTGTATAGTGGAAAAAAAAAAACACTGGAAAGGTTGTAGCTTTTTAAATGTTGCTGTGCTATTAATAAGCTACAGTACTGAAGGAAGTTAAGTTATTAGCATCGCTAATTATCGTTAGCTACTCCCCCAACTTCCTTGAGATTCATGGCATTCCAGTGTGTCCTAGGTCACCATGTGAGGTGCCTGAAATGGACGCCTGTGTCATGCACACCGGTCAGGTGATCGCCACTAGGACCCGGAAATAGGCGATCACCTGGAAGATAAATAGCGGATCA
>JABFDZ020000044.1:31363598-31381887 GCA_019775955.2 Pollimyrus isidori | reverse complement strand
TAGCTGGGAGCGCCCCACCTGCATGGGCTCCATAGAGGATGTAAGGGCTCTCTCCGTGTGAGCTGAAGGGCGCCTCCTACGACGATCTCGGACGGAGTTGTCCAATCGTACTGCCTGGCGAACCAACTCAAAGGAGGGAGCCTCACCGCGGGCGGTGAGCTCATCCTGCAGGGCGGGGTGAAGTGCCCTGAGGAAGATGAGTTGGAGGCAGTCGTCTGGCCAACGGAGAGCGGCGGCGATAGTCCTGAATTCGAGGGCGAAGTCGGCAGCCCCTTGGCGAGCCTCCAGCAGCCTCCAGCCTGGTCTTCTCCCCACTGCGGGGTGGTTGAAGACCTCTAATAGTGCGCCATGGAAATCGCGGGCTGACTGTAATATGGGGCTGCCGTCCGACCATAGCGCCTCCGCCCATTCGCGGGCTCGACCGACAAGAAGGGACACGGTGAACCTAACCTGCGCCCCAGGTGCACTGAACATTTCGGGGTGTTCCTCTACGTAAATCCCGATCTGCATGAGAAACCCCCTGCAATGATCCGGATTACCGTCGTAGCGCTCTGGCATGGCGATCGGTGGGGCTGGAGCGCGAGGAGGTGAGGACGGAAGAGGTACCTGGGTCGTGAGCAGTTGTTCCAGGGAGCTCAGGCGACCCTCCAGATCCCGCGCTGGGTCCAATCTTCTCGCGAAGTATTCTGTTGTGTTCACGGACAGATAGGAGGACCCAGGAATGCGCGGTTCAAAAGGTTTATTAAGAAGCCCCGAAGCGGCAGCAAAAGTGTCCAGTGGGCTAAGCAAGAGGGGAAGTCATGGGGCAGGCGAGGAGGTCAGGATCCAGAAGGTCAGTCCGAACAGGTAACACGCAGACAGGACACGGGAGGAAGCGGGGCTGACAGACACCGAGCGGGGCAGGAAGGGCGGCTCAGGAACGGGTGCTGGACTGGGGGAGGAGAACAAGCAGGTAAGTACATACAAGACAGACTGGGAACGGAGACAGGTAAGACAGAACGTAAAGAGTTGCTTGGTACGGCTTAGACGAATCATCGGCTCAATACTTCGCAACTAGAAGTTGCGATCGGCTTCCTTATCAGGACCGGTTGATTGCGATTTAACTTGTTCCACCTGATTGGTCACGCCCCCGATTTAACTCGTTCCACCTGCTTGGTCACGCCCACCCGGAGCCGTGGGCATGACACTGCCTTTGTTTGTCTCCCCCGTCCTATAGCCCCACAATTTTTTTTATTTAAAATATGCTGGCAGCTTTATGGTAATTTGTTCAAAGTGTTAACATGCAGTTTATGGGGTCCTCCCATCCGCTACACGCCACCTTGCAGAATGACATCGGTGTTAAGTGTGTTTCTTAACCTTGACAGTGAATCACACCCAATGATCACCTCATCCAGAATGTGTTTTAAAATTACACAATGCAAGGAATTATCACTTTCAGTTCTCCTACAATGCAATGATGTTGATAGCTGAGTCGATGGTGGTGTTTTCTGGGATAAGCTCACTGCAAATATATACTAGATAAGCAGAATGGAACATGGATGAAGTTTTGATGCTAACACTTAGATGACTTTGGCTGTTTTTAGCTAGGTTAAAGATTTAGTGTCTGTTTGAATTAATAGGTGCATAATGTCAGACATCGTTCACAAGCCAAACTGTATTTATTTATTTATTTTTTGCCATTACAAAACCGCAAAATGTAACTTTTTAAACATGTGTATATCAGAGTTATGTGTCAAGGAATCGCTTTACCTGCTGTTCCTTGACCAGACAGTGAAACAAACATAGCTAGCATTAGTTTTACTCGACTATGAATTGATCGCACGTCTTGCATGCAAACTGGATGTAAACACACCACCTTCAGACTTATTGCGTGAAGCTGGTGTGACGTAAACACTGAGCACGTGTTTGCCTTGTTATTGCCTGCAAGTAAGTACATAAACTTACGAAAGAGTACTTTCCCTTTGTTTTAAACGCCACATAACCCTCGGACCAAGTCGTTTTTATGGCCAGAATTGCTACTCTCCAATCTAAATTTTAACCACGTGACCAGGGGCCAGTTCCACAAAGCAGGGTTTCTTGCTAAGCTGGATAACTTGTTGGATTTAAGGTAGTCTGGGGTAAATATAAGTGAATAAAGATACAGTTAATTTAGCCCAGACTACCTTAAATCTGACAATTTATCCAGCTAAGCAAGAAATCCTGCTTCCTGAAACAGGCCCCAGTGCTTGGTTAGAAGCACCCTTCCCTCCCTCCCCTTCAGGATGTGTGTAAGGAAATTTGCACATTTTGGTTTAAGTGAATTAGTGTCTCTATATCACTCTTACTATGAGCCATTTGGTGGACTGGCATCCCATCCAGGTATTGTGCTTCCTGGGCACATCGTGACCCTACATTGCAGTGGTAATGAAGGATGAACAGATTAAACATACCTCAGAAGAGAGAGATTTTAGCCGCACAATTTCATTAGTAATAAAACAGCATTTGCCAGCAGGCTGTAGATTACAATCTTACGATTCATGCGTGTGGGACTAGATTTCGTTTTAAGGTGAAAGGTATTATGGGAAAAAAACGTGTTGCTCCATTCCGAAAACATCGACTTCGCACCACACAAAGAGACTCCAATCAGCAGACTGATCACTGCAGTGTATAAAAATTGCCACTCTGAATTACACCTCTCTGCTTCCGCTTTCAGCTCCCCCAGCTCCCCGTATTCTACAGAAAAGCTCGTGCCAACCCCACCACATCACAAAATTGCTAGTCAGCCGCCCCAATTCTTTTATCTGACACATAGGCAATAAGGGCCAAACAGCTTCAGCAAAAGGGTGCTGTTTCATCTTTTCTCATCATCGCTTGGTCCCCACGTTCCACCATAGCTCAAAAAAAAACCCCCAGATTGCTAATATATTAAATATAGATGCGAAGAGCGCAAGGTGGGCTCAGGAAGACCCTCTTAATGAAAGGTAAGTGTGGGGTGAAGGGGAATTATTTCTCTTCATCTGGTCTTCTGTGGCATAGATTAAAGCCAGCCTTCCACCCCCCCATCAGATCTACTCCTCTGCCCTTTCCATTCATCGTTACACATGCTTCTTGGATGAAAAGGAAGTCAGTGGGTGGGGTCATGACCTCTGACCCCCCTTACGCCGACCGCAGATTCAGAACCAGGTCCTGCAAGCCCAGTGCAAATGCCACTGTGGCATTTCTAAGTTTTTACTAGATTGTATCAGGGAAGCATCCCAGAGAAAGAAAAACAGCTTCCCTTGTGGGTCACGGCTCTGCTGGAACATTGATAATGAGGCGGTACTCTTCATACATTATGTGAGCCTTTCCTCCGTAGCTATATGCACAAAAATAGGAAATCAATAACTGAATTAACTTTGAAATAGCATTCATGCTGCAACATGCTCATGTAAAAGGCTGTGCGAATATGCTACTCATTAATGTGCACACAGTTTTAGTAACTATATTCAGACCCAATAGCAGTGAATAGGGTGTGTTGCTATAAACAGTAATTCATCACACAGCAAATTAGTTATGACTCTGTATTGCTGGACATCGGACAAGGCAGTATTTCGTCATAGCAAGTTTAGTCTTAAAAACAACCATCCGTCCATTCTTGTTCAATGCCAGTTGTCCACTACTGGGTTGCATTGAGGCTTGAGATCACTCCAGGATGCACAATCATGAGCCACAGAACACTGTAGATGGGATGCCATTCCATACAGAGAACCTATATTCATATACCAAGGGTAATGTAGACACACTAACTCACCTCACCTTGCATGAAAATATGAAAAACATTAATACATGAACCTGGAGTTAGGAGGCAACAGGGCTGCCGGCTGGCCAACAGGAGTCTTCAGCAGTTCAGAGCCAGCGAATCAGAATGTCATCCGTGTTGCTAGGAAGCGAAGTGGATGTGGGCCACCCCCTGAGAAGAGTTACCCTTAGTACATGTGACAGCTTGCCGCCAACCAGCCCCCAGGGTAGAAAGGAGGAAACTGCCTGGAAAGCACTCCGCTGGGGCTGAGCTGCAAGCCTGCTGGCTGTGCGAGGTCCCAGGGTGCTTCACACGTGGCCTGGCTGTGAAGATGACAATGGATAAGGGAAGATGTTCCCCGACAACACAAACTAGACATCCCTCATTGATTTCTCTTAGTTTTGAATAAGAAGCTCTTTAAGGAAGAATGGCCTAATGTTGAAAGTCAATGTATTTCATAGATGATGCAAATCAGTGCTGACAATCTTGCGTATTGAGGGAAAAATAAGACTTTAATCACTCATCATTGTGATGTTTTTTCCTCTCTGACTTATAGAAGATAGATTTAAGGTCCATTGTTCTATAGCTATGACAGAAACATCGATGATGTTTCAAATAACAGCAACGCTGTGGGTCAGTGGGTGGCACTGTTACTTCACAACTTGTAGGGCTGGGGGTTCAACTCACATTACTCGTATTACGTTTAGCTGGGCTAATTCATATCTCTAATTGCCCTTTTATGTAATGAGGTCCAGTCCAGGGTCTATCTTTGATCTATCCCCATTCAGGATAACTGGTTGTATTGTGTAAATCTTGAATACACTTTGGCACCTAGCCTGAAAATAACAGTGGCACCTTAAATTCCTAAAAATGTGTATTCTTCATTATCGGTAGTCAAAAACATCATACTTGATTTTCAGTTTCGTCAGAAGCTTCCCACCAAATTACAAGAATAAAACAAGCAAAAATAATAACAATAAGCCCTTCTGAATTTAATAATCTTATATTGTCCCTAATCAGCCCTTTGTGCATTGACAGTATCCACACATATGTGTGCAGCTTACATCATTCAGACATTTCATACCTTACAGAGAAACAGCTGCACATTACATGACTTCAAATGCCAATAAGATGTTACACCCCAGAGACGGTTTTGTATTGCCTCAAAAGATCTTCATAATTACAAAACAACATAGCTGGAGGGGAGGGGAGGTGGGGGGGGTATGAAATGGTAATTCTTTTGTAGCATTTCTTAAGATGGTGCTGCCTAAGTATCCACTTTAATGCAATGGAAATTATCCAGACCTGGATATCCATTATATGAAACTACTTGTATGCCTGCCATGGCCAGGAAGTGATCACTGCAGACTCCAAGGCTCTTTTCTGATGGCTTTGTCTTTATTAATTTATAATGAGCAAGAACAAATGTACTCTATCTGTCAGTGCTTACCACAAACAAGTGACTTACGGCTAGGTCTCGGGCAGACAATGACTTTAAAACGTTTTGTGGTTTCCTTTGCGTCAGGCCAAAGTCAGCAACCTCCATGGTGAAGATGGATCCCATTCATCCATCCACCCTGGTCAGGCCTGGAGCCTATCCCAAGGGGCACTGGGATGGGATACCAGCAACATTGTTTATAGGCAAAATTAATATTAGACTGGTACTGTCCCTCTGCCATTTGGGAGATTGTTAAAAAAATATAACATATGATGCAAATATAGGTATTGCCAAGATTGCTCCACCCCCAGGGGCTGCCTTATGCTTTCTGAACAACCAGGGATTGCTTCTTAAGTAGAGTCTGCCAAAAAAGCCTCTATGTGCAAATTCTCGAGGACTGGCATACAGTACATCGGTAGGTTAGACGTCCGCTGTCATTGAAACTCGGAAGGTTGTGAAAAGATATTATTGTTTTGCATAAACGGAAACTTCTCCGAATCCTGGGGTGTGATTAGCCAGCCGCATTCTAAGATTTCTCATTTTTACGCCTATCTTGCAAACCTGTGGCATGCGTGAAAATTATGTGAAAATGGGAAAAAAACTGAGACTGAGTGCTAAATCCATCCTGGCAAGGCTGCAATGTAAAACCCCATGAAACTGATGTAAAAATGCTCACATTTCTACATCTTCTGACCTTCGCTATGCAGATAGCAGGAATTAGATCAACATTTGTGGGTGAGGAGAGCGAGATGAGTCAAAGCCTGAAGAGAACATCAAAATGTAATGTAATGTAAATGGATTTCCTCCAAAGACTGTAGCATGCCCTAACAAACAGAGCTATGTAAACTAGAGATTGGAAACCTGGTAGGGTCTCTCTTGGCCAACAGCTCTGTGAGGAGAGTCCAAGTAAATTATAATCAAACAAATGCCCCTAATAAAAGGTACCTAGAAGAACCAGTGTGTCCTGCCCAGAATAAGGTGCCTGGGATCCATTCCAGGAACGAGACCTGGGGGTTGTGTTTGCTGGTGGGTGCCTGGTGGCCGGGCCATCTATGTACTGCTGGACTTGAAGCCATCTTGGGAGCTCACCATCTGCAGGATGACAGGTGGGTGTCAAGGACAGTGCCATTTAGATGGCCATTATGAGAGGAAAAATCCCAGATGGATTGCAGCTTGTAAATGGTTGGGGAAGCCAGAGTGGGAGGTAGAAAGGTACCAGCGAGATAGAATCGGCCTTACCTCCATGCAAAGTGTTGGCTCTGGGAGGAGACCACCTGATCAGAAGAGGAGTCTCTCCTATTCTGGAGTTTCCCATGGTGAAGTGGGTGTGGAGACACTCACATATCTCAGGGTGAGGGCTGTGCAGCTGCAGTTGTTCCCGTTGAATAAGAGGTTTGCCTTGATGTGAGTCGAAGTTGTTGAAAGGAAAACTCTGACAGTTGTTTGTGCGTTTGTGCATTCATAGTTTAAAAGACTAAGCCTTCTTAAAGATAGTCAGTGAGGCGATAGAAAGGATACCACCTACGACTCTGTAGTCCTACTGACAGGCTTCTGTGCCCATGTGGGAAACAATGCCTCCTGGATTGTTATTGGACTTTTGTGCAAGCCATGAAATGTCCATGACAAATACCATAATTGAACACAACAATGTTCATAAGTGTTCATGGTACCATAGCACCTTTAGTGAAAGGGCAATGGTTAACTTTATAGTAATACCTTTTTTGTTCTGATTTGAGGTTGCATGTTTTGGGATGAGTTATTAACTCATCACTACTTGTCGGTGAGTTGCATTTGGTGCATGGGCAGGAGGTAAAATGGCAAAGGATGACAGCGAAAATGCTGTAAATGTTTAATGGGAATGTCCAGCTAAGCTTCCGTCTGAGATACATTGAGCTGACATCTCTGGAAAAACTACTGTATGCCTAGTAAGGTTGAGGATGTCGAGTCTTAAGAGACTATGTTCGTGGCCTTGGCGACAGCAAAGAGCTGTGGCCAGAAGGAAGTTTGCTGCCTGCCATGGCAGTAACAGGAGGAACTACTGGTGGGCATCTGTCAAGCTGAAGAAGGAGGCCTTCAGGCACTGCTTGAATGGGGGCTGCCTGAGAGCTGAAATGTACCAATAAGCTAGAATGGCTGTTGTAAATGTTTCAATGGGGGAACAACAAAGCTCATGCAGGGTTGGAGTGATGGAGAGAAACTACTGGGTATCTCCAGTGATATTTTAATAAACCACATGGGGGCCAAGAAGTGATATCCTTGTAGATGATTCCATGGTTTTGGCCTCATCTGACCAGGGCCCCTGGAAAGCTGCTGAGTAATTCACTGCTGAGTGTCAAATGGTTAGGATGAGAAGTAGCACCTCCAAAGACTATGGTGCATAGTGTGGATTGCTCCTTTTAGGTGAGGAGGGAGAGTAAAATACCTTAGTGCCCATAGTGAAGTACCTCAGGATTTTGTGGGAATGTGAGATTAACAGGTGAATCGATTCTGTAAATACAAATTTTTAGGCACTAAGGTGTTCAGTGAAGCCAAATTTAAATCGCAAAATGAAACTTGTGATTTTCCATTTAATATACATGCCAATGCTCACCAGTAGTTATTATTTGATGGTTTATTTGACAGGAGTTAGCCAAGAGGCTAGTTTTCTGCTATAGTGCCTGGGTTCTCCTGGTTATGAGCTGTGTGTAATGACTGAATGAAGATGGTCACCATTCCAAAGCCTATAATAAGGTTTCTCCACAGGGTTGCTGGACACAGTCTCCGTGGCAGAGTGAGAGAGTTCAGAGATCTGGAGAGACCTCTAAATAGAGCCTCTACTCCTTCAGAGCAGCAAACTGAGGTGGTTCGGTTGTTTGATGAGAATGCTTCATGGTTGGGTCCAATAAGGGCTGTTCTGGGCATGTCCCACTGGGCTGAGGCTCTGGAGCAGACCCAGGATGTACTGGAGGTGTTATATCTCCTGGATGGTTTGGCATCGACGAAGGATCCTTCATAATGAGCTGGAGTTCATGGCCTTGGAAAAAGCGATCCACTCTGACCTGTTGGGCATCCTTGCCGCCATGACCCTTTCCAGGAGAATGAGATTATTTGGTTTAGCGATTTGTAACATACTGTTGTAAAAAAAAAAAAAATCAAACCATTAAAAAAAATCTTTATTTTGCTAAACACCCAAGAATAAAACAGTCAAATTTCACATGCCTATGTAGTGACTGCATTCTGATAACTGAGCAGGTGACATGCTTGTAATGACTGAAAGACTAGCTAAAGTACATTGAGGACATAACCTTTAATTTATGTAGAAAAGGTAGCACGAGCCATGCCAGTCTTATGGAGATTAGTCAGCAGGATCTGAATTACTGCCTCCAGGCAAAGTTAGAAATGTTATTCATCTGAGAAATTATTAATTTAGCACTGTGTAGAAATAAAACACCACGATGCATCACAGTGCAGGTATATTCATTGGTGAAGATTTTGCTTTACTATAACTTGTTATTTTGCAAATTATTCACCCTTGATCATCACATCTTCCTTTGCTCCCCTTCTACCATTTCCCAGTGTCTCTTCACTCCCTGGTGTGCTGTTTGAGGTTTGGATTAATTTCAACACCACCCCCCGCCCCCCCTATCCAAGCTGTCATTTGCTGCTCACCTCAAGAGACAGAGTGAAGTGCAATCATTTTCAGTTCCGACCTTTCCTATGTGCTACCAAATGCTAAAATGCGAAATATCTCAGTTATCGCCACCCATCCCGCATGCAAATGGGTCCCTGACCAAGACCAAAATGCTTAAAAACATTTGCCAATAGGCTACTGAGGGGAGATTACCATTTTTGCTATCTCTTGGTTTTTAAAATATTAATTCTCAAACTGAATTGCCAGAAGAATTATTAAGTGAAAACAGAAAGTCTGACTCTGTTACTGGGTGAAAGGGTATTTTTACTTTTACACGTAGATGATGCGTGCCAAAATTATGACTCAATGTACTTCAGCTAGTCTTTCACATTGTGTCACGCACGCTATATCCACAAAACCGGTAGAAATTGGCTTGAACCAGCAGAGCGACATCAAAAGTCATCCATGGGCAGGATCTGATTATAAAACCAAACAGCCATACTATAGGTAGAGGTGAGCTGGAACAGAAGAACTGTCTGTGTTTATTCCTGGGAAGCGAGGAACGGATTACTGATCCCGGAATGAAACTTTCTTTATGTAAGCAACCTCAAACAGTCGTGGGTGGCGACCAATAAAAAAAGAGAACATATCATTTCCACAGTCTTCTCAGTGGGATATGCCTTGACTAGCCTTTAATCTGAAATCATCGCATTCCTTGTTTTTGGCAATACTGAAGGTTTCTGCTGTTTTATTTCACTTAGGTTAAGATGATAACTATTAAAGGTGGCACAGTGAGCAGCACTTTACCTTCATATCTCTTGAGGTGTGGATTCTGATCTCAGCCGTGGCTTTGTGAGCATGGAATCTTCACGCGCTTCCTGCGTTGGCGTGGGTTTGCTCATGTGGCC
Organism: Pollimyrus isidori; assembly: GCA_019775955.2. Taxonomy (NCBI): domain Eukaryota; kingdom Metazoa; phylum Chordata; class Actinopteri; order Osteoglossiformes; family Mormyridae; genus Pollimyrus; species Pollimyrus isidori. Next base: position 31,372,174 of record JABFDZ020000044.1, on the reverse strand, counting down.
CTCGAACAGATTATCTTAGAGCGGTTATGTCAATCGGCTTCTCCTTGGAGCCCGAGGCAACACTGCTAATGACCGCATGACTCCTCAGCAGCCAGTTCTATTTGTGGCATTTAATTACAGGTCTGAAGGCCCAGGCACTGGCACTGACTGGAAAACAGCCAGAGAAGTACTGCTGTGGCATCAAGACAATCTCGCCTGGTGAGGCACAGTGGGTGAAGACTGACAAATAGAGTTATTTGCCAATAAGTGCATATTTTAAATGGTTATAGCTATTAGCATAGCTAATATTTCTATTAGCATCGAGCGATTTTTGTGAATAATTGTCGCCAGACATGAAATAAAAGCCAAACGCAGACATGCAAGAAGTAAAGATTGCAGTATTCATGTAGAAGTCATGCACAGAGTATAAAAGTACTGAAGGAGACCCTGTGGAAGATTATAACACAGCTTCTGGCGTGAATTAATCTTTTATGGCAGATGAAGAGTTTTTAAAACACCCTCCGAAGTGGAATTAGCGAAGGTGTTACATCGTATTATGTCGTTATTCAGGTCAGATGCAGTAGCTTTTGTCAGTCGTGTAAAGGGATGAAGTCTCTCTGTTCTCGGATTTAAGGGTCTTTATCTACCTTCAGCAGAAGCATCATATTTTCCTAGCTGTCACGTGCAGCGTTCAAGTGAGAGGCAGAGTTTACTGCTCCTGCTTTTATTTTATCACAATTCAGGAGAAGATAAGGTCAGTAACATTAACCTGAGAGCACACTTCAAAAAATAACAAATTGCCTCTGTTTAGCATGCAACATAGGTAAGCTCTCAAGTAACATGACTAGTTAATAAGGCTATTGGGTGAACGTTGAAGTGGATCATTGTGTCCTTGGTGGGCCGGTTAAACCTTGAAGATGGTGCAGAGTGAACATGATACCAGCTGGTAAGTTGAACTGGAGTAGCGGCTTGCAGATAAAAACTGCTCAATCTGCGCCACACCTGCTTTTAAAATAGTGTTCATTACAGATCCAGCCACGAGGTCTGGCTTCTTAATCAGAGGCTTTCATCCTCACCCCTGCTGTATTAATGCAGGATTGCAATACATTATTATCATGGTCTGCTGCAAAAGATAAGTCCTTAAAAGAGGCTGGGCAAAACAAAGTGTCCAAAGTGTCTTAGCATTCCCCCAACAGACACTGATCTGTTAGCAGTAAATCCTTCCCCGGCATAGACTTCATAGGACATAGATGGGTACGGGGAAGTCAGGTGACATGCTCATTCCTTCACACCACCTGAGCCATACTGAAGGGTCAATTCTGTTTTTAGCTTAGGCCCAGGAAATGTGCTCGGCCCCTGATTCTTGAGCCTGCACTTCCTAGCAAAGCTGAGTGTTCCCCTCTTTTCTAAAGGTGACGTTACCCTTTTTGTTCTGCTTATCTCCACTCCCATCCCAAAATGAAGAGTCTCTTGTTCCCTCTGATCCAAACATCACACAATTCTGTTCAGGTTCTCCCACAAGTCTTTAGAACTCTTGCATAAGCATTTGTGGTTCAACTCATAGCTGTAGTTGGGCCTTACAGCCTGCAGAACTCCTACAGAACTTATATTTTGGTCCATCGCTATTCTGGCCTACTCATCAGTCCTAAACATGGGTCTGTGTGCCAGGGTCATACAACTCATGCAGGAAAATTCATTTCGTACAGCCTCTGATATCAAATTAACTTGCTTGATGCCACAGATGTGGTTCCATATTAGATTCCTCATTGCAATTATTGAACAATGTGGGTTCTTGGACCTGGGAAGGTCAACGGGAGAGAGAGCATGCTGGAGTAAAGGATTGATTCTTGGGAATCTGGAAAAAACAGGTTTTAATTCTGAAAATAAAAAGCTAAATAACAAAATCTGAAGGCATATCATTATCGACCAAGGTCTTGACTATTGAGCAATGTACCAGTGCAACCTCCTCATTTTGTATTTTTTTCATGAAATAGGCGTTTTTTTCAGTTATTTGTTTTTGTCAACATAGTCAAAATTGAGTGCAATGATTTGGGGGGGGGGGTGCTTGGGGGGGAATGTTGTGAATGTTGAATGACATACAGAGAGGGAAGGCATACCTCATCCCCTAGGGTTAGATGATATGGAAGAAATATAGGGGGATTTACATAAATAAAAAATACAAAAGAGGTTAATGAAACATCACACGGTGTCGCCTAAAACCTGCTCTTTCACAGGATACGCGTGAGTTGTTCACATTAGCCATTTTGTTTCCCCTCTGTTGCTAGCTACTTCCGACCTCTTCGTAAAAAGACGCGTTTATATCGTAATCCAATCTGATATTTTTACAAAAGAGACAGTGTTGACATGTTATGGTTGTGACAGTAGCAGTGTGCAAAAACACAAGTTTAAGTGAAAACCGCAAACGTACAGGATCTTCGGGGATCTTGAAGCATACAGTTCAACCGAAGGTTTGAAAATGGAGCCCTCGGGAATGTGCTTGACCTTATAGGTGCCTAATATTATTGCGTTCTATAAATATCAAATGGTGGTGATGAATATGTGGGACACATTTTGAGAAACCACAAAGTAATAGTAAATTTTGTCCAACTTTCAATTTGTTAAACTGTACAATATTTTTGTAGACCAAATTAAATAGAAATGAGGTTGGACATTGAAAAAAAAAAAACATATTACATTCTCAGGTCACAGGGATGTTTTGCGTTCATACTTAGTCTACAGGAAGCTGAATCTGCCAATGGGATGTTTGCGATCTGACAGCGCTGATCACATGACTGCTGGCATGTATCTTTCAGGGCTATGAAACAAAGTAACTTACTGGAGACATATACTGTCCTTTGAGCCGTTGAGACTTGAGCTAATATGGAGGGATTGAAAATGGGTTTCGAGGACAAACAATCACACTGTAAACCACAACTGTGTATAATGAAGTCTGCTCATCCTGGCTTTATAACGAGGGATTTCAGCTGACTTCCTACAAGGACAACATGCCCTAAATGTCAATTGCCTGAGGAACCTCTCAGAAGAACCACTGGTCATAAAATTTGCTGCTGATTAAAGGAACAGCAGTGATGACAAGTGATTGGCTCAGAGAGAAGATCGCCTTGTGTCTCAAGCCAATAGATTGAGGGAAAACAGAACAGCCGCAAAAGTAAGAGGTTCATCCAAATAAATGCAAACCGAGTAAGTAAGTAAATACCAAGCAGTGACCACAGAGGACAACTTTGGGAGAAAACGAGAAGTGAGTAGTTTCTCGTTTGGAGATGTAAGGATGATGCCGTGCGGATAATGGTACAGAGGGCAGGTTTGCAACCGGCTTTTGAACATTGACTGCGGGCTGCACATGTGTGAGAATCAGAATACTTAGGAAATTAGTAAATACTGACGCTGGGTCCTTGATGCACAGAAATAAAGCTTTGGACGGTGAGAGTCCACCATGGAAGTTTACATCCTTAAGGCACAGCACTACTGTATGCACAGAGAGTCCTTGTGCCTTTTCGGGGAGCATTATACAATAGAAAAATAGCTAAATATCAACCTGAGATATGAGTAAATAACATACGGCTTTTATTAGTACTGGCTTCCTAATAGCTTTTATTGTAATGTAGCATGTAAATGAGCTGGGCACAGGATGTTCCGGTCACACGCTTCCTCTTCTCCTTTTCTCTTTCCTCCAGCGTTAGCCGACCGCGTGTGTTTTTCACGCAGAGATTATACTCTTCAAAGGAATCCCCGCTGGCACCTTCTCCCCTTTTTCTTCAGACTCCCCCCATGCATAATCGACCCGCTTCTGCCAAAATATTGGCGAAGCGCCTCGGTGGCGTCGCAGAAGCTGGCACGCCATCGCCAGGGTCCCGGGGCCGCTGCACGTGAGCCCCATCCATGCCGCCCTGGCACGCCTCTCACTCTTGTTGTTAATATGTTTTGTTGGTAATGGATTTTCCATACCAATGCATTCACAATAAGGTCTGTCTGTCCCCTTTTTTTTCCAAAGCCAGTGAGGTCAGTGTAGGATGGAGCCGGTCAGCTGTCCTGTTGCAATCTGCCGCAGTGTCTGCATCCTATGCTCGTAGCTCTCAATGCGTGTACTGTGAGGTAAGTATATCCATCAGCTAACCTTTTTTCCAAATTGCTTATTTGATACAGAGTTGGGAAACGACGTCCCCAGCAGTCGAGGTGTGAGTCTAAAGTCTTATCCCAGTCTGGCTGCGGAGTATCAGAACATAGCAGGTGCAGAACATCCATTAGTCTCACTTAGCCATCAAATGATCATATTAATGTGACTTTTAGCAGTTTCTGTATATGCTGTGATCAGGTTCAAGTTAGTAGAAGATCAGGTCCACACTTGTGAATATCCTTTTTAACTGCTATACCCCTCGCATGCTATTTTTACGAACCGCTTGTGACAGTCCAATTAAAAATATTTTCAAATCCATTGCTTTCAAATTTGCCAATTTCCAGTGCCAAACAGATGACTACCAAGCAAATGAAGCTTACAGCCGCGTAAGCACTGGGGCGTACATTACTGCCATGTTCAGATCACGTTTCACTGGGGCACAGAGAAGGCCACAGACATGCCTCCTACCAATGCATGATTATTTGCAGCCTGTCAAATGCAGGTTTTCATTCTTTTTGTTTTTTTTTTTTGAAAGCACCATGTTTAAAGACACATGTCAGCATCATTCCTGGGAATATAATGAGTGTAAATTAGATGTTCTGTTGGATATTATAATTTTAATGGAGCGAAACTCTCCAATTCTGTTGGCTATCCCCCTAATCTACGCCAACTGTCTTTGCCACCCAAAATTACTGCTCTGGGCTCATTCCATCTTTGCTGTTATGTTCTTTCACAGGGACAGACGTGCCCAGGAAAAGACTCTCAGGGGAAATGTTGCATTATAATCCTAAAATCTCATCATGAGACCACCGATTTGGTAGCTGTAATGTGTTCACTCAATAACCCTTCTGGGACGATGCGATCTGTATAGGACACGCTTCATCAATGGGACGGATACTGATGTTTTTCTCTTAATGTTACTGTGGCGTTGATGAAGAGAGAGAGAGGACACAAGGGGCGATCAAAAGTTTTGGCAGGCTTCTCCATAACAGCCAGGGAGCCCTTCCGTGAATTGAGATTAATTAACAGCTTGCTTTCCCCAATGGCTTGAATTAAATTACCGTTAATTGAAAAGAATGTCATTCTAATTGTAATGCTACCATACTTTATTTTATAGTGGCATGAAGAAAGACAAAAAAACCACAAGGGTTGAATATTAAGTGCTTAGTAGACTTTACTTATGTGACTGACATTTGAGGAATAATCAGTGAATCGGTGCTGAAATTCATTGTAAGTTTTAAATCACACCACGTACAGCTAAACATGTTAAGGCATTTACCTGGCACAGGGCCCGGCACCCATGTGCACGCCGATGCATCGCTCGGTTCACTTTCAACTCCTCTGAAATTATCCATGGAGGTTGCAGAGGAACAATCAATGGTGCTGCCACAGCACTGCTCTGTGCAGTAGCGCAGTGTGATGGGAGGACTGGTCCTGCAGGTGCACTGACGTGACAAGTTAATGAGAATCAGCTATTTAACTAGCGGCTATTAAGTGTCATTAACCATTGACACCATAGTCATTAAAGATACAAAAATAAATATTCTTTCAGAGAAAAGAGGTGGTATTATCTGAAAATTATATTTCTGAAGCCCATATTTTTTTCAATTACCAGACTGCCCCATTCCCCAAAAGGGACTACAATCTCAATGATACATTATTCTTACATAGTTACATTCATTTATAAGCTCGTTTTTTACTAGGTAAGACCCTTTTGTCCTGAATGATTCAAAATGATTTTAATTTACTAGTGAACCAGTCATACCAAACCTGTTTCAAAACACCATACATTGTTCAACAACCAATTAAAAACCTTCCAGGTCACGGAATGCTGGCCTTGACCTTGGATTATGAGGTTAAATGACAGACATACAAATGGATGAAACGGCAGCAAGACGGGCAGCTTCAACAATAAACCTGAGATATTAGACTTTCCATCTGCTCCAGAAATGACCTCAGGTCCGTTTTCAAAAGAATAATCCCACTACCTTTACCTGGCAGTTTCAAAGTGGATCTGTCACAGAGCAGAACTCAAATTAATTGTATTACATTCTTCCACAACCAGTGTGTCGCCTGGCACGGGCCTTTGTGACACGTTTGGTACTGAACGCTGTCAGTTCTGTTCATTCAGGATGACAGACTAACAATGACTTGTTTGATTTGTACTTTCGCACTGTTTTCATGTGGCATTAGATTTAAATATTCTCTGACCCATCCTGCTATTATCTATATGGTCTGTATAAAATGATTAGCTCCCGTTCATAAAAAATAGCTTTCAAGCTGTTTTCTAGCAACATTTTTTAACACTATTGCAACATACAGATACAATCCTTCAATTCACATTCATCTTATTCACCTAATAAATACCATCCATTCATCCATCCATAACCATTTATCTGGTGTAGGGTCAGTGAGAGCCCATCCCAGACACCACAGGGCACAAGGCAGGGATCACTTTGGATGCCAGTCCATGGTATAAAATTCTAAGTGCTGCCACTCAGGGGGCCCTAAATTATTAGGAACATAATTGGATTGGTCTGAGTTGCAGGTCTAATATTGTGTGCTTTCATGGGGCACAAAATCTTTAGTGGCACCCCTGAATATAATTACTATATTATTATTAACTACAGTAGCATCAAAATCAATATAAAACAAGATGCTGGTCTTCATTCTAATTACACCGATGCTCCTATAGCACTTGTTCCTGCATGTCTTTTATTATCTTTCATTTTCTAGTTTCCATCTTTCTTTTCGTTTTTACACGAACAACAAATTTGATTTGCAGCGAATGAATATTTCATTTATGCCAGTGTGATAAAGTGTGCTCCCTTACAGCATAACCAGCACAGCCTTGCAGTTGTAACGATGTCTTCCTGATGCAGAATGGTCTGAAAAATGTTTTTTTTTTTCCACTCCCATCTGTCAGCTACAAGGCGGCACTCAAAGTCAAAAGCACTTTTGAGGAAGATGCTCTAAGAAGTCTGACCAAGGTTGTGGTAAATATCTCTCTCTGAGAGCTTTAAGGGCCAGACCACAATTAATGTGGTTTGCTGATGGCAAGCAACCTTATTGGAATCAGTGTTGCAAATAAGTGTAAATAGAGTGGATTTTTTTTTATTGTCATTGCACAGGTACATAATAATGTTATAATAACACTGTGTGTAATACTATCAGTACAAAAACAATAGAACTCTGTAATATGCATAAACAGAAATGTGAATTAATATGAGACAAAGCGTTTGAAATCACTGCGATGGATAACCTTTCTTGCTGTTTTTCCCCTGGTGTACAGCTGCTTAGAAATTATTTTGGAAATGTAGTTGTTTTTCTGTGCTGTGCTTGTTGGTTGTCCTGGGTTTTGTGATTGGTTACTAAGCTCCATCACCCCTTTTCCTTTTTAGTTTGGTAACATAATGTCACATGAAGTATGAGCCAAGGCACATCGAGCAGGAGTTTCAGTCGTGGTGATGGGACTCACAGTGTGTGGGATTTACAGCCTGTTTCAAATTGCTCCCCATTTTAACCCAGCGGGTGTCGATAAATTAGGCTGTGAAAGGTGGGTTAAACCTGACTGCTACATCAAAAATTCCCACCCTTATTTCTCCCATCACAACTGTAGTACCCACGACAGCCTGGGGGTAATGGTGAGATTTCCCTGTACTAACACCAGTAAATAAAGGTTGGATTTTCATAGTTAGTAGGAGAACAAGTCCAACCAATCAGCTATCAGGTGGACGTAAAACTGGTTCTCTTTTACTCTTATGTAACAGCTATAATAATTTAAGCCATGGTATTGTTAAGTTCTCAAATAGGATTAGTCAGAAAGGTGTTGATTGTGATTATTGAAAGAACAATAAGATGCATCTGAAATCTTTAATTTGCATCATGATTTGATTCGATCAATCAATTATGTTTTAAATTCATTGAAAAAAAAAATCACAATTATCCATCCATCCATGCATTTTCCAACCCGCTTATCCTACTGGGTCGCGGGGGGTCCAGAGCCTATTCCAGAAGCAACGGGCACGAGGCAGGGAACAACCCTGGATTGGGGGACAGCCCATCACAGTTCACAAATATCACCATGGGAATTTAACATAATATTAAGTCCTGCCTATCATGTCCGCCTGACTCTTCAACATCCGTGGCACTCATTAGCCAAGCCTGTTGTTTGTTGCCACTCCTTAGCATCTGATCATCTCATCAGCCCCAGTCAAGTCATTGACGTCGCTCCTCCTGTCTGCCCACGTCCTTCCCCATGCTAACGTCCTTGTTTTGACCGCTCATGGTCTCGTTCGTTTCAGTGCCCCATTTAACTAAATTACCAACTGCCTGACTGCCAGTCCTTCATCCCGCCTGTCATGACAAGATGACCTGACTCATCACCTAACGGGAATCACACCTAATGGGAATCCCCCCTAACGGGAATCACACCTAACGGGAATCCCCCCTAACGGGAATC
>JABFDZ020000044.1:31340422-31359138 GCA_019775955.2 Pollimyrus isidori | reverse complement strand
GATGCTATCCTATCAATATGGGCCAACATTTCTAAAGAATGCTTTCAGCACCTTGTTGAATCAATGCCACATAGAATGAAGGCGGTTCTGAAGGCGAAAGGGGGTCAAACACCGTATTAGTATGGTGTTCCTAATAATCCTTTAGGTGAGTGTATATATGAATATACATTACATATTTTAAGGCTTAATCTATAAAAAAATGTTAATTTATATGGTCTTTCTATATCATGAATCGCTGATGGGTCTGGAACGTAACTTCCGTGGTAGGCAGGGGATCACTGTACTGCATGTCTATTTGCACCACGAGAGGGCTGTCGGACATTGACGGAATGGAACCTGCCAGTAGCACTCCCACCAGTATGCCAAATACGCACACTGCGTACCCTAGTTATACCACAAGACTGGCGCACCTGCCAAGTCTACTTATTATAAACAACTTTGGGTTTACGTTTCTGTAAAATCACTGCAGGACAAAGCAAACCTGGCCTGTGGGTGTTCTATTTGTCCTCTGAAATGGGGAAACAAAATGCAAGTATAAAATAATACAGAACAGGGAGTTTGAAGCAACAGGGACCAGAAGCGTCCAACCTTCATTGCTGATCCTTCAGACTGAGCTTCATTCATCAGAGCATAAAAATGCAAAACCAGATTTGGGTAACTGTTTTGGTGCAATAAAAACTGTTAAATTCCATGTAGTCAGATTATTAAGTACACCTAGCCCAAAGCAAATGGGTTAATTAAACTTTATAACTTGATTAAAAAAAAAAAGTTAATTCATTTGTGTTACCAATTGAAGCAATTTTTTTATTCTCTTTTTTCAGTGTGCATAAAATGAGTTGGTGACAAATAAATAAATTTTTTTTGTATTTATCTGATCAAAGTTCAGTGTTTCTTTTGAAATGTGTTCAAAATCCTGGATGCTAGCCCTCCCTCCCTGGGACTATGCAGTGCAAGTATGGCGGGCAGATATTCATGATTTAATGTTATGCTTTTGTTCTGGTTTCAAAAACAATTCCAACATGTGTGAAATAATACTGATCCTGCTGGTAGAAAAGGACCAAATAATCATTACTATTAAGAATTGACGCATGTGTAAGAAACTCCATTTAGGTAGAAAGAAGAATTGTACTGGGTTGCGATGACTTGACACCTTCATTGAGACTCAAGCAGTCGTGGTTTACAGGATGCTGTGGTTTACGGGATGTCGTGGTTTACTGGATGTCATGGTTTACTGGATGTCGTGGTTTACGGGATGTCGTGGTTTACAAGATGTCGTGGTTTACGGGATGTCGTGGTTTACGGGATGTCGTGGTTTACGGGATGATGTGGTTTACGGGATGTCGTGGTTTGCGGGATGACGTGGTTTATGGGATTTCTGGTTTACAAGATGATGTGGTTTACGGGATGATGTGGTTTACGGGATGATGTGGTTTACGGGATGATGTGGTTTACAGGATGTCGTGGTTTACGGGATGTCGTGGTTTACGGGATGTCGTGGTTTACCGGATGATGTGGTGTACAGGATGTTGTGGTTTACGGGATGTCGTGGTGACTCTGTGCAGTGCGTACTCTTGGTGTCTGTTGTGCCCTTTTGACTTTATTCTCAATTATTCCAAGTTTAAATCTCAGAACACTAGGCTATAACTGAAATATTTGCCTATTACTTTATTTTTATGAATGCCCTGAAATGCAATCATACAGAATGAGGGGCCCAATAAAGAGTGAAAGCATCTGTTCTATGGAAGGACTTCAGATTAAAGGTGAATGAGAATGCTGTTGTCTGTCAGCATTGCAAAGCAGAACTTGAATATCACCAGTACAGCATGACTGCAATGCAAATACATCTTAAAAGAAGACATTCAGGTGTGATATACTTACACAATAATGCCCATCACTTACTGTATACGGAATATAATGATTAATTAACATGAATAATTTTTTGTCAATGTATTGCGTGATTTGAATATGGATGTTCAAGACTAGAAAAAGATGCATCTGGATATTTGGATGTTATATAATAACTCTATAGCCATGTAGACCATATCTGCCTTTATTTTATCTATTCCAACAGTCTGTCAAATAACTTGTGTTTTGTTATTGCGAGTTGTGCCAACAGACACAAAGCAGGGCTGACAATTCACTTGCTTCTGTCATTGTTACTATAAAAGACAAAATATTTCCATACAGCGGAATACAAATGGATTTTTGTGACCAGTTCTTGTTCACCGTTTTCCTCTTCGCACATTTTTTGCTTAATTTTTACAAACACGCCACATAGTCTATGAATCAATCCAACAAAAAGGACAAAAATCATATGGCTGTCTTTGAGATCACATGCAGTGCTCATGCCAAAACAGCGGTGGAACCTCTTGGCACCCACCAACTTGAATTGTATCTTCCTTCTGCCAAATGGGAGGGTGCTGTGCTTAGCAGCTATTTTTTGCTAAGTTCACGCTACATGATTTTAGCCCCCATTTTCTGCTTGCTTTTTTTAGAGATTGCTGACATTTGATTTTACTGTTTCAACAGTTTGTCACTGCACAACCTTGACACTAGAATTGTGATTTCTTGGTGTCATTAAACATAGTTTGAAGACCAGACTGACTCATCAGTGATTCCTCCTGGCAAAAGATCTAATGTGTGACCTTCTGTCGCCGCTCAGTCCTATAGTGTGTAAAACACAATGACTTCAAGACTACCGATTACAAGATGACAGGTTGTGTAGTCTGAACAGCACAGAGACCTGACAACTTTAAAAGTCATGTAGTGTAAACGTAGTATTAGTTATCAGCAATTTACACCTGAGATATTTAGATATAGTATAGTATCGTATAGTATACCATAAAAATCTTAAGTGATACTCATGCACAAGATAATTATAACACTAATTTTCTGAGTTTCTTACATTCTCTTTTCCAGATGATTATAATCAATATTATATTACATGCACATTTGCCAGTGTTTACAGCCTGGTTCTAACTTTCAGTCATAACTGGGAAACAGATGCACTTGTACTTGTACAAGTCACACTGATTATAGCTGTTGTCCATAAAATTGCTTCACATAGCAATGCCGGCTTTTCCGTTTTATCGTATTGCTGCTGATTTCGACACTGTTCCCTTCTTGATGCATATTACTCAACATTTCCCCCATGAAGCAATAGAAGGGCTCTGGGCTGTTATGGAGTATTGTAAATGTCGTTAAGTAAATAAATAGTGGGAGGAAAAATCATCGATAAAACGGGCAAACTTCTGATGTGCAAAGCCAGCCATGCAAGAACAGCTTCCCCTAAAGGAGCACAATTATGTCAGATGTGGCAACAAGGATTTAACAGACCACTGGAGCAAGGGAGGTATTAAGGAGACAGGGTTAAATGATGGTATTAAGGAGACAGGGTTAAATGTTGTTCTTGGAAATCGTCACAAATGCTGCTTTCCTTTATACTATACTAATAGTTAGGATATATATAATGTCACCAACTAGCAATTTAAGTTTTGCATGTAAATAAGTGAACATTTTGAATTAATGCTGCATTGTGACTTATCTGCATTGCAAGTCCACTAGGAAGAAAAGCACAACAGTTTTTTTCCAGAATTTCCTCAACCCAGAGACAATACTTTCTCTATGACCTAACATTGGATCCTATACCTATTGAACAACTAACTCTTGTCCTTTTTTTAATCCCCTTTTCACCGCAGTGGAGTCTCTTGGTGCAGAATCCTAATTATACAAAGTGCCCCTAATGAGCTTAACAGTGCCTTTCATTAAACTGGGCTTCATAAGCTGTTTAGATTCCGCATTGAGATGCGGCCCTTTAATTCCTGGCTCTGTTTGCAGGAATATTCCCATTATTTTAAACTCCTAGGCTTCTGTTGTAAGAGATACCAACAGTGCTCAGGCCCCTACTTAAAATCCACGTAAAATTTAGTTAATTGCAATAGTAAAATGGTGCACAAAATTACCTACTTGTCTCAGTAATAATGTGTGGAATCGAAGCATCTCATGTGGGCAGTTAAAGGGGAAAAATGCAATTTTTAATTAGCTGCTGAGTGAAAAAAATAATTAAGATTATAGAAAAAAAGATAAAACTCAGGTAAAATGTTGCCTTATATCTATTGCAGACTTAGAACAGTTTGTTCAGCCACCTGTAGACCTGATTTTACTTGTCAGCTCAGCCCAATGCCCTTGATTCCCTAACTGAGGTACGCAGGTGGTGGCCTGACTGCGATGGACCCTGAGGCCTGGGTTGGGAGCAGCCACTGCTGTCACACATTGCACAGGGCTGATTGCATCTGAAGTGCACACTCTTCATTTGGTCTGTTTCCCACTTTGGAGGAGTAGGGATTCTGCTACTTGCTCATCACCATTTTATCCAGTGCTGCCTCCAGCTTGATGGGTGACACATCTCCGCTTGCAGTTGACGGCTAAACTATCACCTCCAGTATCAGTCCCCATTCTGTCACACTGTACCACAAATTCAGCCCCACTAAAGGCCCCTGGGCTTTTATTTTGCTGTTACTCTCAATGCCTGTGACAGAATAAGTCTGAAAGGCAAAACAGACTTTGATTCTGTCCATCAGCAAGCAAACCCGCTGAACAGGTAACCGATGTTTTCAGCAGATACAGTAGAGTGTTGGTATTAAGGTGGAATTTTGATATGATGAGTGTTACATTTGGAAGTATTCAAGCCAAATGGCTGCTTCCAAGGTTTAGGCAAATGGGGGTGGGCACTGGGTCCATCAGAGAACATACAGTATATGTATTTCACAAGACTAGTGTGAGGCATTTATTACAGTCAAGCACAGCACTGACCACAAGAATTCTTGTGAATTATGACCAAAACAATGTCATTAGCAATTGTTTTAATTGAACTTTAACTGAATGCAGTTGATAATTGCTGCTTTGCTGATTAAATTTGACTGGGTTTGATTTAGATTCATCATGTGTGCAATTTTTGGTCATACCTATCCTTTTCATTCTTTGTCTCCCGTTTTCCGTTGCTCGATTTCAAATCAAATCTAGGATTTCTTCCCCTCTTCAATTTCATTGTAAAGACATCTCACATACACGGCAGCTCTCGTGCGAGGCCTGCAGATTGCTGACCCTGAATGAGATGATAAACCTAATGGAAACGGTGGGAGAGGAAAGGGGCATCTATCAAATATCTTTCTCGCTATTTGTATGGATAGTGTTTCTTTGACAGATCAGAGTAGGATCATGATGTTGTCTTTCGCAGACTTTTCTCTTTACAAAGGACTGAGTAGTCTTAGATGTGATCCACAGCTAGCCATCTGCCCTAGAGCCCTGCCTAGTAAACTTGCATCTTGTTTACTGGGCTCACATTTTTATGAGTTTAAATTCCCATCCATTAGTCGGTTGCCTCAGTTTCGTTGCATATATCATTTAATATAGCTTTGTGTCTTATTCAGATCTTTTCCCTAAAGTATCTTGCTCAAGGGTGGTAGGGCAGGATCCTTAATATGACTCAACACAGAATTCCTCATATATCTAATCTGCCTCCAGAACTGTTGTCATGTGCCTCTTCCACACCCAGAGCTGCAGTATAGCTCTGATACCCTGCAGAACTGTGCCACTCCAGTCTTGAATCCTTTTTATGTGTGGTAAAGTGTAACCCAAGATCTTGAGTTTGCAGGTCCCTTTAGGAAGGCAGTTATACAGCTTGGTTTGCAGATGGTTATGAGGCTTTGGTAGATACGGATATATTTTGAATGTCATTGAGGTTCTTTATGGTTGGTTGCCTCAGTCACATAGCACATGATGAGTGCTGCTGCCCTCTTGCTGTCGGAGGAAGGTCATTCATTCCTGAGACCCACAATCCTTTTCAGTCTTAGGTTAGTTCACCAGGTGTGTTAAGGGGAATGGAAGAACAGCTCTCTCTTCTCCCTCTTTATGTATTTTACGGCTCTTGTTTGGTCTTTTTATAAAGAGTTTAGTTATTTTTCTTTTTCTGTGTTAACATGGTTGAGATTTCAAATCCCCAAAAACATAATACTAACCTTCCACTAAGGAAATATATATTCATGCCATAACCACTTAATACTAATTCCTAATCCTATGGATCACTGACAGCATACAGTATACCCCCATCCTAAAGTACACACCAGCTGAGTAACAGAAGCTGACATAACCTTATAAGACTCCTTCCTATTGCAGAGAAATACTCTTTGTTGGTGTGTTTCACAATAACTATACACTGTTCTAGTTAGAGTGATATCTATTTCACCTTAAAATTTTATTATATGGTCATTATTATTCTTCCCCCAGCCAAGCTGTATTCTGAAGCAATTGTGTCTAATTCTTTATTCAATGCAGTACTGTATTTATGTAATCGTATTAACCAATGGAGTCACTATCTTTAGCTGAAACATAAGCGCTATACTCATGTCATATGCTCATATTATATATTGGATATAATCATCTTGTATGGTTGGGGGCAAAAAGCTATATAATTAAAATTATATGATCTTTTCAATCTAGTTACATGCAATAAACCATTACAAAAAAGATACCCCCCCATCATTCTGAAAAATAGTTCAAGTGTATTCACATGAATCACATTAAAATTAACAGATATTAAGGGATTAAGTAACAGACATCACTGGTCTTCAGTCAACAATAATGTAAATGTTAATAATTTTAATTTCAACTGCATCATGCAATGCTAAGAAATAGTGTTTAAATGCTAAATGAAATATCAGTCATTGATCTGGGTAAAACCTCAGCAAACAAACGACAGGATAGGCACGCGCCACATTGGTCTGACCTAGCATGTACTCTTTGGGATCAAAGATATCGCAGGATGCAGTAAGTATCGTGGGGGTGTGTCTGGGACTCTGTTCACAGCCATATACTGAATGTTCCATAAAGGAAAATGACACCTATTGTGTTGCAGCTATGAATTCCCTTCTCTAAAAACTATTTCCCTAAAAATACCCAGTATTGTATTCCCCTGGAATATAAAACTTTAATATTATTCACCTAGGTACACATCAGCAGGAGAGTGCATTTAGGACGCCATTTTCTGTCATCTTGCAGAATCCAGGTCTACTGTTTACGTCACAATCCGTTTCCCCAGGGCAGCTACTGGAGAGAAAAGCTTAACATGTTTCTGAAATAAAGCCAACACATCATTTAAGTCAAAAACATATGCTTGATATTATGCTATAACTTTGCAACTTATCTCCAAATACCTTAAAATTAATTAGATATGAATATCGTGGTCATTTGTTTTACTTGTTATGAACATAAAATGTTATCTGTGGTATCAGCCAAGCTTGTTTGTTTCGTTTAATGATACAAACATCTTAAGTTGTGACTAATAGATTTTGCATAGAAAAATTAGACTCGTTAGACAAAATTAAACAATTTAATGTTCTTATTTTGTTGTTTTAGTCACATACAACACTAGCAGCTATGTAATTGATGCAGCTCCATGCCTTGTCCACATATGAAGACAGAGTATAATATTCTGAGTATAATGTTCCAGCATTTTGAAAATGTAATAGTCTATCATACGGGACTATTTAATGAGGTCCAGACTGATCACTCTGAAGTCTCCCATGTGAGTGGCTTAACACAACACAGAACCAATTCGTGAAGAATACAGTCTATCTGCCAGGGCACGGCATTGAGCTAAACAGCCTGTACCAGTCTGTCATACTCCATGAGCCAGCGTCCATGTGGAGCTGAAGGTAGGAGTAACCAGAAGAATGGCGCTGAGAGGTGATGTCATGCCTGTGTTGACAGATAGATGGTTGGTTATTCTCCGACAATGGATTTACCTGCATAGTAGTAGAGGGATGTTGAATCACTTTAAAAAATCACATTAGTTATTGATAGTTTCTTTGCAATGGACGCAGTTCAGATGTAACATGGAAAATCCAAGTGAAGAAGGTCATGTATTTTTATCAAAGTGAACTCAGTCTTAGTCTTCAATGGCATATTTTTTTCTTGCCATTCCAAATTTCGTAGCTTCACTCAGTGTATACTCGACCGATACTGTAATTTAATATATAATTACACCCTAAGGTTCTCAAAAGCTTTTCTGTTTTATGGTGTAGTGGTTTAGGTTTGACACTTCAGTGACCATGTTTTCCCAACACACAGTGATTACAGCTCTAAGCCTAAATTATTCCAAAGAGGTTAATGCCGAACTTAAACACGTTGGCTAATTTTAACTGATAAAACCCGAGCATGCAAATTTGAAGTACATTACACATGGAAGTACATTAATGGATGTGCAGTCTTTTAGTGGGTATGATACTGTTGTAGGTCTTTGTTAGCCTTTGCCAGATATTTCTGGAGCTTAATTATATAATTAATACACAATCAAACATAAAATACTCCAAATAATTCCTGTCTATCTTATTTCACATAAAAAAAAACATGACCGGATGTTCGAGTATAATTAAAATATATTTAAAAAATTATTAAAAATCTTCCTTTTACAGTATGAAAGCGGCTATATATATATATATATATAAAACCAAAGTTTGTGAATTTTGTGCAGGTCATGTATGAAACTTTGGCATTCCCATATGCTAAAACACATATTTTCTAAATTCCATCATCCACCAGTTATACGAAAAGAGACTTTATTTATAATATATTTATAGTTGTACACAAGTAAAATAAAATGCATATCTATACTCGAATTGCAGTCTCAGTGAACAAATCAACAGCATTCTTCATGAAATGCTACCCGTAACCACAGTCCAACGAAAAACATAACTCATGTCCAGGTGGAACAGACATCTTTTTTTACTATGATACTTATAAACATAAAAAAGCATTAAACAAATGCATTAATTAAAAAAATGAAAAGCAAAGAAGAATAACAAAAAAAGAAGAGAGGATGAAGGTGAAATCACCTCAGTTCTGGGCTTCTCCTTAACCCCCCCCCTAAACATTCTTGTGTTACCATGAGTGCATGTGTCAACAGAGGTCTGTAGAGTTATCGCCTTCGCAATGTGACCATTGAAAGGGAACGTAATGGGACTCAGAAGTGCAGGTCAGACACATTACAGTACATACAACAAATGATTTGGGCACCAATTCAATATATACATTAGATCTGACATGTTATATAAAGGCATCCATTTGTAAATGTAACGTTATTTTTCTCATTCTCTCTTTTTTGTCTACCCTCCTGGCCCTGTGCTCCGTGTTTCACTTTTAGAGGTCACCTCACACTCTGTGACACTGTCATCCGTGAGACAGTCAGAAACAAGTCCCCTGTGATACTTGTGTCCTAGCACACGGCACAGGCGAACCAGAGAATGGGCCAAAAGATCACTGCGGGGGCTTGCACTGAAGGGCCACTGCTTTTGAGACACTGAGAATCTGACTTTGGCTTTTTAGAGCACTTTTTTTTCTTTCTGGATGGGGCTGTGGAAGGTTCTACATTGTCATCTAATTCTGGATCTAGATTCCCTACAGGCTGGTTTACATTGTTAGAGAAGCTCCCAACTGGACCATCATTCAAACTCTGTTTATTGTGCGTTGCATTCTTGGTGGTATCTACATCCAAGAACTTTGTCTTAGATATGTTCTCCTTCTCCTTCAAGGGATTGTTGGTAATCTGCCGACTATTATACAATGAGGGGTCTAGGTGTCCCTTGTTGGAGATGATCGACATCTTGTCACTATCTGGAAGGCAGCATCTAGGAGTGATTTCCCACAGAGGGGTCTCAGTGGAAGGGAATTTTCCAGAATGTGTTTTGGTACTAAATATACTGGTCTGGACTTGTGAAGAGTTGTCAATACACCCCTCCAGGTCATTGCTTTTTAGTTTTTTCAGATCCCTGCCAGCTAGCCTGGGAGGAAGGTAACATTCCAGCTCTGAGCTGGACCCTTTAAATCGTTTGAACCAATCCCAGAGGGTTTGGGCCCTGCAGTCACATATCCACTGGTTCCCGTTCAGTCGAAGGTACTGCAGAGACACCAGCGAATCCATCGTTTCCCCAGAGAGTACCGTCAGGTTGTTGTAGAACAGGAATAAGGTGGTCAGCTTACCCAGGTCATGGAAGGCCATGGGTTCCACGAAGGTCACGCGGTTCTGGTGCAGCAGCAAGCGGTCCAAGTTGAGCAGGCCGTGAAACATGCGGTCCGACACCGTCTTTATTTTGTTGTTGTGGAGGAACAGGTAGGTCAGGTTGGCCAAGTCAAGGAAAGTGTCATCGTGCAGGGAGAGCAAGTTGTTGTCCTGGAGGTACAAGTACTGCAGTGAGGAAAGCCCGCGGAAAACCCCGACCGGGAGCTCCGACAGCCCACACCTGTGCAGATGCAAGGTGTGCAGTCTGGATAGCCCCCGGAAGGCAGTTGGGCTAATCATTCGAAGGTTGTTGTTGTCCCCTATGTCCAGCTCTTCCAGCCTCTCCAACCCATAGAAGGCCCCCGCCTCGATGTAGCTGATGTTGTTGGAGTACAGCCACAGGACGGTGAGATTGCGGCACGAGCTGAAGCTGGTCGACCTCACCACGGTTAGCCGGTTGCTCTGCAAGAATATCCGCTGCGTCTGGCTGGAGATCTCGCTGGGGATGGCCGGCAGGCCCTGCTGTTGGCAGGCCACCGTGGGAAGAGGCTCGTTGTAGCAGATGCAGGTTGCCGGGCAGGCCCCTAGTCCGGGAACTGAGTGCAACCAGAGCACCAGCAAGAGGAGCTTGGTTCCTGAAAAATAAAATGAGATTCCAGTGTATATCTTACGTGACCCAAGCCTTCCGCCGCTAAATTACTTTAAAAAACAAAAATCATAAACCTAACTATCACGCAAAAAGCCTCACTTCCTCGCTACCACCATAACAACTCATGTGATATGAGTGTCATTTTAAATGTGCAATTAATCTTCAAGGTCTGGCTTCCATTTCTGTTGAAATTGTACCTCCATTAAGCAAGGAGGGACTGCCGTGCATTTAGAGTAATTCAGCAACTCACCTGCTTGGAACACCTAAGAGAAAAAGGGCGGATTGTATAGTAAACAGGTCTATGTGACATAGAGCCTAGGATTTAATAGGGATGGGATAGACTGGACTAGGTATAGAGAACAAGCAATCAAAGTATGAACAATCTATGCATTTCTGAGAGGGTGATGATAGTTTCTATAGTTTCCAGTCTCTCCCCAAGAACATCCTTGTACCCATGCAGATTGGTATCACAGGCTGTGCAACTTGGAAAAAGAAAAAAAAAAACTCCCTTGTGAAGTTGTCACATACTGACAATACCTCATAAAACATTGATAAGAAAAATTATGGCAGGGATCCTTTGCAAAATGTGCCCCTACCAACAGCAAGCAAGGCTAAACACATTTTAGGATGGCTCGAGGACTGGGGCTTAATCCTGAATTTATCGATAAGTGTGTCGTGATTTGGTGGAACCAGGCCAGTCTGGGTACATGTCAGCTAGATGCTGGACTCCATGCAGTCATGCAGGCCTGTGAGGAAGAGTTTGCACCCTTCAGCCAGTAGGTGTCTAAGGCCTTCCTTCAAGGCCTGGGTGGGGCAATGCATTTCACAGCACTGATAATTACTTATAGCTATGAATAGTCACTTGGCAGCCTGGCCATGTGGAAAGTGGCCTTTTTTAAGCCTCTTAAAAACTGCATTTTTCTTGAAAACAGATCAGCTTGAACAAGGTAAATATCACATTATGAAATATAATACTGAATGAATTCTGAATTATTTACATACATGTGGGTACATATGTTGAAAAAATATTTACTTGTTTAATGAACTATTGTAATCAAAATTCACTCAGAAAACAGGTAACTTGAATAGAATACCAATGCATTTAGTAAAATGATGAGAGAGCCTTGTATCTATCTTTCAAACATAGTCATCGGGTGTAATCATAAATTTGTTTTAAAGTACCAAAACATAAACTGCTGAAGAGGGGTTCTAGGGCGCTAACAGGAATGCTAGCAGACATTGAAGCAGGCAAGCGGGGGTAAGGGGTCTGCCCTCTCTGCCACTATACCCTTATGAACACTATTTTTTAAAAATAAATAGATAAAATGAAAACAGGCATGCTACAGAAGAGAGCCTACTCTTGGCAGAGAGGCTGAGTGAAGAGGTGAGGCTATGAGGAGCACCGATTTAAAGAGGATAACATCACCACTTCCTCTAACTAAATATATGGATTTGGATGTTTCTGCCTAAGAGCCTCATGCAGTGAATTACTTACTGTTGCTGATTTTTTGCAGATTTTCCAAAGAGCCTGATAGTAACTGATCGTCTGAATGGTTTAAAACACGTTCAACTCGGTACCCAGTCCGTAGCAGGTGGATGGATCTCAGGCCGGATGACTTTGCCAAGGTGGGAATTCATTTAATGTGGCTCTGTTCGCACCCGTCCCAGTCCAGGAAAGGACGTCAGCACTGTACTTTTGGCCCCTGAATATGGCACTTTCCGTAACAACAAACCACATGGCACGGGGCCGAGGGTCGTGAGAGCGAACGAACGCGAGCCAACACTTCGGATACGTGTCGGTGAGGCCGCCGAGGATTACGGGCTCGAGAACATGCTGTGTCCTCCTCCGCTCTTTGGCGCCCCCGCCTGTCTGACTGAAAAGTGCGGCTAAATGAAGGTTAATCTGCCTAATTAAATCCCATGTCTTCTGTCATCCTCCAAACATAAGGCTTATCCCTCCTTTATCCTCAACCAAATTACTGTTTCATTAATGTCATTACTATGCAGATTTTCAGTCAGTTAACTAGTATTAATCGTGTTTTTTTTTTGTTAAATACATATTGTACATACTTTATACACATACAGCACACTATAATAAAGTTATGATGAAGCATGTTGAATACAAACAGTTCTTATATGTTAAGTATATACAACTCCTAAATATTAAACACAGATTGACCCTGGTTGTAAAATACAGACAGCCCTGATTCATTTAGTACAACAGAGTACAACCCAATTTCCAGAAAGGTCGGAACACTGTTTAAAATGTAAATAAAACAAAATGCATTGATTTACAAATACACATACCCTTATGTAACAGAAAATAGAATAAAGATATATGAAATGTTGAAACATAAATCTTATTTATATATGAGAAATATATGCTCAATTTGATTGCCAGCAAAACATCTGAAATAATTTGGGATAGGGGCATGTTTACCACGGTATTACATCACCTCTTCCTTTAACGGGACTCTGTAATCGTTTGGGAACTGAGGGGACAAGTTGCCAAGTCGAAGTTGAGTTTTGAAAGTGAAATGTCCCATTTGTGCCTGGTATAGGATTTAAAGTACTCAAAAGCTCAGGGCCTCCTTTGTTGCATTTTTCATTTCATGATGCGCTAAATATTTTCAATGGGTGACAGGTTAGGACTGCAGGCAGCCCAGTCTCGCACCCGGACTCTTCTATTGCAGAGCTGAGCTGTTGTAATACATGCAGAAGGCAGTTTGGCGTTGTCCTGCTGAAATATACAAGACATTCTCTGGATGGCAGAATATGTTGCTTCAAAACCTGTATATCTGTATATCTTTCAGCATTAATAGTGCCTTCCCAGATGTGCAAGTGCAAACTAGCCAAGCCATTTCCAAAAAGAATTTGATTTTTTTTCTTCATCAGACTACAGGACACTTTCCAATTTGGCCTCAGTCCACCTTAAATGAGCTCAGACCCAGAGAAGTCAGTAGTGTTTCTGCATCATGTTTAGATATGGATTCTTCTTTGCACGGTAGAGTTTCATCCTGCATTTGTGGATGCAGTGACAAACTGTGCTCTCAGACAATGGTTTTTGGAAGTGTTCCTAAGCCCATGCAGTGGTTTCCACTTGTGTCTGTTTTTAATGCAGTGCTGTCTGAGAACCAGAAGATTATGGCTGTCCAATACCGGATTTCAGCCTTGTCCCTAGCGTACAGAGATCTCTCTGGATTCTCTTAATCTTTTACTTATGTTATGTACCGTAGATGATGAAATTCCTTAATATTTCACAATATTACATTTAAGAACATTATGTTTAAATTATTGCACTATTTGCCCACACAGTCTTTCACAGAGTGCTGAACCTCCCCAACTTCACTACACAGAGACTCTGCCTCTCTGGGACCTTTTATACTCAATTATCTTACTGACCTGTTGCCAGTTACCTTGATTAGCTGTGACATATTCAACCAGGTGTTTTATATTAGCATTACACAACTGTTCCAGGCTTTTGCTGTCTTTTTTAAACTTGTTTCTGGCATCAAATTCAAATTGAGCATGCATTTGTCATAAAATATCAGTCCCAAAATTCGATATGTTGTCTTTGTTCTGTTTTCAGGTAAATGTGGGTTTATATAATTAGCTAATTATTGCATTTTGCACATCATCCCAATATGTTTTTTGGAAATGTGGTTGTATAAACAGTCATTGTATGTTAAATATAGACAACCCTCTTATATTAAATACAGACTGTACCTGCATATTAAATATAGACACCCCATATAAATTAAATACAGACTGACCCTGAATGCTTAATATAGACCGCCCCAGTATGTTAAATATAGACAGCCCCGATGCATTCAATATAAAAAAGTCATGCTAGATAAATATTGATAACCTTTAAAAATTAATCACAGACTGCCCCTCCATGCTAAATATAGACAGCCATTATATATTACAGACTGATCCTGTATGTTATTGTTAAGTATAGACAGTCATTGTACAGTATATTAAATACAGCTTGATCTGCATGGTGCAGACAGCCCTTGTATATTTAACACAGACTGCCCCTGTGAGGTAAATATAGACAGCCCATGTATGTTAAGTATAGACATCCTGTTATTGTATAGACAGACTGTTATTGTATGTAAAATATAAACAGCCCTTATTCAATAAACAGTGTCAGCCTTACAAATAAAGACAATCGTTATGTATTAAATACAGACTGGAACACAGATTTCTGTCACATGTTAATAATGCACACTGCCTATGCATATTCAATGCAAATATTCACAATCACAGACTCCCCGAGATTCAAAGAGGCCTAGTATTTTGCAATGTAATGAATGCAATATCACACTCATAAAACAGCAGATATCTGAGAATGGTCTTCAACCAGTTAGCCTGCTGCATTTCACTTTTAAAAATAGGAAAACACAAAAGCTCAGCCTTTCTGACCTCTGCACACACACTCTGGTGAGTCTGTGGCACGTTGAGATTCACAGGTCCCCAGGCTAGGCCTGAGAAACAGGGCTTGACTGAGTGGCAAATACAAGCTCTTTCACCCAAAGAACCTATCCACACTTCCTAGACGTGTTTGACACCTTTAACCCTTCAGCAGATCATTCCCCTCCAAAGCAGCTTTGCTTATGGGTGGGTCGCTTGCACTTCCCCTTTCCTTGTCTGGGAAAACAAAGTGAGACCAGAAAGTGGTGATATTTCCTGCCGTTATCCGATTTCCTGCCTGTGAGCTTGAGGAAAATGGAGCTGCGTACATTCACTCATTTTCTTTCAAAACTCAGGAACGGGTCTGGTAAGTTTTACATCCTCTGATAAGTTTTACTTTTAAGGGTGATTCTGATTTCAATACCATCTTGTGTGTTCACTTGTGTCCAAATGTCTGTCTCTCCAGTCCACTCAGGACCCTTTGAACACCACCGGTGACTGATCTCTAAAGAGCATTTGTAATTACGGTAAAATTCCGTGTAAACTCCCACAGTGAGGCTTTGAAAGAGAGCAACTTCAAATCTCCATGATGTTACTGAACCCATCCATGTCAAGTTTCTTGCTATTCTTTCTCGGATAGCTGCAGAATTTCATAATGTACAGCTGATCTGTGGGGAATTTGATTATACGGAAGCTAGTAAAAGAAGCTGGCGAGTAATCTAGCAGAAACAGATAGTTTGTATTAAGGGGTGCCGCGTTCTCTCAAAAGAATACCTGTGTTCCTCAGCCGAAATAACACTCATTTGAATCAGAGGGCTTTCACAGGGCTGCAACACAGTGTATTCATTGGTTTCAAATCATCCACAAAGAACAGACAGATCAAAAGAGAATCTCACATGTGCTTTAAATTTAGTCAAAGTGTTTCAACAAGTAAAGCGACTAAATGCCTCTTACTAATCTGCCAGGTGAGGGCATCATGCTTTTTGCAAGATGGATGTGAAATTAATGGGGCGTGATTTGATGTATTAGATAGTAAGTTTTACTTCATAATGATGATATTAGGAGGGGCTGGTAAAGGACTGAGCCACCTTCTCAGTATGGTATAAATGGACAAGTATCTACTGCGAAAGCTTGTTGGTAACAAGTACATCGTCATAGGCTGCACCTAAGTGGGTCATGTGACTGGTGGGAGGGGTGTGGCCTCTACTGCGGGGCGGACGGATGGAGGGAGGTCAACATTCCTGTGTTTTCCTCCTGTGTGGAGGATCTCCCCTGACTTTGAAGCCAGACTCCCTTGATGTGGCCCGACCTGCATAGAGGGCACCTCCTCCTCTTCCTTATCCTCCCTCATCCTCCTCTTCCTCACCCTCCTCATTAATGTTTATCTCTTGTTAAAGCGCAGCAACACACGGTGACTTGTGAATCTGGCAGCATGCCACTCCCTGCTGACCCCTTGCACAATGTTTTTATGCCTTTTTACTGTAAGGCTTTCAAAAAGCAATCACTGGAAACTCATACTGATAAGTTTAGACCAATAAAAAGTGTGAAATCCACATTAAAACATGAATGAATTTAACATGGTACATTACAATGCATTCATTTTATAGTGGCTGGTCGTGCATCTCGAATTAGTTGATCTTATATTTTCTCCTATTTTAAACAATGCAACTCAGCATTTACATGGCTGGGCACTCGCTGTAGCTGTAAGCTAGGGCTGGGATCCCTGTTTCCTCTTGCTGGGATGACATAATTCCAAGATCAAATAACCTGCTGGTTTCACACTGACGCGTTATGCCACTGTCTGGACTGCCAGTGGGGTGGGGGTCAGGATGTGGGGGGAAGGGGTGTGTGATTATATGGAGGAACGTTCCCTCAAACCAGGGGGGAATGGAGACACAGGATCATACGGAGAGTGATGTTTAATGGCAGCTGTGCTGAGTGAGTCCAGCGTGTGGCTTCCGAAAGCAGCTGTGCTATTTACCGCTATTTACTGCTCACCTCCAGGGGGCCACCGGCTCGACCACCCCCCCGCCCCCCCCCCAAAACCTTCCCTTTCAGAGTCCAGATAAAGAGCGCCTTTATATCAGCCGCTAACTGATCTGTCACTGTTTTAGTTAGCAGCTTCCCCTCTGTCTGCGGACGCGTGTTTGTGTGTGTATGGGTGGGTGGAGAGGGATGCACTCAGCGCGACCAGGCAGTTCACGAAGAGCTCCGCAAACGCTCGGGAGACACACCTGTCTCGTAGGAGCTCCTCCTCGCCTACGTGGGGGGACACTGGACCAGCGCAGCTTACAGTAAGAACTGCTGCATCATCTCCCATATTTAGAAAGCTTTTTTTGGATGCGAAGTGTCACACTTTCCTGGGCAGCATGTGCGTGTGGCGCATTTTTAACCTGCATCTGTTGTCCCACCGATCTGTTCGTTAGCACGTTTACAGTATCCTGTGCGCGAAGCTGAGCGCGGCGCCTCAACGCTCCTTGGTCACATCCCAACCTCCGGGGCTGGGTCACGGCTGGCATGTCTGCCCTTCGCATATCGATTGTCTATTTATACTCTGCTCAGCTAAATGCTATGTTGTGCTACGTATATAAAAACACTCAGCGTTAGTTAAATATTACAGCATCCAGGAGCCCTCCTTAAAACGGTCCACAGGCTTGGCTTCCTGTTTTCCACTGTTTCCCTCCATTCTGCCACACAGGAAATCTGCTTCTGTTTCAATAGGATTTTTACGAGTGCTGCACGGTTCCTGTGCATAAAACATCAGGCCCGGCACACAAATACGAGGCATCGTCGTTCGCGTTTAACAGTGGGCATTTCGTCGGCCTCGGTAAAGCGTCAGCTATGAACCGGAATCCACAGCGGAGAGGCAGCGCGGACGGCTGGGCTGATGCAACCGTACCCCTCGCCGCCGTGGGCCGCTCATTAGCGCCTCGCCGCTACACCGCTAAGCGCGGCGGCGGAAGCGCAGCGTACCATCCGCGGAGGGGAAGCCATGCCGGACTTATGAAAGTACTGTCACCTGTGAATGTCAATGAAGTCTGAAATGTCACGAAAATACTTATTTTACACACAGACACACACATACACACATATAAAATGCACATACACACACAGCTGGGGAGGAGAGCATTACTGTGAATACTAAAGCACGGCAGATATTTAGCAAAAATTATTTAAAAGTTCAAATGAATACCAAAGTCCTACTAAACACATGCATGCGACCAAATATACATGCTGCTCAATATTCAAGCGATTTAAGAGCCCTCTAAGCTTCCATCTTGGTTCCGTGCTTCGTGTAGGAATTATATTTTTAAAAAGCTGAAGTCTGCCCCCTAGTGGTCATGCTTGTACCACCGACACCGGGGCCAGGCAGCCAAACGCCTTGGCTGGCTGTGGAGAATGTTGTACACGATGAGCAGATATTGCCACAGTGCTATTCCCAGTACCGCCAGTCTCTCCCACCAGATGGATTAACAGTTGTCATCTACATCTACATCAACAGATCTACAGTAATATGAAATGTGCCATCAATTAAGAAGGCCATTCATTTAAAAAAAAATATATATATATATACATATATGTGTGTGTATATATATA
>JABFDZ020000044.1:31305669-31318699 GCA_019775955.2 Pollimyrus isidori | reverse complement strand
GGGCCGACTGATTCAAGCTGATAGAAGAGCAACTTTGACTGAAATAACCACTCGTTACAACCGAGGTATGCAGAAAATCATTTGTGAAGCCACAAAACGCACAACCTTGAGGCGGATGGGCTACAACAGCAGAAGACCCCACTGTGTACCACTCATCTCCTCTACAAATAGGAAAAAGAGGCTACAATTTGCACGACCTCAACAAAATTGGACAGTTGAAGACTGGAAAAATGTTGCCTGGTCTGATGAGTCTGGATTTCTGTTGAGACATTGAAATGGTAGAGTCAGAATTTGGCATAAACAGAATGAGAACATGGATCCATCATGCCTTGTTACCACTGTGCAGGCTGCTAGTGGTGGTGTAATGATGTTGGGGATGTTTTCTTGGCACACTTTAGGCTCCTTAGTGCCATTCTTTTTAAAGGAGCCAAAAGTAATTGGACAATTCAATTCAAGTTATGTACAGTAATAGACAGGTGTGGGCAATTACTTCATTTTTTCATTATCAATTAAGCAGATAGAAGGCCTGGCGGTGATTTGATTTGTCTGGTTTGTATTTGGAAGGTTGAGGCGTGAACATACAACATGCGTTTAAAGGAACTCAGTATGCAGGTAAACAGGCTGTGAAAACTGAAAAAAAAACTATTTGAGAAATTACCACAATGTTAGGGGTGGCAAAATCCAGTTTGGTACATCCTGAGAAAGAATGCATTGGTGATCTCAGCAATGCAAAAAGGTCTGGACGTCCACGGCCGACAACAGTGGTGGATGATCGCAGAGTCATTTCCATGGTGAAGAGAAGCCACTTCGTAACAGCCAGCCATGTGAACAACACTCCCCGGGAGGTTGGCGTATCAATATCCAAATCTACCATAAAGAGAAGACTGCATGAAAGCAAATACTGAGGGTTCACTGCAAGATGCAAGCCACTCATAAACCTTAAGAATAGAAAGGCTAGATTGCAAAAAGAACATCTAAAAAGGCCAGCACAGTTCTGGAACAGCATTCTTTGGACAGATGAAACCAAGATCAACCTGTACCAGAATGATGGAAAGAAAAAAGTATGGAGAAGGGCTGGAACAGCTTATGATCCAAAGAACTCTGCCTCATCTGTAAAACATGGTGGAGGCAGTGTGATGGCTTGGGTGTGCACGGCTGCCAGTGGCATGGTGGAGGCAGTATGATGGCTTGGGTGTGCAGGGCTCCCAGTGGCATGGTGGAGGCAGTATGATGGCTTGGGCGTGCAGGGCTGCCAGTGGTATGGTGGAGGCAGTGTGATGGCTTGGGCGTGCACGGCTGCCAGTGGCATGGTGGAGGCAGTATGATGGCTTGGGCGTGCATGACTGCCAGTGGCACTGGGTCTTTCGTGTTTGTTGATGTGATACAGGATGGAAGCAGCGGAATGAAGGCTGAGGTGTTCAGAGACATCATGTCTGCTCAAATGCAGCCAAATCCAACCAAATTGATTGGGCGGCGTTTCATAATACAGATGGACAGTGAGCCAAAACACACAGCAACAGACTTTATTAAAGCAAAGAAGTGAAACATTTGCGAATCGCCAAGTCAGTCACCTGATCTCAACCCCACTGAGCTTGCATTTCACTTGCTAAAGACTAAACTACAGACAGAAAGACCCTCAAACAAACAGCAACTGAAAGCTGCTGCAGTAAAGGCCAGGCAGAGCATTAAAACCGTCTGGTCATGTCCATGAGTTCAAGACTTCAGGCAGTCATTGTCTGCAAAGGGTTTTCAACTAAGTATTAGAATTGAATGTTTTATTTGCAATTATATTAATTTGTCCAATTACTTATAAGCCAACTGAAAAGAGGGGATTGTGTAGAAAAATTACTTTAGTTCCCCACATTTTTACGCAATGTTTTTGTTCTACCCATTGAAATAAAGCTGAAAACTTCAACTGCATCTGATTTGTTTCTTTTAAAATTTATTGTGGTACAGAATTTGAAAATTGAAAAACCTTGTCTCTGTCTAAATATTTATGGTCCTGACTGTATGAAACTAACGAGGGACCTAACGAGAGGCAGCTAGGAGTGATTAATGTAAGGGTTAGGAATGAGAGGTAAGACAAACGAGTAACATGTGTGATGCCCCCCCCCCAAAACATTACATGGGAGGGGATCATGTCAGGGTGGGCAATGTTAGGCGGATGGCATGGATGATGTGCCCCCATCTCTCCATCCAGGAGACAGAGACTTGGTCAGGCCCTCCCTTGGAACCCAGCCAATACTGGTGCCCCACCCAAGAGTGGCCCAAGCCGCAGGCGGAGGCAGGGGCCCGTGGATTAAGACTGGTCCATCGAGTGTTGAGCTGATGGAGACCAAGGACTCGGGCACCAGAATGGCAGCAACCAGGGAGTCTGGTGCCACATGAGCAGCAGGCGGGAGGGGATGTGGAGACCTCTGGCATTGGAGGTGAAGAGAGAGACACCCAGGTGAAGGTGAAGAGAGAGACACCCAGGTGAAGGTGAAGAGAGAGACACCCAGGTGACAACAGGAGAAAAGGTGGGCCCCGGTGGGATATCAGGAGATGCGGCGGGAGCCAACGAGATGGCAGAAGATGGGGCAGGCACTGGCGGGACATCAGGAGATGCGAGCAGATGAAACTGGCACCGGTAGGATGGCAAGAGACAAGGTAGGTGCCAGCAGGCGACGAAGTGATGAGGCAGGATCCAATGGGATGACAGGAGATGGGGGGCATCTGGGTCGACCATTGGTGTTCCTTGTGGGACGGCAGACAAGACAGAGCAGGCCAAGAAGCCCTGAAAAATGTTCCGCCTGACGGTGAGATCTCAGCTGGGTCAGTTTCAATCCGCACAGCTGTCGCAGTACCAGGTGTGTGCGAGGTGGCCCTTCTTGGGTCCTACGTGGAGCATCCTTCTCTGGATCGTGTGCTATGAGTGCAGGTGGAGGACTTCTCTCTGGGCTGGGATCCTGGAGCATTGCTTCCAGAGGTGCATAGAGTTGAATACGGGCTCTAGAAGCATAGCAGGGGTGAGGGTGCCTCCTGTTGGAGGCTAGGGATGAGGTAAGATTCCAGGTAAGATTCTACAGGCTTGGGAGAGGAGGGTATGGGTGGGCCGGACTTTGAAAGATTGGATGGAGAGATAGGACCTCCTGGAGTTCTCTGCTAGGGCAACAGCTACAGGCACCACTAGCTTTCACCGCTTCTTCCTCCTGAGATTGAAAACCGCAGGAGGGGCTGTATCGAGCTGCATGGCTCTGGTTTGCTCTCCTGATTTTTTTTGTGCCACCAAGGGGGAAGAACTACAGAGTTCCCAAAGAACTTTGATCCTCACTCCCGTAGCTATCTGTGGCTGAATATGACTTCTCGAGAAATTGCCAGAGACTAGGAGGAGGAAAGAAAAAATAAATGAATAAATAATAACAGCTCTATATGCAAGGCACTTCGCAGAGAGGGGTTGATGCGTGGAAATCTCGAGCCGGCCCAAGGTGCATAGTGGCAGTCTGGGGGAGGGGATGTTGTCTGCTGTCCTGTTTTTTGTATTGTAGTTTCTTATAGCCCATTAGCGGTTCTTCACTGTAATGAAAATTTGCATAAAAGTTCATTCATCTGAATTGGATTTGTTGTGAATTTGTACATGTTTACAAATTGTTTTCTCTGCAGTGGTTTGGACATATTTTGCAGCTACTTAACTGTTATAGTTGCAGTTAAAGTATTTGTGAGAGTACTTTGAACAGTATAGAATAGAGATAGGCAACCTTGATACTAGAGTGCTGGTCTCCAGCAAGTGTTCTATCCTACTTGATGAGTTACTCTCTGCCTGAGATCAGATGTGGTTCATCAGAGACCAGATAGGATGGAAAACCTGCTGGATAGCGGCGGTCCAGCATCAGGGTTGCCTACCCCTGGAGTAGAAAAAGCAATATACCCAAAATAATTTATTTATGATTATAATGAATGTCCTACCACCCTGACCAGGGCATGAGGTTTTATGATGGAGGAATGGCTGTATCATAATGAATGTCAGCATTTCTTCTGTCTCATCTACATCTTTGCGACTCAGTGACTGGCGCAATAGCTTTGCGTCTCCAAGACTTGAGATCTAGCTCTGCATATATGGAATTTACAGTACATTCGGTGGATACCTCCCAGTTAAAAAACCGGCGCTTAGGTGAAATGTCGACTCTAGGTTGCCTTTATTGTGTGTGTCATAAGCAGTTATGGGAGATGTGTTTGCATTGATAGTAATATTAATAGATCATTTTTACTATAGGTATCAAATAACCCATCCTAGTGATGTGAAGGCTGTTTATGGTAGGGAAAACCATGAAATAATGCATTCATTTCAGTCATTTAAATACTACTGTAATGTTTACCCCTGCATCCCTGCCCAGAATAAACAACGCAAAGGTGGACAGATGGATGGAATGTTTATGACATACTTATTGTTTGCTCTCCTTTAGCTCATAATACATTTTTCCAGATACTCCAGTGTTCTCTCACAGTCAGTGGCCCCCATGCTGATCTCCCCGGAAAGTCCCCAGTGTGTGACTGCATGTCTGTGTGTGTCTTTTGCACCCTGATGTGTTTTGAAGTGAACTGTGTCATGATCAATGCAATTTCTTTGAACCTTAGGAAGAGAGATTCAGTTCATGAGGCTGGAAAAACTTTGCTAAGACTCAGGTCAGTCCAGTCTGGCAGACAGTGGGCAAATATAGGATACTGCCCACCATTATTTTTCTTATTCTTAATAGTTGAAGTCCTGGAACATATCCCAGGCAAAATATGAGGTGAGACTAGGAGACAAACTGGATTGGAAGTCTGTACATCACAGGTCATACACACACAATTAGACATCACAGGCAACTTAGAGATGCATCTTTGCATGAATGCAGTCCACTGATAGCCAGGCTACTGAGGGCTTTTCGTGAATTAGGGAGACAGTACAAGCACAGAAAAATGCCAAGCAAGAAACCAATGTTCTTTAAGAAGAACACTTCCTTATAAGTCGCATTTGAAAAATACCACTTGGAAAATTTGAGATGGATAGCAAAGCTACAGTTAAGGGGCTACATTAATGTTACCAACAACAGAACCCCAATTTATTCCAGCCATAGACAATGGGACCTAGATGTATGTCTGTATGGTTGATTGGCAACCGTGAGACCTGGACCAGGAAAAGATGACATCCTGATTGTACCAACAAAATTCCAACAGATTTGCTGCCAAAGTGTCCATCTGTGAGCTAAGGCTTTACAAAGCACACCAGTAACTCTGAAACAATGTCAGAAGCAAAAATAGTTGCTATAGTACTGCTAAATTATCCATGTCATATAAGTCTGTGCCCTGTGATAGGCTGACATCCTGGCCTGGGTGATCCCGGCCTCTTGTCCTGTGATTCCTTGCATTTCCTCTAGCCTTTCCAGGATCCTGCTTTGGATAAGCAGTTAATATTAACTAATTTATTTTTGCTGTTTGTATAACCTGTGAAATCCTCCTGGGAGACCATTACAAAATCTCTGCTGCCAGCTGCAGTGTTACAGAATTTCACTGTGCTGGAGGTTTTTTGAAATGACAGGAAAAGTTTAGTTCAAGTTCACTGCAGTGCTGAGAGACACCAGTTTCCCTTGACACTGTTATAAAGCACACATGCACTCTACTTAATAAGAAAATAAATCAGTGTAACCTGCCTACAATGAAAAATCCATCTGCTGTGGCAGTATTATGCCAGTTTTATACTATAAAACTATTGAAAATGTATATATTCTTTAGAAGTCATGACCTAACTTTCATTAAGATTCAATGGCAAGTGATTTTTGTCTCCAGCCAGGGAAAATAGTTTTCATGAGAGGAGGTCCAGAACTTATTACCGTATTGAAATCAGGTGGACATGGAGTCACTCACAGTGAGCTGTAATTACAAGGCCTTGAGTTCTTCCTTCACCCATCTCATTTTCACTAAACAGGTTTCATTATGCTTTTGAACGCCATCACATGTACTGCGACAAGTACAAAGTTGCAGCGAGGGGCACAGCAGGGACAAATCAAACCTGCACATCCCTCCAAATATCGCTTACAAGGTTACACTCATTGAGAAGATCACCTGCCTCGGAGATTTATTCCAGAGACATCTCTGCCGTTCAACCTTGACGTCTTTCATGCAAGAGTGCTTGACTGAGCACGCCACAGCTCAGGCCGTGGGCTTGTCACTCAGGGTGGTTGATGTGGGCCATGGATAAAATCCAGAGCCCCGCCCTCTGTGGAGGCGGGGAGAGCAGCTTTTCCATCCTGTGTGGCTGTGATGTGCAAGGATGTAGCCGGACATGAATTAAATCCGTGAAAAATAAAACGTCCGTCATCCATAACTGCTTCTACATGGCGGCCTGCTTGCCTAGATGCACAGGACACAGGGTTGGAGTCACACTGGATGGGATGCCAGTCCATCACAGGGCTCACACTAACATACAATTACACAATCAATCCCACAGGCCCACAGGTTTGAGGCTCCAGTCCCACTCAGCAAGCCTCCATCCAGTCCCTAACATTTCATAACTGCAAAAACAAACGTAGCACAACACATTCCATTATAAAAACCAATGAAATTATTCTGACAATCCACAAGTAAAACCTGTCATACCAATTCTGTGTCTCTTTGCCAATCATCTGACTTTTCACCTCATTCTGTGTCTCTCTGATGGTCACGGGAAAGGAAACTGATAATCATGTGGGCAAAATTGATGACTGTAACATGCACGTTCGCAGCATACATGTGTTGATGGAGGTCTATATCCCATGATCTCTGATTTCATCTTTCCAATTTCGACAGAACACAGCGGGTTCGCATGGAATGAGTGTCCCATTGCAGTTGAATAGCCATCTGATTTCAGTGGGTTTTTTTTTTTGCAGGCTTCTCCATTGTGGAGAACCCCAGATAAACGATGGAGGATGCAGCACATCCAATCTCCAAAAGAGCTGAGAGTGCAGCTTCTGGGGCGCCAGCTTCTTGGTACGTGTCTTCATCTTGTTGCCCCCCACAACCAGATAACCAGAAAGCCTTCAGAGGACGCCATCTTCTGTCCCCATCAGCGACCTGTTCCGTGCAACGCTAGAAGAAAGGTTCGTTATTTATTTTGTTTATTTCTTAATTTTCCTTTGGATTCGACAAGCATCTGTCAGGCATTTTGCTTTGACATTCCTTTCACACACCTAATCCAGTCATGTGGGTAAAACCCAATTATCTCTGATTTTGTTCAAGAGTCCTTGTCGATGCCTATGTTTTACCCACAGCTTTTCAACAATGTATTATTATTAATACTAAATTTTATTCAGTCGGGTTTAGTTTTTAATTAATTAGCCGCATAGCTGTGTAGAGATGAGCAGCTAAATGGCTGAAGTGCAGAGCATAGGGGCCCATTAGCATTCAACAACCCTAAGTATTGGAGGTTGTATTTGAAATTAGCTGCTAAAGGGGTTAATATAATTCAGCCGTTTATGAGTTTTTCCAACTTGATCAATATGTTTCGCAAATGATGGCTGATGTTGTTTGATGTGTACAAAGAGGTATGAGGAACACTGTGGTTATGTTTTTTTAGGAAGTCTACAAAAGTAAGGGTACTATTGTATAGAAATACAGTAGCTGCCAATAACTAATGTGTGTTACTCAAAATTGCACATTGATTTTGCACATCATTTACACATCGTTATATAATTTTGGATATTGTTATCAATGCAAACGTGTGTCTGGGACCATACTGTTATGCAAGCTGTTTTTGTATATTCTCCTGAAATCTAGCAATTAATTTTTGTCCTCTCTGGAGGACATTATATTTTTATTCACATCCCTTATACTGCATAAGCCACTATATTTTGCCCGGTTGTTCCTTAAAGAAGACCATTAGGGCTATATGATGACATCACGTGTGTGTTGGTGTGGCATTCCACTTCCTGTAAAATAAAAAATGTAATCAACATTTTAGAACTTTTCCCCGCTCAGGAGGGTATTTAAGAGGACATCTTTATGCACGTTCTTTATAGCATGTTCCTTACCTTGTACATGTTATTGTGTTTGTTTAATGTGTAGATATACACATATGTGACTTTAACCCAGAGGAATGCTGTTTCATTTCTGTGATATACCTGTATGAAATAAAAATATCATAAAGAACCTTAAAGACATGCTGTAAAGACTCCCAGAGGAATTCGTTGGCATGTAATGAGCTTCCCTTGATTGAAGTCTCTCATTGGTACATGACCTACTGCACATCATCAATGGATGCTAAAGCCAACTGGATGTGGCTGGAATTAATCCATCTTTGATTCTTTATTTGCTTTAATCTCTTGAGCCATCTTGTTCACCCTGAGCCTCTAAATTGCAACAAGTTGGATGTGATTCAAGAACTGCCTTTCAAAAGGCAAAGCTCAGGTCAAAAAAACAGCCTTTATGCAGGTTCCCACACCCACTGACCTGCAAAAGACCTCAGTGACTTCTGGGACAATTCAAAGGAGAAGCTATCATACCTAAAACTTTAAAATGATCCATATTCAGTTTCTGTGGACCTTAAGAATTATGCTGTTGGGATTTTATCTTGGTTTTAAATGGCAGCTAAACCACGGCTAAACTGTAATAAATCATGGCTATCTGTACAATCCTCATGACATGTAGAGACATGATAAGGCTTTCATGGGTTTATACGTGATTTATCGCCACTATCTAGTGGAAGGTCAATGTTAAGAAGGTCAATGTGTGGAAGGTCAATGTGTGCCAGTGAAAATGTGTACATGGCAGTTATGGTTAAGTAGAGAAAATGTGAGCAAGCAATTCAACCATAGTTTTAATAAATGGGAAAAGTTAGGG
Organism: Pollimyrus isidori; assembly: GCA_019775955.2. NCBI lineage: Eukaryota > Metazoa > Chordata > Actinopteri > Osteoglossiformes > Mormyridae > Pollimyrus > Pollimyrus isidori. The sequence goes on along the minus strand of JABFDZ020000044.1, from coordinate 31,309,867 downwards.
CTATTAGTATGTCACCCATAAATCCACCGAGACCTAAATCTGTATCCTCTACATAAACAAACTATACAGAGGACGTTTGCAAATGTTTTCTTGGGGACCAACTGATTCGGTCATGCGTGATGTTCACTTGTGCAGTTTAATTTCCTCGAGGTTTTCTGCTCTGGAAAAAAGGAGCCCAAAGCCTCTTAACAGGGGAAGCATAAAGTCCATACAAATCGTGAGCCCTAAGCTGATTTGCCTCCTGCCAACACGCCGCTCGATCTTTCCCAATTCCCATCACCACTTCGAGGAAATATGTGGCCAATTTTTTTTTGGGGGGGGGCTGAGGGGGCATCCGCTTCGTGGGTGGGACAGAACCTCTGGATGTGGTTCCGAAGAATAAATGGCAGGCATAAGCCAGTGAAAACTGGAAAAATCTGCATCTTGTTAAAGGAAACCATTCATATTCCCATATCCGAGGTGCGGAAAAATCTGATGATGTGTCAATTCATTCAGATCATATTTGTGTAGATTTTCCTGCATTTCTTCTCTTGGCTGTGCCCAGAACACTCATCTTGCCCTGCTCCCAATCCCACACCCCGTTTTATGTACCCCCATGCCGCCCCGCTCCATATCCATTGTTTTGCATTTGCCCCTCCCTACCTTGTGTCAGTCTCCTTGTGTCAGAGGCCCCCATGCCCCTCCACCTCCAGGGATGCCTTGGAGAACCGGGCTTTACCCCGGATCCTTCCTTCTGGCGTCTTTGTCACCAACACAGGTAATTAGTCCGGTCCGGTGCCAGCTGGTTCTCATTAACTCGGGCATCCGTCAGCACGGGGCTGATGATCAGTCGTCGCTGTGACGAGGGATGGCCTGAACCCAGCCGCGTGCTGTTTTCTCTGCTTGCATTCATTGCGGCTGCGAAGTTCTCAGAGGGCGCGGGCGTCCAAGATGGCAGGAATGGCTGCTCCTGGAATTAGATAAAAAAAAAACTGCCATCTGCCGAGATAAGAAGCAAAAACGACTACATCTGGGCTTCTTCGCAGCTTGACGCAGGAAGTCAGCTTAAGATGGGAAATGGAGGGGATGAGGTTATTGCTGATTTATTACCCAGGAATGTATGCAAACAAGGGAGCATAAAGTCTGGTACCAGCATATATTGCAGCATTGCAGAGATATTATTCCACAGAAAGGAAGATTCACAGCAGCACTCTGCCTTACCAGCTGTCTTGTGGACATGATTTCAGACTAATAATCTCAATCACTTTAGAAGAATTCTTATTTCTGTCTTTCTGAAGGGTAGGCTAAGAGAAAACCCGATTTATGTCAATACGTCTTAAATAAAGTAGGCCGTGTTTTTTAAAGTGGGTCTGAGTGGCATGTTGTCTAGCCGTCAGGAAGCCAAGGGATAAAGATTAAGTGCGCTAGGATCTGACAGTGTGCCCCAGTCATTTGTACATTGAAACAGACGTGTCACATGTCCGATGTCTAAGCAGTTACCATGTTGTTTAGAAGAATCAGCCATCTCTCATTATGTGACATATGCTTACCAACCTCAAGCTCACCGAAGGAACAAACCATGGAGATGTTTGCAGATTATCCATGAAGCCAATGAGGTGATAGTATGGGTGGGGGGGCTCCAACACAGCATCAAATTCAGCCTGAATATCTGCCTGCACTTCTTTAAAAGTCCACAAGGGGGCACTCTAACAGTTTATGCTATAGTTAATTACTCTCCACCTGAACCATCCATAATGTTCAGTGGGAAACCACTAGATCGGTAAGGAGAAGCTAATTAATGGCAGCGATTTAAGTGTCTGCCACTGCATTGTTATGCTTGCAGAGTGAGGAGCATTAAGTGAAATGTAGCATGGAGCTTAATTGTTCACCAACCGCTTTACCACTGGGTTACCTCCAGATTTTTCACAACCAGCACTCGCCATAATAATTGGTTTCCATATGCTGTTCTGTTCAATACGTTCCTCAGCTGATAACATGCTCATGTTATTTGACCCTAAAATGGCATTCAGTAATGGAACTGCCCACTCTCCTACTGTAAGTTTCTGTACCTCACAAGCAGTAATGCGCTGGCAGTAAGGAATGAAAATGGGAAATGATATCAGTGACCTGAAAGTATGTCAGCCAAGGTCTGGCATGTGGTGCCCAAGCACACATATTAGCCAGGTAAGACTAATACCTTACTATCGACCCTTCAATGATCAGAATGATTCTGATTTGGAAATCTCATGTTTTGCAATCAAGGACCTGGTAAACCATCTTACATTTATGGCGCTTTTTCAAAGGAACATTAAATTGGATCACCCTGATCCAGACATAAACTTTCAAGATTAACAAATCCGGATTACCAGTGTGGTAAATAGGGCAACATCACAATGTAGGTTACTAGCAATGTAAGGAACAACAGGTAGAATAGCCAACATGAAATCACTTCAAGTGTTTTTACTGGAAGAGACAGAAAATGACAGAATAAAATAACACAGACATTTTCAATTTTCAATTTCTATTAAACAGTCAGACCCTTCATCTGATTAACAACAAATATACTGTATAAAACAAATATTTGTCATTCACATTGCATTGTGGATACCTTGAACATGTGTTTAAAATCCTACAAAGGCTATATGTCCACCAGTCAGCATCAGTAAGGGATGTTATTGATAGAAACTACTTCTGACTGGTTCATTTCTCTGTGACATTGTAATATACATTGATGAATGACAGTTAAAATTATGTAAAATGAAATTCTTAATGAGTAGCCTATGTCTACTTTATCTACCATATAACCATAACAAATCAAAAGCAAAATATAAATAAATGTACAGTATATGCACTACATGAAACAAATGTATTATTTGCTCAGTTTTAAAGTTTAATTACATTTGGTCCACCATGAATGCTCCCTGTTGTCCTGATCAGGGCAATCCTGAGTTTTCTTTACATCAAAGGTACCCCAATCCCACTAAAAAGTTTAAAACAACACATACTGAAGTTTTGATACAGCTCAAAACCAAGACTGGATTACACAATCTAATCTAATTTTAGATTTTTTTTTTTTCATTTTCAACATTTGATCAAATCTGATAGTTAAAAACCAGTCAGATTACTTATGAACAATTGGGCCCAGGACATAGAACTCATACTAACATATCGAGGCATCTGTTTGGAAGAACAGAGTAACCACATACACAGAGATAAGAGGAAGGAACAGAAACTTTATTTGGGGATGGATTCCGATTCCAGTTTTCAGTTCTTCTCCTGCCCCCACTCACAGAACACTGATCCCAGGACCTGACATGTGTTTTGTTTGCATCTGTGTTCCGCCTGTGCTGAAGTTGAAACATCTGTCTCTTGTTTACCTTCCTCCCCACTGGCTTTGTAGCCTGCTGTACTCAAATAAAGGCAAATGAAAGCCGATGATAAAACTAGGCCTGTGATGTTGTAGACATCCTGCTGTTTATGTTTGTTGGCTATAAGCAGAAGAAGCATCTATTAGCCTGATGGAAGGGAGCTAAGATTGGCTTCAGTCCACCTCACAGGCCTCTCCTTGATTGTTTCGTATGGGACTCGCTTGTCCCATACGGCAACGAGAGTTTGCCTGTGACCCCTAAAGGTGAGTCCTGTGTTTTATGTTCTTGCGAGTGTCACAATACAACATTTCCCTTTTTATGGATGAAGTAGGAAAAAGAACATGGAACTTATGTGATAAGTTTCCCGGCCACAGAGTTATATATTTAGATACAGAAATACTTGAACATCAGTTACCAATATATGTATAATGCGTTAATTTCAGACAGATACATTTTTAATGGCTCGTTTTACGCTTTTAAACAGAACCACTATGGTATTGAACTTTAATGGGTCATATCTCACAAGCTGGCATATAAAGCGAAAACCCATGGAATAATGGCGAGCGATTTGTCATATAAGTTTATAATTCAGTAAAATGGGCAAAAATGAATTTGTAACTCACCAATGTCAGATTGATGTGCGGTGCATGTTGAGGGGAGGGGGGGCAGCAATCCAAAGCTAATGCAAGTATTACATTGTAAAGGTCAGTGGGCACACAATGGCTGGGAGCATCCATTTGAGGCTTAGCCGTGTCACTCTCCATCTTTCCAAAGGCTACATGACCTGGGAGGGGGCAGGAATGAAGGGAACACTTCTGCAGGGGTATTGGTATGGTGGTGGTGGTGGGGGG
>JABFDZ020000044.1:31286095-31302578 GCA_019775955.2 Pollimyrus isidori | reverse complement strand
TGTGTGTGTGTGTATATATATACACACAGAGACACACACACACACACACACACATATGCATCTAACCAGTACAATAAAGCCATAGGTTATCTATTCAAACTCTGTCTCGAGAGACTTTTTTTAATCACTGTACTGTTGTTTTTTCTCTTCTGAGGTAAATTCCATCATATCTATATTTTGCCCCAGTCTCATGTTGTCCACTCCGTATCTGCTACAGCACTCTGCTTTGTACCAGCTACAGATTTACCCATTAAGCATGACACAATTTATATTGCTTGTGTAGATTATAAAGACTAATGGGTCTTACCCAGAATGCTCTACTGTTCCTCTGATTACAACTGCAAGGTTGTTCCTCTTCAAGTGACATGTGGGCCCATTGTGCCCTGCAGTTTTGCATCCCTGTGGACTCCATATCCTTTTAGGAGATGTCTCATATATAATAAACAGTGCTATATTAGGAATTAATGCAAATTATACTCAGTATAGTATTGAGTATTACTATAATGCATTGTTTTGTTTCAGTTGTTTTCAATATTTTTCTTGGTTTGTTGTAAAATGTCAAATTTTGTAAAGTGACCTTGAGCTCTGGAAAAGTACTATATCCATGAAACATTATTATTATTATTACTATTATTATTATTATTATTGACTATAGTGGTAGTACATAATATGTACAGTGTAGTATTAGTATAGTATTTGTGGCAATGCTTTACATTAACTGCACCTTCATTATGCCGGTATAATACATACATGCAGTGTATGTTCATAATACTTTCACAATTTATTAAGAGAACATTCATAAGCACAACAGAAGTATATCACAACATCTTAACGTACCTTAACAGCCTTAATGTACATTAATAATAAACATTACATGACAATAGCAAATATTATACTCTTATAACCATATAATGCTTGTTATTAAAGGACTTAATGTGTTGTGATGTTAAGGTATACATACCTGCTAGGAATGCATCACGGATGCATTACGAAGGTACAATTAATGTAAAGCATTACTGTATACATTTACTATCGCTGTTGCATGTAGCAGGACATAACAAAGCTGACGCCTCATGCGTGTACTCTCTCTCTCTTTCTTTTTTGGAAGCTCCTTGTCTTGACATACTATGCATGTATGTAGTGCACAGGGTCTTCAGACGTGTGAGTTCACAAAAAATCTCACCATGGTGGTGGCACTGTGGTCCATCTGCTATAGGCCACTCCTGATGGACTGCAGAGGGGGTTCTAGCCAGAGGCACTGAAATTTGCAACCTAAATAAATAAATACTGGACATACAATAAAGAGCAGAGAACAAGGTCCAGGTGGGATATATTATTGACAAGTAAAATTTAGACTTGCTGTCTCTGTGCTGAGATTGCTTGTGGCCATTCATCCCTTCAGTATCATATAAATATGATCCACATTCCGTCCATTAATCGAATGGACCACAGAAAAAAAAAAATTGAATATTTAGTGACTTAATGAAACGATATACAGGTATCCGTCGACTTATGTCCTATCAAGTAACATCCGATTACATTAACATCCAAGGTCCATAGTAAATAATATATACTGACCGAGAAACGCCCAAAAGTAGACAATAGTGGGTATATCACACAGTGTTCCAGGTGCAGGAGAACGAGCAGCATTGTCAGCTGTGAAATGACCACTGTCCATGTCTAACTTGTAATACAGTATGTATACAGTAATGTATATGTAAAGGACAGCTACCATAAGTAGATATGATATAGATACAATACCTGTACTTGCTATTTCCTTACATAAAAAGAAACTTACTGCACTGTACAGTAAAATCAGGCCCTGTCTCCTTTCTCAGCTGCCACTTTTTGATACTGCGTACATCTTTTGATTTGTACTGCAATTCATGCCTTATTTTAGTAAAATCAAAATGCAATTTCTTTCTATTGTGAAGTGTTGTGATATTATATTTGCATTATTTGCCGTAGAATATTTGTGTGCATATTACAGTACTGTGCCTCTCCCCTATAACTCTCAAGATATGCCAAAATGAGCTTGCGTCCAGTGGTCCCTGTCACAAATGCAGACACAAGTCAATGGATTCCTGTATTTGAAGAGGTATAAAGTGGGGGAGATTGGATGATGAGTCCTTCAATGACAGGGGGCTTGAAATACAGTATCTGGAAAAAAATTGGGTTGGTCTGGGTTGAGGTGCCAATATGATATGCTTTCATGCGGCCCAAAATCTCTAAATTATTCTCTATCCAATTGAATATCCAGGTTAGGGTCATATGGGGATCCCCACATACATCAACCATTCATAACATTAAAACTACTGACAGGGGAAGTGAATATCAATTATCATGTTTTTACATTGGCACTTGTGAAGGGTGTCATTATATATTAGGCAAATGAACAGTCAGTTTTTGAAGTTTGGAAGCAGGAAAAATGGTTCAGAGCATCCTCAAAATGATATTGTGGTTTGCAGTGGTCCAAGGAAGGCCAACTTGAACCAGTGATGGAGTCATGGGTGCCCAAGGCTCATTGATGGTGAGGGGAGTGAAGGCCAGTCTGTCTGGTCCGATCCCACAGGAGAGCTACTGCCACGCAAATTGCTGAAAATGTTCATTCTGACTATGATAAAAAAAAGTGTCAGAACACACAGTGCATCGCAGCTTGCTGTGTATAGGGCTGAGTAGTCGGAGACCGGTCAGGGTGCTCAAGCTGACTCCCGTCCACCAACAAAAATACCTACACTGGGCACATGGATGTCAGAACTGGACCAAGGAGCAAATGGTGGCCTGGTCTGATGAGTCAAGTTTTCAGTTACATGAAGGGGGCATTTGGGCTTGTATGCATGATTTACCTGGGGAAGAGATTATACCAGGATGCACTCTGGGAAGAAGGCAAGCCTGTGGAGGCAGTGTCAAGTCAAGTCATGCTATGTGGCTTTTCATTGTAATGTTAATCACACACAGTTCATACAGTACACAGCGAAACAAAACAACATTGCTCCAGAACCATAGTGCTACATAAAACAACCCAGAACTACAAAGCTGCACAGAATGACATAAAGTGCATGTGTGTTAACATCCGCAGACATCGCAGGGCAGGGAAGTAAGACAAGACAGTGGCACACCAACCGAAGACAAACCCAGTGCCTAGTCCTGATATTTACAGATGCAAAATATAGCAGATTGTGGAGGTTGTGGATATTAATAAAACAAGTGTATACATGACAATGGAAGAAATACAAAATAATAATACATTTATAAAATGTGTGATATAATCAGGGATGGACATAACTGGTACACAAGTACGCATTTAAGAATGATACGTGCGACAATCGATTGCTTGTAAAAGCCCAAATGCATACTTATTTTATGTGCATTTGCACTGCTATGAAAAGAAAATATAATGTATTTTAATCTTTATATGCTAACTCGACTTCATTTGTGGTTCACTGGTTAAAATGCAAGGTATTTTCTTGTCATAGCGAATGCACATAACGCATCTGTGCTTTTACAAACAATCGACTGTCGCACATATCGTTCATAAACGTGAACGCGTACTTGTGCACCAGTTCTGTGCCCCCCTGGATATAATCATACAATTAGTATAGGAATTAATGTTTAGTTGAATATACGCCTCCTCTCTGTATACTGACTCATCATTCTCGCTGATGAGACCCACTACAGCCATGTCATCAGCAAACTTCATGATATTATTCGAGTTGTGCATTGCTGTACAGTCATGAGTCAGAAGAGTGAACAGCAGTGGACTGAGCACGCAGCACTGTGGGGCCCCAGTACTCAGTGTAGTAATACTGAAGATACTGCTTCTGATCTGGACTAACTCAGGTCTCTCAGACAGGAAGTCCAAGATCCAGTTTCAGAGGGAGGTATTCAGGCCCAGCGTGGTCAGCTTTCCAATTAGATGCTGAGGAATGATTGTGTTGAATGCTGAAGTAAAGACTGTGAACAGATTTTGAATGTATTGAATGGCCGGATGGAGGGTGATGACCAGCGTCATCTGCTGAGCCCTTTCACTGCATGGAGCCCCATTGAGGGGAGCAGCAAGGTCTTGATGTGCTTTATGAGGAGCCTCTCCAAGCACTTTATACATATGTGTGTGTGAGCAATGGGTCACTGAGGCAGGACAGCAAAGATTTATTTGGCATGGAGATGATGGTGGTGGTCTTGAAGAAGGTTGGAACAACAGCGTTGCTCAGGCAGATGTTAAACATCTACCTGCTGGTCTGCACATCTTCTGAGCACTCTGCCAGGAATATTGTTTTGTCCAGCAGCCTTGTGTGGGTAGAATCTGTGTAGAGTTCTTATGTCAGCTGCAGTCAGCACCTGGATGTTATGATGTTATGTTGGTCCACCTACTCATCATGTTGTTCTGTGCCCCAAACTTTAAATTTTAAACTTCTAAGTTGTTTGGTGCATCTAGAAGGGAGGCTGGTGGTGTTGCCCTGTAGCTGGTGATAGTCTGGAAGCCTTGCCACATGCACCGTGTATCATCGCTGTCCTGTTAGTGGCTGTGCATTCTCTGGGCATGCGTGCTCTTTGCTGCTTTGCTGGTAAGACAGTCTGGCCCTCATTGTTCTCAGAACCACCTTGTCGCACATTCTGCAAGCTCTGAGTCTGCGGTCCTCGGGAGCACATGCACCTCTGCTGTAATCCACAGATTTGCTTGGGGCATGTTCTAATAATTTTGAAGGCAATAATGTCATCAGGGCACTTGCTGATACAGTCTGTCAGTGATTCCATGTTGGGTTGTAGACTTCCTGAACATGTCGCAGTCAGTGTGCTATTTCAGATGGCTCCTGCTGGCCAGGTTTTCACCTGCTTCAGAACTGGTCTGGAGGGCCTGGTGAGTGACCTCTATGCCGGGATTAACTGAACAGAGATGTGGTATGAATAGCTGAGGTGAAGTATGTGCTGGGAATATTTGGGTAAACAAGATCCAGTGCGTTCACTCTTCGCATAGCAACGTCTGTGTGTTGGTGGAATTTAAGAGGCATTAACCTAAAATTCACATGGTTGAAATATCTGGAGACAATAAATAGTCCTTTTGGGTGTTTATTCTGCAGTTTGCTAATTGCCCTGTACAGTTCACATAATATCCTTAGCATTAGCAGCTGGGGTATTGTAGATTCTCACTATAAGGATAATTGTGTTTTTCCATGGTGGGTGTGATGCTCTGGGTAATGTTGTGCTGGGAAACCTTGGGTCCTGGCCTTTATGTGGGTGTTACTTTGAAAAGTATCACCTACGTGATTATTGCTGTAAGTGTGTCTGTTCCTGGCATCGGAAATTCCTCTTTCAGAAGGTTAATACACCCATATAACACTGCAAAAATTGTTCAGAAATGGTTTGAGGAACATGAAAAGCTCTGAGTCTGTGTTCTGCTCTGAGAGTGTTTACTTGACCCCCCCAGTTCTCCAGATTTCAGCCTGATCAACCATGATCTATGCGATCTTCTGGACAAACAAATTCGATCCATGGAGGCCCCACCTCCAAACTTACAGGACTTAAAGGATCTGCTGCTAATGTATTGGTGCCAGATGCCACAGAACATCTTCAGAGGTCTAACTATCGGGTGACATGGTTGAACAGACTATCAAGGAGAACTTTTCATCCCTCAGGAAGATCATGGTCAAGGTGATCTTCCAACATTGTTGTGAAAACTGACTCACCTTTATTTACCCACACCTACCTGAACATGTCATGCAGTTCACACAGACTCCAGAAACACGTTCATGAAACAGGGACCCATATTCCTTACCAGCCTGAATGTGGCAGCACTGGAACATTCCCACTCTGCCCTGCATCCGGTTTTAGCTGGTTAGAGATGCAAACTTCAGTGTAATCCGTCACGGATGTCGAGTTTAAGCTTCTCCAGCTTTGGCACATCGATGCCTGACGCAGAGGACACCGTTCACATTAATCCGTTTAATCCAAATGTAATTGCACACTCGTCGTTTTACCCTTTAAGCACCATAAATGTTACTGTCTTAGCACTGTTAAATTTTAAGAGACACAAGGCCTTTTTCCCTTTCCTGTTTGCCTGTTGCCTCGTTTCATTACTTGATAGAAGACTATGAAAGCTACATCCCATTTACTTCCTTCACAAGCGGGCTTTAGGTAAACTTAGGTGAATAATGTGCATTTCTTTGCATCTTACTCATTAGATTGAAACGCAGAAACCACCGGACATACTCATTGTTGTATCTTACAACAAATCAAAAGTTAGCAGTATATAGTGTTCACCCAGGCTAAAGCCGTTAATCTTCTGTCCTGAGATCCAGTTGGTAATTTTCATTTTAGTGTTTATGTGCTGCTTGGTTATATAACATTATGTGTCCTCTCGTAACATAAAGAAGGATTTTAATTGCGCCTTCTCAGAGTCCCTAATGTAATTTGAGCCCACACTCTTAAAGTCATACAGGCTCCCTACTGGGACATTCTTAGGTGTAAAGTAGTACCTAAACAACTTCTATATTTTTTATACACTTTGAATAGTTGGCTCAGTGGATAGCCATCTCGCCACGCATGTTCTTATAGTGGTCTTGAATCGCAACTATGTAAATGCAGTTTGCATATTCCACCTGTGCTGTGTTGGCTGGTATCTCTAAACATTCCCTGTAATGGACCAGCTTTCACTCCAGGGTGTGCCCCCTCCACTTGGCCCCTGTGCTGCCTGGGACAGGCTACACACACTGTACTGGATAAGCATTTGGAAGAGGGAAGGCTGCATATACATCTTTATATTTTTGGACATTTTTGTGATAGAAAAAAAATATTACGAATAAGAGTTCAACTTTTTTTTACTGTTACATCCAAAGTAGCCAACAGCCTTTGACCCTGAAGTTATCTCTCGTGCTCAGGGGAGACATTTGTTTTTTTATGTACAAATCTGTTTAAGTGACAAGGTGCCTGGACGATCGATACCAGGTCAGCCCATGATGGATGGCACCATGGTAACTAATTTCACCGAGTCAGATTATTCTGCACCATGTCCTGGCGACCTGGAGAGATAAGATGACATGCCAGTGGCTTTGGGCTCCGAGGCTCGTTCTCCTGCCTCAACACCCTCCGTTTCTCCCCCCTGCCTTGACTCTCTCGCCTATGGCCTCGGCTTATTGTGAACTCATTTGTTCGCTCGCTTCACTGTGTATTTGAATGAAAGACCTGGCTGCTAGATGTTGTGAGATAATGTTGTGCTAAAAGTCTGCAGCACCATAATATAGCCGTCTTTATTCTGAATTCGAATTTTCAGCGGTTCTATTTAAAGGAAGATATATTACGTGTTTTATTAAAATAACAAATAAATCATTGTTTCCATAATGCCTCAAATCATCTTTTACTGAATTTCTGATTCCATGCAATTCTTTCCTTGACATTCTTTGCACTGTTACAGTTAATTATTGTATATTAAATTATATCTATCTATCTCTGCCTGACTGTCTGTCTGGGGGGGCAGTGAGCAGGATGAGCCTAGGTCAAACCCAGGAACACAAGGCTCCTCCAGTTCCTTGTGCCTTGGCACTGTGATGAACCCGTCAGAAGTAAATTAATCATGGGTATCGATCTGTTGCCACTCTCCTTGCTGGCCTGGTGTTCACCACCGGCAGGCCTGCATGTGGACAGACCCAGCAGGGGATATTCCATTCCCACAACGTCCCACCTTCCACCTCCTCCCTGGCTCCACGGGGCAAGTCAGGGAACATACAAGAACGTCACATTAACACGTTTGATCTTCAGGGAAGTAACAAGAAGAGGGGCGTCTAAGTGCTGGGGGTTGTCTCTGTGTGTCATGCTGTCCCGCCTCGCCCCTTTTTCGATGGTGTTCGGAGGGTGAACCATGCTGGTTCTCCTGAGTACTGGCCTTGCTCGCCAGTACTGTTCACCATGCCCCCGACGAGGGTCTCACCTCACAGGAACCCTCTTTCATGTTTGTGGGGGTTTAAAAATTCATACTGCACATTGGAGCAGTGCTCAAATTAAATAAAGCGTAAAACTATACAGCGGAGTGCACTGTGTCAGTGTGGCATGGCACTGCTCGCTCATGTTAGCTGTCACGCCCCCGCAAACCCTAACGTGCAATCACCCGTAATCTTCCTCACCTGAATAGCGAATGGACTATTACAGCTACATGATTGTTCTCGCCTGTGCTCTGATATTGGCTAGGGTACTTATGCCATTATACCTTCCACCAGAGTGCAAACCCTCATCTCTCTCTATGAACACTATGGTGCATGGCTTCTGTATTCATGACTCTTGATTCTCTTGGCTGATTATGAATCTGGATCCACTTCAAGACCCCAGTCAGCGACTAACTGACCTGCACTCGGTTCAGACATTGGTTAGGGATCTACACCTGTGGGACTCTCTGCCCTTCCGGATCCCCCCGCGACCCATTAGGATAAGCAGGTGGGGAAATGGATGGATGGATGGATATTCATTTAGCAGGTGCTTTTGGACAGACTGATATGCAAGTGAGGATTAGCGTGCACAGTCAGGCAGTATCCTGCATCTCTGGGGCACCAGAGCATAAGGGCACAGGCCCATCAACGGTATGATTACCAGCTTAAAAATTTGAACCCATAACCTTCCAGACATGGACACAGATCCCTAACCCGCTGTGCTTAGGATCAAAAGGCCAATACACATGCATTGTATAATATAAAACGGTATAGCAGGCAGATTATTGCTGCTGTGGGTGTGACCCAGAGAGCAGGAAAAAAAAGTGTTTCTCTTGAGGCCAGAAAAGAAAACAAAGCGGGTCCCAGAAACCGCTTTGCAATTCATTCGTTTTTTCGGCCTTATGCAGAGACGTATCTCTTCCTATAAGTGAGAGAGTGAGTAAGGAGCTGCTGCCCAAGGCTCCGTTCTACCATGAGCAATTGCTCTGCACCAGAGGGCAGGCAGATGTGTCACCGCTAATAGAGACGTCCGTGTGGCGCCCGCCGCAGATAACGGAGAAGTGCTGACTCCACAGTCTGCTGGCCGGCATTCCGCAGGGTTGCCCCTCCTTTACGGTCACTGCTCTTCCTCGCCATTCCACTGCTCACATTTTCTTCACTCCTCGCAAAAGTCGAGCACAGGGAAAAGTCCATTGTAACTGCTGTGGCAGGAGAGCTTGGCCTTGTCAGCACGCAGAAAACACGTGACCATCGCTGCTTCTCCAAACTCTTATGTTCCTCATTTTACAGTGGGCAGTCAATTTATTCCTAATCTCGAGTTATTTTCTGTCCAATTCAGAGAAGAGGATTTCCTTTTATGTTCTTAAATCACTTTGTGTGTTTGATTTTTTTTTCAGGTTGTCATTATTTTTTTTTTGGGACAATCCACAGAGCCGCTCACAACAAAACCTGCCTTATTAACCAGGATAGAACACAGAAGGGGTAAAACCACAAAATAAAAGGACCTCAAGAGGTCGAGAACAATACAAGAACAGTAAGGACTAAAGAACCACCAATTTACATTCTAGGGAACTGAGCAAAACATGGAGGAAAACTGGGAAACAACCAACCCTACAAACACACAGTGACAACTACAATGACTAAGGGAGGAAATGAGCAAAGGCAGATACTAAAATACACAGATAACAAGGACTAACAAGGGGAAGGTGTGGGCTAGAGAGACCTACATGTAGGGGTGAGAAGGAGTAGGTGAGGTCAGTTAACGGATGCAACAAGTAAAATCACGAAGGGGAACTAAAACAATGAAAGCGTAATACAACCAGGGAGCAAATTCAAGGGACGGGGGTTATAATCTAAATACATGAACATAATAAAGCAAGAGAACGTAGAAATAATACATGTTAAGTAAAAAAAAAAACAACTAGTTGAGGCTGGCCTATGGCCAGTCTCAAACCCACAACAATGGATGATGGCTGACTATTCAGCCCATTATGCCACATAAAAAAACACATTATGGACTGCAGGGCTACAAGACAGAGGGCAGCAAAACCACCTGGTAAAATGGAAAGAAGCCACATGGGACCAGGTCAGATAGGCACAATCCAATTTTTTTTTATAGTTCTTTTTAGAATTAGGGTTAGGCTGTGTTTCAAGTTATGTAAAGTGTCTGTGCTGTTATCTCTTTCAAATCAAAGAAAATATACATTTTGTTGCCCCCAGGATAATGTCCAGAACCATTATAACAATGAATAAATCGCAGCATAATAACATCCCTCCTCAAACAAAACCATGATAAACACACACACAAAAAAAGATTTTTGTTTGATATGCTTGTCAATAAATACGAACTTAGGAGGATGCTAAAAAAATGTGTTTGCTTTTTTGTGTTGGTCTTAGTTCGGTTGCTCCAGAATACAGGGACAAGTCTGAAATTGTTGTGTTCCGTCGGTGGACGAGCGGATAAGGAGAGAAGTCCAGCCAGGCAATACGAGCAGGCGGTGTTTATTGAGGACAACACACCAAAAGATGGAGACACGTCAATGCTAAGTCTGCCGGACCCTACACTGACGCAGACTTAAATACACAAAACAGGCATGCGGTAATACGAGACAGGTGAGAACCATCAGGGAAAACGAGAGGTAATGTGGTGGGTGTGGCACACGCGAGGATCGTTCGGAGCGGGACGTGACAGCAATGTTGTGGGTTCCAGTCTCATGATTGGCTATGTAATCATATAACCTTTGATTCTTTGAGCAAGATCCTTAACTGCAACTGCTCCAGGGACATAGCAGTCTGACGCTACTAAATAAATACATGTACACATAATGTTGACAGTAGCTCATGGGATTACACCTGCATTCCCCATATATTCAAATGCGTATTTATTTTATGTGCTAATATTATGTCAAAATTTCTTGTCATAACCTGGCAAATGCATGTAAAAAAACTACAGCAAGAAAGTCCCTTTACAGCAAATGCAAACTTGCGTATCAGTTGTGCACCTGTTTATATCACTCCTAATCAGTGGGGTCAGAAATAAATGGACAAAATATATACATGTCTGTAGTTCTGCATCCTATTGGCATAATATACAGACTTCGCTGCAGTATACTAGTGGCAGCCATCAGGCACAGGTACAGTCATCCTACCCTAACAAGGTGCATAAAAAATGCACTCAAACAGAAGTGCAAGTGTCATGCAGAGCTTTTACTAAATAGACAGAGAACACAAAGAAAGCAAAAGCAGAATATCTGGCTGATACTTTGGGCTGGTGGAGATCGCTCACAAGTATCCTGTAAAATCAACTTCAAGTAGTGAAAAGGAATACTAACTGGATCAAGCTGCGTGATGAAAGTATAGTGAAACCAAGTGGTACAAATGGGGCGCCATTGTAAAATTTGCCGATTATGTCGTAATTGTGACAGGCCTAACCAGTGTAGTCCTCAAAGTTAATTGAACTGAAGCTTGAGTGTACAATCTTTATTCAAGGTAGTTCTACAGAGAATCTGAATTTATGGCCCACATCATGATTCATGATTTCAATTAATGTTAAGGTGTACCAGTTTTAATAGTAGCCTATGCAGGTTTTTCAGGTCCTTGTGGAAATGCCCTTATCCCCTGCGTCTGTAAATATACTCCCACTTAGATCCACAGAGAAGCCTGCTTTCATTGCGAGTCAAAGCAGTTTATAACTCCGAATGTCAGTTGGGGATCTATTACAGGAGGATCAAATACTTTTCAACAAATCACAGGCCCAGCATTGTGTTTTCTTTCTCCTACCAACTGAACACCATTAGACTTGGAGGGGCAGTGACCATGTGCTGAGTAGCTGCCAAATCTTCCCAAATAGAGAATAAATATGACAGAAGAGGCGAGTCCTAAACCTGCTGGAAGTCAGGGATGGACAAGCAGCAGTACTGATCCTCTTTCAGGCTTTTCTCATAATAAAACAAACATTACGCTTTGGGTATAATAACTCTGTCTGTAGGCCTCCTTTATGTATTTGCTGTAACTCTGTCGATAGGTCTCCTTAATATCTGTGCTGTAACTCTGTCTATAGGTCTCCTTAACGCTTGTGTTGTGACCATATCTGTAGGTCTCCATAATGTCTGTGCTGTAACCTGTCTGTAGGTCCCTGAAAAACTCTAAAAAATTGCGACATTAGCATTTTCCCAGCTGATGTAAGAGAGAATGACTGCTGTCTCTGTAGTGATTTATTTTGGTCAAGCTGTGTTCATGTGTCATTCATCTGAAAAGAATCTGGTGACAAATGGTTGAATAATCCACTTTCTGTGCATCTGACTCTAAATATGGATTTTTCATACTAGTGCTGTAGTTCTCGAGACCGGTCTCAAGACCATTTTTTTGTGGTCTCGGTCTTGTCTTGGTCTCGACTGTATTTGGTCTTGGTCTTGTCTTGGTCTCAACTCTATTTAGTCTCAGTCTTGTCTTGGTCTCGGACATAGCGGTCTTGATGGGATGGGGAAAAAAAGAGAAAACAGCCATTCTCACAGAACAGTATTATTATTTATTACGCGCCTCAGTTCAAATGCAACCAGTCAGATGCATCTATTTTTAAAATGTCACATTGTATACATTTTCTAAACGGACACTGCCAGTGCTTCACAGTCCACACACGTCATACACATTGTATCATAGTAAAGTTGGCAAAGAAATGTACGAAAGTGTCCGCAAAGTCTATAGCAAAATTGGTATTTTACATTCATTAGAAAGCACGGTCTTGGAGGTGCAAGTCAACCTGGAGGCTCATTCTCTTCAATTCAAAACAAAAGATCATTACATAGCCGTATTCATAGCTTATCCTAGGCCTCTGTCCCTGGTATAAGAAACTTAATATGAACATCTTTCTGGTACATCCCATCTCTTTCCCTTGACGAGGTCTGATAAAACGGTTATAAGAGAGGATTGCTGAGAATATTATTTTCCACCAGGCCTCGTAACTATGACAAATCTGGGAGATTTTAAATGAGAGACATATGGACAATATAATTGAAAAGATAACATGAATTTGATTTAACAAGTAATGACACTTTACAGCAATGTTTTTTTTTCTCTACAGTTGATCTGAGTAACGTGATTTCAATTCTAGCCCTAATCTGTTTGAAGTCTTGGTCTTGGTCTCGCCTTAGTGTGTCTTGGTCTTGGTCTTGGTCCCCTCATGTCTCGGCAGTGTCTTGGTCTTGATACCCTCCGGTCTCTGCAGTGTCTTGGTCTCGGTCAAGTTGGTCTCGACTACAACACTATTTCATACCTGATTTGTATCTATTGTAACTCGCTTCCACTTGTATTTTTTTGTACACTTTTAAACTTCAAACATGCATCTAATTCAGTTTAGACTGCATGATATATATTATTTAAAGGCAAATCATAGAAAATTCAAACAGGCAAAGAGTGTGAATCCCCACGATCTGAATGTGTATAAAAATCCATTGAGATTCCAACTATCAGTCTTCCGCATCAGCAAACATGCAAACAAGTCAAATTGCTGCAGATTTCCCACTGATTACCATTGCCTTCCAAATACAATGCTGAGCTGATTAATTTTCTGACTGTATTGTACCACATTTTAAACCTGGTATACCTGTTTGTGATTGAGTATGATTATATATTCATATACTTGGTGTCGTGGGGGTTTTCTCTCAGAGAGACGTGTGACCGAAGCTCTGTGTGCCTCATTAGCTGCTATATGTATAAATTGTATGAATTGTTTTTTTCTGATTGTTAACCCATAGCGAAACCCAGATGTCACAATGGAGTTTCCATTGTACTTAAAATCCTTTCATTTCCCCTTTGCTTTCCTGTATTTTCTTTGTGTGAGTTACCTGTCCTTAGTCCCTTTTTCCACCCAACACTCAATGACCCTGTTCTCTACCCACTGCACTGTCACGTAAATCCAATTTTCTGTCATCTCCAGAGATTATTTCTTAATAGTTTTCAGCCGCTTTCCTATCATGGAGACAGTCTCTGATATAATATAAAGACTCGCAAAATCAATATTGGTGGAGAAAGTAAAAAGATTTGGAAAACAGCAATAAATTTCATGAAACTGTAGCTCTAGTATTTGTAATATTCTTTGAAGACATTGTGGTAAAATAGCTTTATCTGAGCTTCTCCTGCAATTTCATTGGCTAAATTCCCAAAGGCCTCTGTACAATCACTTGTGCAATCAATAAGACATACTCTTATGTTAATGTTCGCCCTGTTTGCTCTACTGTCTTCAATGTTTAATAATCCTCTACCTACCGCAGACAAACCTCGCCCGAGAAAAGTAGTCGGGGTAATTTTATCACGAAGCAATTTTCTACCTTGCGGATCCATGCTAATTTAATGTTTACCATTTTAATCGAAACGGTAATAGAGTGGCTTTTGAGGTTTAAAAAGTGTGATAGGACTTTGAGGAGAATATCAATGATTTTGGCTATAAAAAAAATTATCTGAAAATTCTGCAACGTTTTAGACTATTACACTAAAGTTTTGATTCAACAAGACATGAAACATATAGCTGCAGTCATAATTAAACAGTGTTTCGTCGGGCAAATTTTAAAGTATGTTGCCAGGCAGTCACCTTTGGTGATAATTCTGGACCTATAACTGGGTGCTAAGTGTTCAATAGAGGATGAACCGCACATGTTCTCTGAGGATGAGGGTGGTATGCCGTGCAATGCCGTGGCTAGGAGTCCCGCACAAGATATTCATAAGTTTTCAAAATGTGTGCATGGCCGTCTTCTAAGTACCCAGGATTCTGCCTTGAGTTCAAAGCCATGTGCTTAGGGGAATCGGTATCTATACTGCCCTCAGTGTGTGTGTATGCCTGTCCTGATACATCCCTTCTGTGTGCTTGCTGGACTCCAGTCTTGCACTGCATATGAGGTTGTGGAAGATAGATGGATAATGACAGAAGCAACGATGCAAACAGTGGCATTAACGAGAAGATGCTTCACCAGGATGGTGCAGTAATGCTCTCCAGTTCAGGAGCAGCCCTTACATTGAGTGTTTATGCCCCGACTGGTATCCATTCTAGGGTGTGCCTCATTCCACTCGGAGTGGTTTCCGGAAAGAGAGGTCAGATACTAGTATGGTTATACATGAGTGGAAGGGGACACCTTTCTCAATTTTTATGCCGAAGGCAGCACACAAAGGAAGACGATATACACTGCTCAAAAAAATTAAAGGAACGCTACCAAAACACATTAGATCTCAATGGGGAAAAAATCATGCTGTATGTCTATACTGATATGGACTGGGTAATGTGTTAGGAATGAAAGGATGCCGCATCATTTGATGGAAATGAAAATTATCAACCTACAGAAGGCTGAATTCAAAGACACCCCAAAAATCAAAGTGAAAAAACGATGTGGTAGGCTGGTCCATTTTGCCGAAATGTCATTGTAGCAACTCAAAATCATATTCAGTAGTTCGTATGGCCCCCACGTACATGTACATGTAGGCATGTTCTTAATGAGACGACGGATGGTGTCCTGGGGAATCTCCTCCCAGATCTGAACCAGGTCACCATTTAGCTCCTGGACAGTCTGAGGTGCAACCTGGTGGTGTCGGATGGACTGAAACTTAATGTCCCAGAGGTGTTCCATTGGATTTAGGTCAGGCGAGCATGGGGGCCAGTCAACGGTATCCATTCCTTCATCCTCCAGGAACTGCCTGCATACTCTCGCCACATGAGGCCGGGCATTGTCGTGCACCAGGAGGAACCCAGGACCCACTGCACCAGCGTAGGGTCTGACAACGGGTCCAAGGATTTCATCCTGATACCTAATAGCAGTCAAGGTGTCTAGCCTGTAGAGGTCTGTATGTCCCTCCAAGGATATATGCCGCTCCAGACCATCACTGACCCACCACCAAAACGGTCTTGCTGAACAGCATAATGTTCTTGTTGTGACTCTTCTGCAGACCCTTTCACTTCTGTCACATGTGCTCAGGGTGAACCTGCTCTCATCTGTCAAAAGCACAGGGTGCCGGTGGCGGACCTGTCAGTTGACAACCCCCTCTGCAACTGAACTGACCAGATCAGTATCCAAAAATTTTACTGATTTGATGCTATACTCTGACTAAAAAGTGTTCCTTTAATTTTTTTGAGCAATGTATTTTCCCTTGATAAAAAAAAAACACTGTCCCGAATGGACAGATCAGTTTCTGTGGAACAAAAGGGAAAAGGAGAGGTTTAGGGATAAAGTTCAAATTAAACATCTATGCCCAGAGATGTAAATGTCATAATGTTGATGATATAGATGTTAACAATAAATGAAGAATAAATTAATAGAAGGAGATGACAAATGACAAATAAAAATCTCTAAATGTTTTTTCTGGTTCACACACTGCCCACCTGCTATTTGTGCTTGGGGGATATGTAACTGACAGCACGGGAGCCTAGTTAGACGTCTCAGCCAACATTTATATTATGTTGTGGCTCTGCATCCTAAAGAGCCGTAAAAACAAATGAACGGGTTGGAGATCGATTCCAAAATAAAGTGGGGGGGGGGGGGGGGGTGTTCCTTTGGAAACCTTGGGCGAAAACCCGTTTTGGCATTTCC
>JABFDZ020000044.1:31250335-31260368 GCA_019775955.2 Pollimyrus isidori | reverse complement strand
CTTATGCTGAACTGGTTGGTAAAAACAAAATCCTGGTCTGGATTTATAGCTTGTGAACCTGAAATGCCCAACACTGGGCATTACTAAGTCCATCCCGAAGCTGCTTTGCAGCGCTGTAGACCTCGGGAAACAAACACACCCGGGAAGCCTTGCTTTGCCGACAGGCCGCCGCCGAGTTTCGCTTTGTTTTATGCGGGGAGATAAAAAGGAGATTGGCTACTCACTCAGCTATTAACATGCTTTACGGCCCCCGGATAATTTGCCATTAAATATGCCAGGGGGCCCTAGACTCTCTGTCCGTTTGACAAGCAGAGGACGAAGCCGCAAAGTCACACCAGATTAATTCAAGAGAAAGACCAAAACCCTCCGCTGAGAGGGAAGAGTTACCCACAGCAGCAGAAGACTCCGTAAAATTGCGGCCAGAGTCTTCGCCATAGCTGCCACGATGCGTGCAGATTTCCAGATGAATTGATGGCATTTTCACGCCTGGAAAATACCTCCGATAAAGAACAAACAGCTGCCTCTGAATGCTTGGTTTGTTCTCCCTTCTACGATACACCCGGACCGTGACGGATCACTCATTTCAATTTCCTCATCTATCCCCGTCTCAGAACTTTATCCCTGATGGCAGGCCTCGTTCAGTGGACACTAATTTAGGGCCGGGGTTCGATTAGATCCTAACTTCAGCCATGAGGTGGGCAGAATAAGCGCCGTGAGAGTGGCACGGGGAAGGTGGCGGATCTGGCTGTAACTGAAGCTCTTGACCCATGTCTGTGCATGATTTGCATGCAACCAGGCTGCTGCCACGTGTTCAGCTGATTAGGTATTTGCATGAACAAGCAGGTATACAGATGTCCGCAAAGGATAAACACATAATGCTGCCCCAACTGTTACAATGTTTTCCAGTTATGCCAGAAGGTTTTGTTCCAAGTTTTAATCACTCTTAAGTGCTTCAGTCATATAATGTTTGTATGTGAAAATAGTTTCCCCCTTTTCTAATCTTATAGTAATGTGATCCATGCAGTATCAAGAATATCAAATATTGTATTGAATTTGTTTTGTTAAAAATGAAACTCATCCTCAGACATGGATTCAAATCAAAAACCCGTTCTGGACTTCGGCTCCCCACGATTTCGCCAGTTATTTTTGAAAATAATTTTTAACTTAAAGGTTATTTGCCTGTTGCCTGAACATACATCAGAGGTGAATGCTCATCTGGACATCATCTGAAATACACTCAAGCTGTAATCAAACCTCATTCTGAGCCTGTAATTCTACTGGGGAAAAAGACATCCATAGTCATCACATCTCTCACTGGTTAGCTGTCAAATATTTTTTTTTACACTAGCATTTAGTTCTCTAATAAGTTAAGGTAAGTTAGCAAAATTTTTATTTCACTTAAGTCAATGGAATACTTTCAAATGCATTGGGAACTACTTTCCCTGATTATTATTTTAAAATGGTATTTTTTTTAGTGTATTTCAGTATTAATGATGACAACAGCCCAAAACTTCTTTAAAGTACTGACAAAACAAATGCCAAAACAATTGTACATACAAGACGCACTTTTCCTGCTGCAGACAAACATGGTCTCAGAAAAAATACACAAAAAAAGAATTCAATACATCAGAAAAAGAGTCAAACGATTACTACCAGCAGCGTGAGCGTTAACTCAAAACGAGGTGGCATGAACTGGGGGGGGTGGTGTCATGTGACGGGCGCTTTCATTCCCTTCACCTGCCCCTCATTCCCATTGGTTGACTGAGATTGAGTGTCAGCTCCTCTAGCCTGTAAGGACGGGCCCTAGCACCCAAGCCGTCTCCATAGCCCTCCTATGAGCAGACGCGTGTCCTTCCCCTGCTGATTCTGACACAGCTGTCTTGTTTTCATTCCTCCTCACTACATCCAATCAGCTCCCATTCCTCGCTCTCCCTACCCCCTCTGTTCACCCTCCCATCCAGACTATGTCTTGTTGATTCAAAACCCATGAAAATAAAAGCGCTTGACCTGAAGTTCCCCAGTAAAATACCCAGCTGAATAAATGGTTGGAATTGTACATCGCTTTCAGACAAGAATTGATAGCACAAGTCATTATGAAAGTGAATCGAATGATAATGCATTAATCCGTGCATTATCTAACTGCATATTCTGGTCAGGGTTACTGGAGAATAATAATAATTTGTAAATATACAGTGCACATTCTCTGTGGGGGACACTTAAGTATAGTTTAGCAGTGTCCCTTTTAGACCCTTTCAGATCAAAACTTCTTTTACTCTGCCTGCTTTTTGGGCGTGTTGTGTTCCTTGCGTCTGATGGCATTCTTGCTTCCGGCCAAAAGTTTGACCAACATGAGGAGTCCACATGGAATGCCATGTTCTGTCACATGACACCACAGCTGCCTCACCCCCATGCTGGGGGGGGGGTGACTGCTCCAGGGCAAGGTTGACCCCCCTTCCCCCATCCTCTGACGCCGTACCATATAGGTCTCCCCACGCGGTCCCATGACCACCCCCCAACGCCGGCACCACCCCAAAACATACCAAGAGATCCCGAGAGAGCTGACCTTTGGTAACCAGAAGCCCTTGGTGATCAACAAGTGCTCATGGGCTTTTGCCTCTTTCCACATCTCTGAAGTGTAAATAGCTGCAGCCCGTGACACAGAGATACTTAAAGGTTATTTGCCGTGTTGCCTGAACACACATCAGAGGTGAATATTGATCTGGACGTCGTCTGAAATACACTCAAGCTGTAATCAAACCTCATTCTGAGCCTGTAATTCTACTGGGGAAAAAGACACATCTCTCACTGGTTAGCTGTCAAATATTTTTTTTAAACAAACATCAGTCAGTAATAACTACAATAGCATTTAGTTCTCTAATAAGTTAAGGTAAGTTAGCAGAATTTTTATTTCACTTGAGTCAATGGAATACTTTCAAATGCACTGGGAACTACTTCCCCTGATTATTATTTTAAAATGTTTTTTTAAAGTGACTTCGTTTGCATATATAAAGTGCGTATATTAAATCCCGAAGGATAAAATAGGAAAAAAGACCAGTATTTCACTAAATGAGGTCAATAAACAACAAAACCAATAACAAAACCAATACTGGTTTTGTTGTTAAATCAGTGCTGATGCAGGAAAACAAGCCCGTATTACAGAAACAGCATTCAACTACGATTCATTTACTCCATTTAAACACTTTGCATCACATAGCTTATTGTAGCTGTTTTTGTATTGTGTTTTTGTGCTTTGCATATAAAAAATGTAAGGTACAAAATGTTAATGAGCTTTTTGTTTGAACAATCCCCGTGTGCAAAATTATTTTACACGACAGCCACGACAAAGTGTTTATTAAAGAGTCATTCCCCTACGAGAGCAGTAGTGCAGAGTAAAGAGATGTGTTCCACAATCCCACGGAATGAACCAGGGCAAATGTCAGTCGTATTGTAGAAATTGATCATTTGATCCAATGCTCGCTGTACGGCTCAATATGTCTATACAGTGGGGTATCTTTCCAGCAGTACTTAACATTACATACCCTGCTCCTTTCTTTTCTACTAAACATGTGACCGTCTGGTTGCCGACGCCTACGGTGTCCTTCTATTGGCTGCCCAGGATCAGGTCAGGTGGGCCCGGACCATCTGGCTCGCAGACTCAGCGCGCTGGAATGTAAATAGACTGAATGATCAGGCCCTTATTCCAGATACTGGAGCCAGAAAGAAGTCAAGGTGGATTCAATTCTCTGGGCAAAAGCGGGAATAGACACCGGAGCCTCAACATTATAGAGCTTAATTATTATTACCTGAAGAAGAGCCGTCCCACGTCATCAGGCTCCAGACTAAGACTTACCATAAGAATTTCACTCATTTTTCACTCGGAGTCACTGCCACCACCCTCCAAAAGGCACTTATGAGCTGCGTCTAATTGGGCTTGTTCTTACGCAACAGAATGTTACGTAATTATTCTCCTGGTCAGAGGATTCCTGGAAGTAGTTGTGAGTGTCATTAATTAAAGCTGTACATGCTGCTCACACTGCCTTGTGTGAGGAGTCTTAACCCCGGACTGTGTGGCTCACACTGGGGTGAAAAACCCCGGGCTATCCAACGTCACTCTGCCCTGTGTTACACTCTCAGAGCGACACACGTTCCCAGGCCAGGGTGACAATCAGCACACGTGACGTTACCTCCAGAGCAAAATGTCTCATATTACAGAGCTCAAAATCTGGGCGTTAAGCAACAACAATGCATTATCATTTTGCCCTGGCATGAAAAAAAGTATTTATACAAAACCCAGGATCATAATAAAGTAATTAAATAAGGGGCATGTGCTTTTTTCATAGTGCATTCACATGATGTAGCGGCCTGGGTTAGTGGCAGTGATTGTCCATCCATCCATCCATTTTCCAAACTGCTTATCCTTACTGGGTTGCGGGGGGTCCGGAGCCTATCCCGGAAGCAACAGGCACAAGGCAGGAAACAACCCTGGATGGGGGGCCAGCCCATTGCAGGGCACACTCACACGCCTATGGGCAATTTGGCAACTCCAATCAGCCTCAGCATGTTTTTGGGCTGGGGGGGGAAACCAGAATACCTGGAGGAAACCCCACAACGACACGGGAAGAACATGCAAACTCCACATACAGAAAGCCCAGGTGGGGACTCGAACCCAGGTCCCAGAAGTGTGAGGCAACAGTGCTAACCACTGCACCACCATGCCGCCCCGGCAGTGATTGTACCTATTTAATAAGTAACCACTAATCAAAGGTTTTTTTTTTGTTATCATCCTGCCCAAATCAATTTGAAATAGAAAATTCAAATCCAAGATTGGGACTTTCTACTACGATCCGTGATGTATCTTATCTAATGTGCCGCCGTCTGATTCCCACCAAGCAGGAAGCCACAGGAGTAACTCATGGAGAGTTTGAAGGTAGCTTAGCCTAAGGTATGGCAGAGAACAACCCGTTTGTGGGTGCAGCAGTATCCCTGCTCTGGCTAATGAGGTCCATCCGGGCAGGACTCTCCTCGGCAAACTTCCCCTGCTCCGTCAGAGGTTGCAGATGGAAGGTTTCCGTCTGGCCAGACGTCGAGTCCTAAGTTCACCTCCAAGCCCGATAACGACTGATAAGGTGCGGTACGCTATTTACTTAAAGACACTGGTTTTCGCACAGTGTGGGAGGAGCTAGTGGCAGCCACTCAGGTAATAGCCAGTACCTTGCTGCTGATTAAACTGGAGTGGAGTGTGGTTCTGAGCATTAGCTATCCGCGCCCATGTCTGACAAGTCACTCGAGTAATTATGGCACAGCAAAGGTCTTTATCCTCGAATGCTGTCCCAGGGTTGCCTGGCAAACGGCTTCACCCCCACGTCTTTATCTCCGTGTTTGCGGGTCTCACGCAACTAAAGAGGGAGTCATTTCCATGTATATATATATATATATATAGCTGTTCTCCATTTGGGTCTTTGGTTACATCTGCCCATAGACCAACGTGTTGAGGTTCTGAGGCACCGATTGGTGCAAGTTCACAAAAACACACAGTCAAGTCGTAAAGACACAGCAGCAAGGTGTTCAGTTTGGGAACATTTCAGAAGGGATAAGCGTTTTAAATTGTTTCACGGTTTGTTTTCATCAGATGATACTCAAGTGTTGGGCAGCTACTGCTTATGATTCTGCTTTATCTGAAATGATGTAGAATGGTACTTGTTACACATACATAATACATGGTACAATGGGATTAAATTCTGTAATTCCATATTCACATTGTATTTGCTGGTAAATTGCAGGGTTATTTATTTTACACTATACATTACAGAGTAATTTTAATGTAAAAAACTCAGCATTTCAAGTTTTTAACATTAATATTGAAAAATGAAATGAAAAATATATTCTCGTTTATATGCTATATTCCCCTTTTTTATCTGGCATGTTGGCTCAGCATTCTGTATGTAAACAGTGTGTTAACATTCAAAGGTGTATTACTATTCCGGTTGTCTTTCCAAAAGACAAAATACTCGGGCACTATAGCAGCCGTTATATAAACATGCCCTGCGTCTCTTTTATATACATCAACGACATGCACTGTGATGCAAGCCACGAATATTAAATCTACATCTGAAACAGAGGGGGGGACCCTTTCTTACTTAATTAAGTAATCTCTGCATTTTGTTCGGCATAATGCATACTCAAATATTTCGAACCCATTTTGGGCTAGTTGAATTACTAACAATATTATGAAATTAAGTAATTAATTAATAATTAACAATTAGCAATAATACACACAACACACATAATAATAATAATAATAATAATAATAATAATAATAATAATAATAATAATACTCGAATCAATTATCAATGACCAATGTTATGCTATTTTTGAGTCTGAAGACCGGGCGAGTAGCTACTGCGGCCACCTGGAGTCGATTGACGGTACATACTATTAAATATTAATGATGCCTGTGTTACCGTAGGACAAAATCCTGAAAATGCCTGCATGCTCTGTATGCCAGTGGCGGCCCGTCCCGCTTTGGGACAGTCCCCCTGCTTCTACAGACACACCCATTTTGTCCCAGTCCGTTTTTCGATTTCTATTTGGTGGAAAAAAGTCGGCTGCTGCGCATAGATTTTTTCACGAAAACCGGTCCCTTAATTCCCTGTACCCTGTGCCAAATATAGGGTAAGAAATCAGGAATTTCCTCCTGCCACTCCTGCAAATGCAAGCGAAAATAGAGAGAGGAAAAACGAGTCCTATGGCCAAGATCTGCGCTTAAGCTTCCATTTCCGCCCAGAAAAACGGACTTGTGCTGCTTCACAACTTCATGATGCCTTATGTGACCTCCGCTAACTACCCAGGATTAATGGGGTAGTAGATTGTTATTGGTTAAAATGACTAAACAATAAGTGAAAAGCAATGCTCTACTTTCTTAATTATTTAGCAGATTTGCAAACGTGTACACCACATGCCGAAATGCCTTTGTTTCGGTGAAGTGTGAGAAAAGTCGTTCCCATGAAGAGGAAGTTTGTCAGCACAAGTTTGGGTTTTGTAACTGTTTTTCCCACCTTCTTCAGCTGGATCGGCGCTGGCGTACTTTATCGCGCTTAAGGACGTGGACGTGGGTCACATCGGCTTGTTTTCATGCAGAATTTGGATTATGCCCCTTTCGCATCTGGATAAAAGTATATGTGAACTAGTTTGCAGTCGTCAGACGTATGTATGCCCACTATAGACTCCTGGGGGGAGAGAAAAAGAAGTGCTGCAAAGCGAGCGCGAGGAAGATCCGCAGAAACTTTCCCCTTCTGAAGGGGAGGAATGCCCGACACAAGGAGCGCCTGGAAGGATGCTGCTTCTTGTAACATGGAGTTGAAAAACACTTTTGTATTTGCTGTGCTGCTCTGTTTGACCTTCTGCCCGATCTTCACGCAAGAACTTAACGCAAAAGGGAGGAATGTGTGCAAAATCCCGGGGTAAGTCAATAGTCATTCTCGCCTATAGGACAACATCCAGGCGCTCGAGAACAGTTCAAAGAATTTATTCATATAGTTAGATTTTAATATAGCATGTGCAGAACATTTTAAAATAACGGTGTAAAATAAAATACTCCATTTTCAAACATAAGTTTAGGAAACTGTAAAAGACTACGCCTCCAGCTGAAGGCTTTGGCAGGAACCTCAGCGCGGCGCCTTTTGGTAAAGCAATTACTACCTTCGGTTGCACTGTTACGGCGTTTCGCGTCAAAATTAATTCATTTGCCGGGTTTGCATGAAATCCACAGCAAATCTATCACTCCGCGTGTGTGTTCTTTTTAGTCTTTTTATGTATGCATGTAATTAAAATGCACAGATGCACTTCAAAACTACAGACTTCCAGATGTGCACAACTGGAATGTAGAGGTACGCTGAAATTCCACAAGGGGGCGCATCTTTTCAGCTTCTTTATATGCGGCATAAAAATCGGTTATGTTGCGGACATTTCAGTAAGCTCTTTATTTTCACTGTTAAACCCAAATACCCCCTTTCCAATATTTATATATACCAATAAATTGCATCTCTTCGACATACCTTATCTACTTCCCTTACCCTAGTCTGCATGTTTCGTTGAAGTATAATTCATTATTCAGTAGTAAACGACTACATGAAAAATCTGGGAAATTCATTAGGTTTTTACAGCTGATGTAGGATGGTCGGGTTCAAATCTTCCCAGCCTTTTTTCTGTTTTCAAGCAACCTAGAAACTTAACGTGGTTCGATTGAAAGCGCCGTTGTTTTTCTTGAAAACACACATGCACGGTTAATTATAAATAATAAGTTAATTTACATTTTTTTGGTTTGAAATTATTGTTAGTTCGCGGTTATTGATTCTTTTCAAGCAATGAAACATAGTCAATTAGAAAACAATTAATAATTTATTTTATTGTTATTGTTGGTTTTGCAATTTGTGTGTATAGGCCAAATGACAACAAAAACAAACAAAAAAATCACGTTGTGAATCCATTTAGTAGTATAATGAGGCTTTTTAATTAATTATACCCAACATCTGTTTAATTGTATTATAAAAGCACTTTTGCGTGTGGGCAAAAAAGATCTTAATTTTATAGTCCTGGTGAAGGGTGGGACTCACTATGAAGACTAGCAGACAGCCAGAAGCTGATTCGCGGTGAAACCTGCAGGTGATTCAAACTGACCGCTAACTTTTTAAGAGGATGGGTTGCTACGTATGAATTAAGATGTTCATAAAGTTAAAAACGAAAATAAGTGTACCCAAGAGCACGTAATAAACATCAAAATTCGTACGTAAATATATTTTGCGTACAGCTGCATCCTGTCTGGTTTCGTCAGAAGCGATCTAGTTGCATCCTCTCACCTTTGAAGCATCTGTTTTCATATTTTGTGATTTCTGTTTTCACATATAAGTTACACGAAACAATTTGCATTATTGTTCCTTTTCAAGATTAGTTAGCACAACTAATGACATCACCATCTTATTGGACAGAGTCTTTTGGGAGATAATAACAGTTAGGCTGCATCTTATTGTGGGTAAATTTTCAACTCCATTTTTGCTTCATACTTATATTAATATATTTAGCACAAAATTTTGAAATATTACCATGTGAATTTACAGTTTAAATGCTGTGTATGGCATTCACTTTCCCATGATACTGGGACCAGTATGGAAGTTCTGTGCCCTGAGAAATGATTATTGTAATTTCGTCCCGTATCGAATTAAAAGCCAACAAAACCATTGATATAACTGATGCTGTAAATGTCTTGTTTAAAGTGCACCACATATCCTCAATCAATTTGAAATATGGTCTTGATGAAGAGTGCTTTCCTTTTGAACTATAGTTACCTCTGTACAGACACCCGCCGTAGGGAGCTACTGCCGTGGTGACCACATGCATAAGTCACATGATTTGTGTGTGTGTTTGTGTGTGTGTTACATTTTTCAGCCCCCACAAGGGGGAACTAAATTTTATAAAAATCTGAGACTGCAATCAAGAAAACTAAAAATGCCAAAAGACTCATATTTTGTTTAGCTACTTATGATTATGGTTTGGGCTGGGAAGGGGTTAGGGCTGTCATATTTGGGATTAGGGTGTTGCTCATAGAAATGAATGGACGTTCCCCACAAAAATGTGAAGTGTGTGTGTGTGTGTGTGTAGTCCAGGTATACATTGCATTATGGGGACCAAATGTCCTCACAATGTGTTATAAACCTCCTGTTTTGATGTTGTAATGATTCATTCATTCATTCATTCATTCATTCCCACAAGGGGAAATTAATTTTTATTAAAAATCTGTGACTGCAAAAAAAGTAAAAAAAAGTTTTTTGTTTAGTTACTTATGATTAAGGTTAGGGCTGGGTAGGGGTTAAGGATGTCCTGACTGGGATTGTGGTTTTCCCATAGAAATGAATGGAAGGTGCCTATTTAGATAGGTATACCTATGTGTGTGTATGTGTGTATGTGTGTGTGTGTGTGTGCATGCGTGTGGATGTGCGTGTTTGCATGCGTGCGCGCATGTGCGTGTGTGTCTGCATAT
>JABFDZ020000044.1:31224938-31235233 GCA_019775955.2 Pollimyrus isidori | reverse complement strand
CCCCCCCCCCCCCCCCCCCCCCCCCCCCCCCCCCCCCCCCCCCCCCCCCCCCCCCCCCCCTCCTCTGAGCCTCCTCTGAGCCTCCAACGGGAAGTGGCCAGATTTATCCGGGCCTGTGTCAGACCTGTGATTTATCTGCGGCAGGGTCTCTGGCAACAGATGTTGGAGATGGGGGGTGGGAGGTCATGGAGGCTTCAGGGAGATGGAGGGGGTATAACCCAGAAAGAGGTACTCCGGCAAAATATAGACCACTTGTGACACCTGAAGGATACTTTGTTGACTGCCATTCCTCTAAGGGGGCAGTCTATACAGTTCGGCCTTACATAAGTTCCCCTTCCCACCCCCACTTAGTGGTGCAATCCGTTCAGAAGAGTGCTGCAGATCTGGGACGCCTGCTGCGTCAAACTCGGGCATCAAACAACTATGAGTGTCTCTGCAGCTGGAGCTGATCAGGGGCTCGGATTTAGTCCAAAAGCTCCTTCTGGGGTCTGCCTCAGTGGGGCCCATTCTCAGTCAAACCCAACCTGAGCTGCCCATTCCCCGTCAGAACTTCATGTTATCATTTCCCACTGAAGGGTCACAAGTCGGCCTCGAAAACCAAAGACAAGGAATTTGATGGGCTCAGGTTTGACCGAAATTAGGGAGTCCTCACTGCATCTTGGGAAATGAGAGAGGTGGGAAGTAAGAGTCCCGCATGTACCTTCATGGAGGGTTTCTGCTACATCAGTGGAGTATCGGCTTTTGTGCTCACAGGAGTTACAGTCCTTGGTCTTCAGCAGTAGACGAAGCAGGCCCCAATAGCAACTGTCAGGCAGCATCATGTCAACCGCTAAAAATCTGAACAATATAATATCAGGATCTCATATATGACGTGAATCAGGATCTCATAGTTTGCATGAACACTCCTGGGTCAAGGCCAGAGATTTTTTTAACTGACATTTAAAAAATGTCCAAGTGTATATTTCCATTCAGGCCTAAAGAAATTCCCTCCGATATTTTCCTGGAAGACTTGGAAGAGTGTAAAGACATGCTTGAATTTTCCGGGAGTTCCCTGGGATTTCTTTTTTTATTTATCAAGAACAAATAGATGGCATCGAGTATCATCGCCTCATGTGGTCAGCAGCCAGTTGCCTTCCAGTCTGCGAGTGGATGTGAAAAAGACCACAGCCGTCCCCCAGCTGTCCCTCTGGGTCAGCATAAAAAGGCTACATCAAAGGGGGAGAGGAGAACAAGCAGTCATAACAAAGTACCGCCATGACATACCACGCCCAGCTGTTATGGTGCCGAAGCAAGCTCTGCCTAAATAATCTGATAATGGGGTCACTGTTCTTGTCACTCTATGACAGAACTTTTTTAGTCCACATGACCTCAGTTTGAGTTTGTGCTCAACAACTCCTTCTCCATTGAATCTGTTGATATCAGTGGTGTAACAGTTCGGAAATCAAGACCGAAACCATGGTACAAATGTTCACCAGCACCCCCAAATCCAACCCGCACATTCAACCAGTTGACCCTTCATTACATTACCAGTGTTACAAAACATATTTTTCTTTTCACAATTAACACTTAAAGATGTGTAAATCACAAAATTATTATTCTATTTAAAGTGAGGGCAAGCTGTATATTTTCAAATATTACACATTGCACCTTCCAACTGCCAAATGTGTGTCACATGACTATTTCGGTTCAGTTATGGTCTGCGGCTACGGTAAAAGCTAGCTAGTTTCATTAGCTCAAGATAGATAATAACCCAGGGATTTCAGACCCCCCCTGCCCCAGGCACATTCAACTCAGCAGTGTGGGGACATTTTGGTTATACAGTACAGTATACAATTTGATTTTTTTTTTTTGTATTGGATTTTTGGTTATTTTATGTGAAGTTAGGGTAATCTAACATGATCTTAAGGGTTATTCTGCTAGTTGGTTATTAGGAAATCTCAGAAGTTTTCCACCATTTTTTCTTATTCACCCCTCTAATTCACTCCTCAACCCTCCCTCCATGATTCAAAATTTGAGGTCTGAACTGAATCGAGGATTTGAAGAATCGTTAAACCCCTAGCTGACATGAACAGTTTCTTTCAGTGAGGATGAGTAGCTGAGGTATTGTGCTTTTCTCTTGTTTGACTGCTCAGTGGCCCACCATGACCCAGAGAACGCCTTCAACTGCCGTTTCATTGAGCCTCCTTCAGCAGCAGAGCAACATTCTCCATCCTGGTCCTCCCAAGAATCCTTCTCCTCCTTTGAAAACAGTGATGATGGCCCTGTCTACTGCATTCCCCATGAAGGTAAGGGACCACAGCAGTGTTCTGATTCAGTCAGCAATCTAATAGAAGACAAACTTGCAGGTCAGCCATGTGCAGGATGTCTCTTAGTGTCTCCCTAGTAACCAATCCATGGCATCAGATACCCACACCTTCCTCGAGGAAGGCCAACACATATGCTGGCCGTTACATTAAACAGAAATGCATTTTTGTTCCAAAGTAACTTTGTAGGTCTAAAAACAGATTGTTGTTCTTTAGACTCTGTTGCAGAGAACAAAGATAAGGGGTACACCAATGGAAGCATTGAAAAAACTGGTCTAAATGATGAAGATGCAGGGGAGTATACATCACTGAAAGACACGGGTTCCAACAAACAGTCCACGGTGGACAACGTTGAGACACCGCTGCTGAAGTCAGCCGACAGCGATGGCTCGATGAGTGGCTCTGAGTCCGCTGCTGGTGCAGTGTATGCTCAGGTGTCCAAACAGTCTAAAGACGAGGATGATGGCCAGGGTGAGGACATCAAGGGCATTGGCAAGCCTCCTTCCCCAGAGAGAGCAAAGCCAAGGCCACCAGATCCTTCCACCAAGCCCAAGGTCTCCTGGATACATGGGACAGTTGGGGCCAACCAGGCTGAGAAGGGCCAGGTGACAGCAAAGGAGAAAAAGAGGAGCACAAGTGATGTCTCTGTAAAGAGTGAGGAAAAGCATAGGATGAAGGAGAAGAGCAGCAAGCACCGGGAGCAAAGGCAAGCAGAGGCCAAGGATAACGAGGGGAGCCAATCTCTCAGCAAGCAAAAAACTCACAAGAGCCGGCCAGGGCAGGAGCAGATAGAGCATATCAATGGAGCGGTGCAGAATGCCCTGAAGAAGATTGGAAACTTCCATCTGGACCGGAAAGGGGGAGACTCCCAACCTCCCAAGAGCCCGAGCAAGGTACGCTCCGAGGTCATTCCTCCCCACGTGAACTCAGAGGCGGCCACTTTGCTGGCAGCCCAGCTGAAGGAGAAGACGCAAAGCATCAACAGGAATGAGGGCACTCTCAAGCCTAATGGTTTCTCCACACCCCAGGCCCAGCGTGAGAAGCCCACCCCACCTCAAAAGGCAAAACGCTCTTCAGCGGGCATAAGTCAGAATCCTAGCAAACCACTGCTACCAACTTCAAGCAACCTGCAGAAGATGGTGGCCCCAATCTCAGAAACGCTCTCACATGAGCCCAAAAGCCCCGAGAAACTGGACTCGAACAGCTCGGGGGCAGGTGATGGGGGAGAGTCCACACCAAAGAAGACGCCCATCAAAAAGCCCCCCAGAAAGAAAGGCAAGGAAGGAACTTTGGATTCAGAAACTAAGATCCATCCCAAGATCGCAATAATGCCCCCTCAGATGGTGAAATAGACTGAAGGTTCCTTCCAAACAATTGGTGTCATGGGATGTTTTCATTTCAAGACACCTAGATCAACAGTCAATGCAAACAAGAAACAAATGATTCAGTAATTTTCTATCATGAAGGATTTGATATGATTTTAAAATTTTTAATTCTCTGAATGAAAAAGGAGAAAAAATATTAGTAATTAGACATGGATGACAGCCACTCTGCAGCTGAGTCAACGCATTGCCGAAAATTACAAACATTTGCTATAACTTGGATTCAAAGCAGTGATTTAACAGCCTTTCAACTTTTTATACTTGCAATTTAGTATTTTTAATCGTTAACAAAGGATAATGATGAGTACTGAGTTCTGACAGTGGCAAGCTATCTTAGCTTTTTTTATAGGTGAATGTTATGACTACCACTATGTATTTTCTACCTTTCATTGTATCCAATATATCATAGACACTTGTTTCATCATTATTTATAGGTGTGTGTGTGCGTGTGTGTGTGTGCCTATATATATATATATATATATATATATATATATATATATACACACACATATATATATTTGTATGTATATATGTATATATATACATATATATGTATATATATGTATGTGTGTGTGTGTGTGTGTGTGTGTGTGTGTGTGTGTGCGTGTGTGTTATTTCATACAGCTATAATCTATGAAAAAGAAGACACGTTTCAAGCATGAAAGGTACTGAGATGTAGAGGGCTTTTTGTGGACTGTTCATATGCTAATAATCAAAGAATTCTGGTTGCCAGATATTAGTGAACTGACTGCATTATTTATGAGAAAATGTGGTTGCCAGTTGCTTCCACACAGAACTGGTATTTATGCTGTATATATATTGCTTCTTTGAATGCTGAAACAGCAGTGGGGATGCATTTGGACAATGGCACAAAGGCATTAGGTGAAGGCGTTTTACTATGGTCAGTTTTTCAAGATAAATAGTCTCGTGTGACAGTTAAATCTTGAGTTTACGCCCTGTGTGCAGTCGCTCCTTTTGATGCTTTGTGTTAAATTTATTTTTGATCTATTTCAGTTGTCACCATTTGGAGATGAGGTAGCTTATTTTGTAACCCAACTTCTGTCAAGCAAAGCAGAAATCAAAAAACAGTGTTAGAAAAGTGTGGAAAACATATCTTCAGCGCTCAGAAGCCTTGTTTTCTTTGAAGTGTATGCCATACTCATTTCCCCTAGCAATTGCTAGCTAGTTGAACACAACCAGTCTGATGAAAGATTGGTGCAAGTTTTCAGTACCTCGGTGCAAATTTCCAGTATCTTCACCCATGTGCGAGAGCTAACAGCTCAATGTTCTTCAGAGAATTCCCAGGTTTGCATGCCCATTTTGCTATGACAGGATTATAGAAGTGTTGAGCATCCCAGACACCACATACATGCTCCTCATCTGCTGATAATGGCCACAAGGCAGATGGCCATCTTCAGGGACGAATAACTGGAAATGATTTTGGTGTCATCACTGTCCCATCCAGTAACAGTTTTCTCTTTTTTAATTGGTTGTAAGTTTTTTTTTTCAATATGCAGAACACCTACTTCACATCTGGTGTAAAGAAATTAGTCATCCAGCTTTTAAATCGTTTATTTTAATTCAAAACAAGAGGATTCAGAGGGTTGTGTTATAGTGCTAAGTCATCAGACCACCAGTATTTTAAGGTACTACTGTTCCTATGGCAAAGCAGGTATATGTTTGAAATATGACCAGTCACTTCTTCTGTTTCCACCAGGCTGTGTAATAGCTTGAATACATTAAATGCCAAAATCAACAAGCCTTGACCATTCCATCAGTGTTGAACACCCTACTGAAAAACTGTAAGGAGATGTATTGTTAAGTTGAAAAACAGCTGCTCACAGACACCCACTTCCCCCCTCCAGCGAGTCCGTGAGGGAGACGTTTACACGCATTACGAGCCTTTACATACAAAATAACACATTTCTGTTCTGGCAGAGATGTTAAGGCCTATAGCGAATAATCAGAAATGGTTTATTCACTAATAAACCCGAACCCAAATAAAACTATCTAGGGGTCTGTTTCGTTTGCCTAGGAAATGTATTTTTTAACATTAGCTTTTTAAATAGAAAACCCTTTCTTGGAAACACAGAGCCCCTAAGCACTTGTTGTTGAAATTATATATATATATACATATATACACACATATATATATATATATATATATATATATATATATATAGAGAGAGAGAGAGAGACGTAAAATGGGCAGGCTCTTTCAGTAAACTGGATATAGTCAAAGTTTTGAACACAGTGTATTTTGATACTCGTTTGTGTTTGTTTTTCACAATATCTGTTGAAGTGTTAACATAGAGGCATTTAGTGTATGTCGTTAGGCTTTCGTTTGGAACTAAAAGTCCCTGTAAGTGCTAATGAAATGTTTTGATCTCGGTTTTTGTGTTTTGTTTCTATGGTACAAGTACTTCCTACAATACAACCCTTATTATTATTTTTGTACTTGTAAAAAAATTCGGAACAGTATTATTGTTAATACGTGTAAGCTGTGCTTATATGATTTGATCTGCTACTTTGTGTTACTTTTTGTCTATGAACTGGCTTTCATATTTTATTTTATTTCCATTAAAAATAACTTTGGCTTTAAGAATGAGAACATACTTTACATCGTTTACTACACATATGTTTTGCTGGGAAGTTCCTGCTCTTGTGCTGAAGATGTTACTACTTTCAGTTTGACATTAAATGATTTTTTTTTTATAAAATAACAGCTGTTATGGCATAGTGTATGTTACTTTTTAAATTGTTTCTGTTACCATTTTTGTTGTAAGGACTGTCACATTCTTTCTGCGCATATTACGGTATAACCACAGCCACTAAAATACAGTATGTTTGTTTCACTGATATCTGTAAAAGTCATACGGAAACAGAATGGAAGGCTGAGAAGTGACTACGTATTTAGCTAGCTTCAACGAATTTCAGGACATCGCGTCTGAAAGCACCTGTGCAACATGGCCGCAAGACTGTCAGTCTCATTATCTTCATTGGTTTGTCCACTGTTTTTTTGTCGTTCTACCTTGTAATTGATTCCGTGTTTTTTTAATTGCTAAAATAAAAACAAATGTGTATGCATCATCACACGGTTTCTTAATAACATCTTTAATACAGAACTTGTTTTTAATTCATTAATTAACGAGTGTGTAAGCATTGGCTGCCACCTCTATGTTGTAGACACCTATTGCCAGATTTACTCATGGTGGGACTGGGTGAGGATCCTTCTGACATCCTTAAACACCTTCCCACAATAACTCCCATTTTACAGCTTCTTGGAGACTCCTGGCAGGATTTTCTGGGGACATGGGGACCTGTTCGAGCCGGAGGCGGGGGGGGGGGGGTTCACATTGGTATGACCCAGGACCGTCAAAAGAAACCAGAGCCAGCGGACCCACTGCCGGGCTTTTCTTTGGGACAAGGGCTTCTTTCACGGCAGAACAGTCAGAACTCTGTACGGAGGGGCTTGCAGTTAATGCATCATGCAGTGGATATGTGGGGGGGGGGGGCGCACGGGAGAAAAAGCAATAGCCAGAGCATGGATCATGTGGTTTCTAATTGAATCCAGACATGGAAGCTTGTGCTGTTAACACGACACTTCAATTAGGCCCCTCCCCCTCACTCTTTTTCTTGCATAGACTAAACAATCCCTTCTGAAGCTGCAGCATCAGGAACTGTGAGAAGACCCCAGACGTCACATAAGAGTCCACAGCACAAGCCTGGTACAAAAATTGCGGCACGGTTAAAGAACAGAGGCGATGTACATCACCCAACAGATGGCCAGGATGCCATTTCTTGATGATAAATATACCCCTCATGTTTCACTTCTAGCTGCCTGCTTGACATCCAAGACACTTCTGAAGTGTTGATGTTGGCATTCCGTGCTGTACAGGGTTTAGTTTACACCAGATCTACATTAAAAAAAGAAAAGAAACTATTTAGATTACGACAGTGGGAAGGTAAACTGTTTATTAAGATCAAACTTTTCCATACCAGTCAGCTAGTCTACATTCACAGCAGTCAGTTCCTCTGTAAGACCTTCAAATCAAATATTAGGCTGTTTGATAGTTATTATGTACTATTACATAGACTGAAAACTATTTTTGATGACTCTGCACTTGACCTTACTCAGTTTTGTATTTGGGCTTCTGTAGGGTCAAAAATATGCCTTTTGCTGGGGATTACAGAGATTTGAACTGAATCTCCAATGATAAAATGCAAACAAAGGCCCCATACAGGATAACTTCCAGATATGGTAGTTCAGTGTTTGTGGAGGAGGGAAGGGTGTAAAGGAACTGAAATGGCTTGTTGACTGCCAGTCTAAACATATCTTGGAACTTGGCCTGTAATCAAATGCCAGGTCTTTAGAAATAGCTAAGGCCTTAAAACTGAGCCATGTAACAAAGCCAGCAGTCTAGGCCCAGAAGCCTAATGAGATCCCTAGGTTGCCATGGAAACAGGCCGAGATTGCATCCACATCTGGTAGCTATTTCAGCGCTAGAAAAAAAATAAAGAAATTTATGAGCAGGGAGAAAAGGGCTAATATTTTCTACGACACAAAGCAGAAGGAAAACCACAGTAACATTATGCACTGGAGTTGATGAAAAATATCAGTTTTCTTCAATCTGCGTTGAGATGACCTGCTTTCCTACTTACATCATGGGTGTTTAACCACGGCTCGCTGCTTGTATCTGACGCGACGTGTGCATATAATCATGTAGGAACTGTGGTGTCTGAGCAACATTAAAGTGGGAAGACGCCAGAGAACAGACTCCCAAACATGACAGGAACGTTAACAAAGACTGTGACTTGTCATTAAAGAACCACGTGAGAACAACCCATGTGCATTCTCCTTCTTATTTCATAGCTCTGTTTACTAAATCCTGCATCGTGCACCATTGGTGTTAATTACAAGTATGATCATTTAATATCATAGGATATCAATTTTTTTTTTTTGTTTTTACCAGAATAGAAACGATTCGAAGATGAAGTTGTGACTAATATGTGTATGTTTGTGATCTAAGGATGTGTTCCCGGCTGGATTTCTCTCTCTCTCTGTTTGCAGGAAGTAAGCTTCAAATGGACGCGGTAGCTCTAAATGAACATCTTCCT
This sequence comes from Pollimyrus isidori, assembly GCA_019775955.2. Classification (NCBI taxonomy): domain Eukaryota; kingdom Metazoa; phylum Chordata; class Actinopteri; order Osteoglossiformes; family Mormyridae; genus Pollimyrus; species Pollimyrus isidori. The sequence goes on along the minus strand of JABFDZ020000044.1, from coordinate 31,226,430 downwards.
ACTAAGCTTGGCAAGTAACAACGACGTTCTGCCGTGAGGTTTAAACCATACTGTAATAACAGTGGTGTGGGTATGCATGACGGCCTCCGTGTGGCACCAAGTCAGACTTCCAGGCTCTGTTTTTGAAGCAGAATGACGGACTGTCGCGGGAAATCCAATTGCTGAAGACACACACGTACCATTCAACAGAGTGCCAGTATTCCTGCACTGAACAAGAGAATGTAACAGAGAAGTCGGTTCAGAAAACACAAATGGAGGATGCAGGAGATATTATGGCCGGACACACGCTGTGAAAACGGCGCATGTCAAGGTCTGGGACACAGAGGGTACAGCAGCATTTGGTACGTGCAGTTGTCGTGTTCAATGCAGATGAAATGGACAGTGACAATGATTTGTGACTTTGATGAGGGCCTGATCGTTATGGCCAAACAACTGGGCCAGACAACGCCAAGGCTCATGGAGTGATTATGGACAGCTTTGGTGTGGATCTGCCGAAAGTGGTTTGAATAAGGAGAAACCATGATCCACGGACAGGGCTTTGGGCTGCCAAGACTTCTCAATATGTGATGTTAATGAAAGCTATCCCATGTGTTATGAACCAACAGAAGGGCAAAAATGGCAGATAATTCTGAAGATGGTCAAGGGAATAATGTGTCACGACCCACAGTGCATCAAGTCCAGTGGTATATGAAGCAGATAAGCCACAGACACATGCTACCTTCTTTCCGTCAGTGAAAGCACCTACAATGGGCACGAAAGCATCAAAATTGGACTTTGTAGCTATGGAAGAAGATTGGCCACTTCAACAGATGGTTCACATAACTCAGCAAAGGTCCATAATGGTTATTGTTAGCATGGATTTTTTTCCTGGAAGGATGACTCCTGAATGAGAAACATGGTCAGGGGATAGCTAGATGTAGAAGTTTATTTAGCAAGGCTGGTACTCTTTTCCTGTTATATTGTAAGAGAAAAAAGAACAGCTTCCTACATGACTTTGCACATGCAGAGCCCCTATGCAAGGCTTGGCGTGAGACCGAAAGCCAAATGGTAATTTTGGTATGTTTAGGAGATGATGGCGAAGTTGTAGGAAGCCTGATTTGGAGAGTGGTCCAAATGAAAAGGTCACATCCTGCTAATTATTTAGCAGTTCCCTCAGAAAATGTGGCAGTCTCACGGCACACCAAAGCCATCGTTATTTCACTCATTAGGATTTTCCCTCCAAAGCCACTTCCCCAAAAATCTAGCAGCTTCTTCTTCTCTGTTTCACTGTGCATCCTGTGGATAATGGGGTGGGTGGGGGAGAGATATCTTTCAATGAGAGCAGGTCAGGGGCATTTATTTGTTTGTCTTCACAGTCAAGATGAAATTTGATGTCAGTCTGAGGTCTTGTGCTACTGTCCCTCCGCTGCTCCACTTCATGGGGCCTCGGGTGGTGCCCGGGCGGGGTGCGCGGGGCGGGGGGGGGGGGGGGGGGGGGGGGGGGGGGGGGGGG
>JABFDZ020000044.1:31175787-31190136 GCA_019775955.2 Pollimyrus isidori | reverse complement strand
GCAAATTTGGCAAAAGTAATTTTTTAGGTGAATAACAATATGGGCCTTTCATATACATGAATAGGCCCATAATAAACCACTAACTTACTATTACAGCATTTATGTCATTTATTTAAACTTTATTTTACCTTGTAAATTAACTGAAAACCAGTTCTCACTGCTTTACATTTCTGGAGAAATAGCAGATTATGCATCGGAACTGCCTGGGATACAAACGTCATGCATGTACTGTAACTAAACTCTTCAGTGAATAAAGGCAAATGTGTGTCGTCGCGGAGGCGATTCTAGTTTGTGCAGCCGGGTGAGAGATCACAATGCATCTAACAGTAATGCATTGCGTCAGGATCAGAATGCTTTGCTTTAAGCCAGCGCAATAAGCAAGTTGAATGCACCCAATGACTGAACTGGGGAAACAAACTGAAGCGCAGACTTAATACAGAGGACTAATGGAATGCAATTTTATTTATATAGCGCATTATCACAACATTACATTCTCTCAATGCGCTTTACATTTCTGCCACGTTATGACCGGCAAGGAAAAACTCCCTGGGAGGAAGAAACCTTGGGAGGAACCAGACCCAAAGGGGGAGCCCGTCCTCCTGGGGCCGGCAGAATAGTTAAACAAAAGAGGATGGTACAACTAAGCTAATACAGGGGTTGAAATTTCAGTCTCTATGTAGGGGCAGACCGGGGCTGGCATAGGGTGCTTTGATGGCAGGATCCACAGTGGCATAGCAGCAGGGAAGGAAGGAGATGCATCGCATGAGCCAATGGCAGGCATGCAGGAGGGTAGTTGCCGGAAGTGGAGGCCGTAGTCATGCAGACTGCAGAGGCGTAAATTCTTCGGTCTCATGGGTCTCCAGGCAGCAAACCCCAAAAGGGGTGAGGAGGAAGCAAGAAAAGACGTTGTGTTAACCAGAGTTCTGGAAACCAGAGGCAGTGCAAACAAAATGATCGAGTACAATATTCATTTAGGCTCCGGCAGATCTGGCTATAGCAGCATGAGAAAGAGGGAGAGACAGGTGGGAACACAGGCATGGGGACTCCCTGAACATCCCTGAACACTCTAGTGCAAGGCCAGAGTGACAGCACTGACGCATCAGTTTATCCAAAGCCAAAGACACCGATCCCCACCCAGCTCTTCACCTCATACTGTTGGTCTAACTGGGAGTGAGCGATTACCTGGGACTAGAACTAGGTTTCTTATACGCTAAACTATATAAGTGCGTTTGTAGTCTAGACTTGAAATGCATGAGTGTGCCTGAATCCCGCACATCCCCCGGGAGACTATTCCACAGCTGCGGAGCTCTGTAAGAGAATGCTCTGCAGCCAGCCGTAGCCCTGTCTACTCTAGGAACTAATTGATATCCTGCACCTTGTGATCGAAGCGGGCGAGAAGGATTGTAAGGGACCAGAAGATCTTTAAGATATTGTGGTGCAAGGCCATTCAGAGCTTTGTAGCTTAATAGCAGTATTTTGTAGTCAATCCTAGACTTGACTGGTAGCCAGTGCAGGCAGGACAGGATAGGGCTAATGTGATCAATGTTTTTAGTTTTTGTGAGAACTCTGGCGGCTGCATTTTGTACTAACTGAAGCTTATGTAGAGATCCAGATAGACAACCCAAAAGGAGTGAATTACAATAGTCCAATCTGGAAGCTGGCATCTATTCGTTTTTCTGCATCTCGAAAGGAAATCATCTTCCGAAGCTTGGCAATGTTCCGTAGATGGTAATGACAACAACCAGAATCAGCTGATCACATGGGGATCCCACACGAGGTTAACAAGGAGGCATGGCACAGGGAAGGAGGAGAGGGGTAATGTTGGGATAAGATCTCTATCTTATCTTTTGGAAGCCATTAAGAAAATAATGTTCTTCTTGTTTTATCCTGTTCATTTTGTGTTTAAATGCTAAAAAAAAAACATATATAGGTGTAATTTTGGGGCCAGGAATTTTTCTTATGGAAAAAATTTGATCAGAACTCGATGCGGCGTGCGGAATGGATTAAATTCGAGAACCGAGGTACCACTGTAAAACAACGTGTCCTGCACAAAGAAAAATCAGATTTGTCAAACCTGCCCATGCATATTTTCCCTGGGAAATGTCGGTACTACAGCATAAAAGTGTAAACATGCAAGAGCCAGAGACTCTGCCCAGGTGCCACCCACAAATAATGATCAAATGAGCAAATGAGCAATGTGATCATATAATATGCAAATCAAGCATTCCTGGCTATGAAGTCTGACAATAGTGTCTGTAAATTTTTGAAAAAGAGAAATTTTGAACACTTTGAGGTAGAGCCATGATAAAATGTTATCTTTGAGGGTATAAGCACATTTATCTAACAAGAAAATATATATTTATGTATCACACCTATTGTACAGCTGTTTATAGTACTTTTGTAGTAATTTGCACTTGGTATAATTAACCAAACACCATCTGAAGCTGGCAGAAAGGGTGTTACAGACATTTACCACCTCAAGGACACAATTCACCAAGTCCATGAAAACATGGTCCTGACATCAGCTAAAGTTATATTTTCTGAATTCATTAAACACATGCTGAGTTGTGTTTTTGTGGAATCATGCCGGTGTTTAGCATTTACATCCTATCAGTATTCATCCTTCCCCTTAATCCAGAAGCAAACATACTGTGCAATGACACTGCATACCCTGTTCATAAATCATTATTTCTCGCAGAAATAACCCCTGTGCCACGTCCTAGGAAAGCAGTCCGATCTGAGTGGCACTCCGGCTGTCTGCTGAAGGCAGGCCTCTCTTTACCCACAGTCTCCCAAATGTGAAACTGAAGCACATCCAAACCCGTGGCGCCGTGTGTTCTGCTGTGTTGTGCTTTGTCCCTGAGGCAATGTGCAGAGAAGATCCCTTACGTGATATTTGGCTTCTGTCACACTGCGGCTGGGGAAATAAAAACATTTTATAGAAAGGATAACAGAACGATTGGTGGTGAGATGGCTATCAAACAGGTCAGGTTCACTATAGATTAGTGATAGAAATTTTTGAAAGACTAGGTATTGATTGATTGATTGATTGATTGATTGATTGATTGATTGATTTACCCATTATATAATGTATAGTACTATAAAGCCTCTGCTCTATTTATGTTAAAGGGGAGAGTTTTTTGGTTTTCCTCTTTAGTGCATTGTAATAGCTTTATATGCAAATAAATGGTCTGTAACATCTTAAGGACTTGTCACTCTCCTCCAACCTACCTGAAAAGTGTCATTGAAATTCCAGCCCTTGCTTCTGTGACAAGGTGAGGTCACCTCATAAAACAATCCTTATTGGCTGCCCATCTACAAGAATCTGTCTGCAGACATACCAGCTGTTTCTCCATACATATGCTTGACCGTACTCGCATTCTCATGTACCGGTATTACACTTCCACTGCCGAAGGCCAGTTACAATACTAAGAACAGAAGTACAGAGGATGGCAAAAATTCCCAGAAGATGTTTTTGCCCATCCCAAATATCAAGGATACATCAGTTAGTTGCATCCTTACCAAAGCACACCAATCACATGAGTCATTGTGCCCCAAGTTTGTTCTTGGCAGGCAAGTTAACAAGACCAGTCTTGCCAAGACCACAAGTCCACTCTTTGCATTTTTGGTGTTGTAAAACACCCACAGTCAGAACGTATAGGGCAAGCTGACCAATCAGAACACACTGGCTGTTGCGTTCGTCTTGGTTGTGAGCGGTGAACAAAGGGATGTCCAGGCAGGCAGATGGGGAAACGAGGGTTTATTTGCACAACACACCAACACAATGAACAACGTCAATGCCGCGTCTGCCGGAAGAGACGCAGACCTAAATACATTAGACAGGCACAGGACAGGCGTGCGGCAACGCCCCACAGGTGAAGACAGTTACAGATCAAAAGAGGTAATTAGTTGGGCGTGGCACACAGGAGGGGCAGACGGCGCTGGATGTAACACTGTCCTCATTAAGGGTGGAGATTAAAGGTCTAACAGAACATTTCAGACAGAGTGAAAAGAGCATTAAAACCCCAAAAATAAAAATATGAAGAATGAAAATGAACAGAACAGGCCCCAGTTGTACAAATTATTATTATTATTATTATTATTATTATTATTATTATTATTGTGTTGGTGTGTTACAGACAGCGCACCCTTGAAAATGCAGCTGCGACAGGTACAACATGACCAGTTGTTAGAATACCTCCTGGACTGAAGTGCACATGAAGCCCCAGTAATTCTGTGGGTGCTCCATTTTACTCCCAATGTCCGAAAGCATTGTTACATTTAAGCTGTGATTCTGAATGAGTGTGCCCAGCAGTGAAGTCAAACTGACCACTCGGGCATCCTGGCTACATTCCAAAATCGCCGTGAGTCTGAACTGGATAAGCAGTTATAGAAGATTGAAGGATTGATGAAGCTGGTTATGCCAATTTGTTACAATAAAAGGCTATTTAAATAATCTTAGAATGATTACCACTCAATTACCAATGCTGCACTGTTTAAATGCTGTGGTAAATTTTTGAAGGGATAGTTAATGTCAGATGACGTAATAAAAAAGTATTTTTTATGCTTTACATTGTAGCAGATTATACAGTGATGTTTCAAAATAATACCTCAAAGTGTTGACGGGATGTATTGGGAGTAAGAGAGATGGCACGCGAAAAGTAATTGCATCATATTTTATATTGGAAAAAGACCCACATGAATTATTAATAAAGTCATGGCACCTGCATGAGAGAGGGCAGGAAGCTCATTATAATGCCAAATTAGACATATCCATTTATCACACGACTGGAAGAGGATGTGCTTTTTAATCAGCCCTTAATGGCGTTACTGGGACTTGCCGCGGCTCTTAATCTCCACTTGCCTGGCAGGGCCGCGAGACGGATGCGTCTGTGGGCTGTGAGCGGCTGAACGACGCGGGGCTTCCCCGCCAGCCCTTCTGCGATTGGCTGCTCCCCGGCTCGCGTCTCTCTCCACACGTCTGTCGGTTCTCCATTACACGTTACAGGGGCCCCCTCCATTTAATGTCAGAGGCGTCATCTGCCACATGAGAGGCTTTTTATAAAAGCGGATATCCAGTTTGCATCGCAGTTTCTGGGCAGCCGGCGCCGTTTGCAAATTCTTAAGCGTTGTACCGTGTCTGTCAGGACCGTCACTGGAGATTTATGAAGGGAGATTGTCTCCTCAGCACCCTCCCCCACTGCACCCTCATCCCACTGCTGACTCTATATGACATTTTTGCACCAGGACAATACTTGCACTGCACCATCTGCACTGTTTCATTCAGCATCTCTTTTGCGCATTACGTCATACAGCATGCGACATATTGCTCAGTCGCTGAGTAGATGTTGTACGTAAAGTACATCGTCGGATCAATGTGGAAATGTTAGTACGTGGCAATATATTGTTCAGTTAATGTAAGAATGCAGGGGATGCGAGGGGGAATTTCAAGGGTTATGGTGTGGGTCCGCGATAAAACTTCCTGAGTGGGAGGGCGACAAGAAAATTTATCTGGGCAGGGGGGTGTTTCGGATTAAATTGCATTTAAGCCCACCATATGAGTGCTCCTAATACAGTCAGTAGATTTACCGTTTCAGAAATGAGGGGACTGGTTTAAATGAAAATGAATGAGGACTCATTACTGGACTTTTATTTGGGGTTAACTGAAGTGCACCAGGTGCCTGACCTCTGTAGTGCACTATTAGGTAGTAGTGCCATTGCATACCAGGAGCGTGAAAGTCACATCCAACCATCTTCAATCCACTTATCCCTGTATTTTTGAGGCTTTATGGTCTGCAATAATTCAGTTTTGTTTAAAAGGTTTAATGAAGCTGTCTGATTTGATTTCAAGGGCTTATTGTTTGAATGACCCTCTTCTCAGAGTCCCTCTTAGTATTGTCTCAGCGCTCTGATTCTCTTCTCTAAATTTCCTTCGGAGCATCAGTGGGCTGCTGTGACCTGGTGTTCCAGCCAGCTGTAACATTAGAACTACCTTCTTGATAGCGTGTAGGTCCCCCTGACGCCCCCTCGAGCTCTTACCCATCCAGGCACGGACCTAAGAAGGTCTCGTTTGGTATCCTGCACCATGTTAGCCATGGATCCTTTAAGTCCTGTAATTTGCAAGGTGGGGCCTCCCGGGACTCCACTTGTCTGTCCAGCACGTCCCATCCATGCATGGTCAGCTTGAGATCTGGGGAGCTCAACGCCTTGAGCTCTTTTTCATGTCCCTCAAATTATTCCTGAACAATTTTTGGCAGTGTGGCATATCTGAAGGGGGATACTGCTTTCTGGGAATACGGTTATTGCCATGAAGGGGTGTACTTGGATGTAGTTGGATGTAACAATATTTAGGCAGGTTGTATGTGTCGAAGTAACATCCACATGAACGCCCGGGCCCAAGGTTTCCCAGCAGACCATTGCCCAGAGCGTCACACTGCCTCTGCATCTTGTTGCCATCGGTAAATGACGCTCAGGCACCTGACTGTTCATACGTAGCATAAAACGTTATTCATCAGTTTCTTCATGGTCCAGTTCACTCCTTATGTGCATCACTGGGCCTTGGGCACCCATGACCCCGTCACCAGGTATCAATTTTGAGCCTTCCTTACCACTTTTGGTAGCTACTAACCACTGCAAAGCGGGAACTTGCACAAAACCTACCGTATCAGAGAACCCCGAGAATTTGGCCCTTTTCACAGTTGCTTAGATCCTTACATTTGCCCATTTTCCTGCTTCCAACACATCAACAAGCTGTTCACTTGCCTAAAATGTAACGGCATCCTTGACAGGAGCAACTGTAATGAGATGATTAGTGTTATTCACTTCACCTGTCAATGCTTTTAATGTTATGGCTGATCAGTGTATGCGGGAAAATAGCTTCTCCCCAAGACCATAAGCTAGATAATCAATTAGAAGATGGATGAATGAATGAATGAATGAATGAATGAATGGATGGATGGATTGATGGATGGATGGATGGATGGATGGATATATTAGCCCCATACTGTAGCTACTTGTATTCACATTATTGACAGAGATTAAATTGCACTTTATTTAGCTAAATAAATTATGATTATCTAAAGCATGACAGGCAATGAAAGATCAAACATACTATTACTTGTACGCATTCTCTATCTGTGGCTTTTCAGTTAGAAGACATTTCCCACCCCTTGGGCAGGATAATTGATCTCTTTAGCTGCCTGCTGTAGCAGCCTGTCACAGCACGGACACGGCTGTGGGTCAGCAGCAGCAGAGTTGTGAGAGTCACCAGGCTGAGGATCTCTTTGTTGTCCATGCATCTGCCCTGCTGTGATGAACCAGCCCTTTGACAATGACAACGAACCATCCCCAAATTCTTTGCTGCTCAACTACTGCAGCCAGTGTTTAAATAGTGGCAGGAATCTGATTTAATGTGATCGCAGCATCAGGATTCATAATCAAGCCTGTTATTAGGGATTATGTTGTTAAAAGGTAAACTCAAAATGGCTGCCGGGATGACCCAATACATCGCCTAAAGCTGGATAAAGAGATGACCACGGCTGATGTCGTATTTTCAATGCATTCGTTAACATAACACCACAGCTAATGAAATGTATTTTTTGGAAGAAAAACTGAAATGTCCTTGGTTTATATAGGGTTGTTTATGTTTTCAAATAAAATGAGAATTTTTGGCCTTCAGATCCACCATGCAGTAAAATGTGCATTTATTTACAGTAATGAGTGACAATGAGCAAGAAAACAGAAATACAGACAAATGTGTGCAGCTGGACATTTGATTCCTATTTGTCTTAAATTGGGGACCAAAGAAGAAACATATTGACTGTAAAATGCTGATGTGTTTGATTTGAAATCATTTGCAGGGAAACTTCACATCTTTTGTTTTCCACTTCTGTTCCAGTGCCTTTCAATTCCCATTTCCAAAAACTTCTCGTCTACATCTGCCTTTGCGTCTCACGTCGGTTCTCCAGGAGAGCTGAGCATCGAGTGCCATGTTGTTGTATACATAATATCAGACAACAGCTCTTCATTTAGCGACTACCTTGATTAGCCACCTGCTAGTATGACGGTAATAAGAAAATATTTTTTTCTACCAATACGTGCATATATGACCAGATTTTGTGACAGTGAGAGAGATTCCTGAACCAGAATACATAAAATATTGTCACAAATGTTCATGAAGGATGAATGGAATTTAATATGAGAGGCTGAAGTAAAGTCGTACTCACAGTCATGCTCACTTTGGTTTCCATGATTTTCACTGAGTGACCATTTTGCTTAATGACCTGGCTGTTGGAATTCAGTCTCTAACTGAGGAGTGGTTGTATATTTGTTATCTCTTTCCTGTCCTTAATCTCTTATGTGTTTTAGGTGCTAAAGTAGTATACTATATATCCTTCTGCAAGTTTTAACTGTATTATAGTTTGTGACAGTGAGTCACATAACTGCATCTGATTATTATAAAATCACTCGAGTTTTATTATTGAGTCATTTTTCTGAAGAACATTCCATGTTGGGACTGTGACTAGCGAACTCTAATATGTTCTAAACTTCAATTTACTGGTTCATACTCCTGGTTTGTGAAAGAGATTAAATTGTTTCATGGGCGTCATGGGACTCACACCCAGTGGGAATAAAAGGTTCTTTCAGGGTAAATAGGGTTCCTTCAACAATCCAAAGACATGGTGGGGGTCACCCAGTGGGGGCTGTGTGTAGCTCAGTGGGTCATAACACTTTGCCCGTGGTCAACAAGTCACTCATTTAGATCATTGGCACAGTGATATCAGCACTGAGCCCTTCCACCAGCCTGGGGCCTGTTTCACAAAGCAGGATTACTTGCTTCACCAGACAACTTGCCAGATTTAAGGTAGTCTGGGCTAAATGTAAATTAATGAAAATAAGGTCTATTTAGCCCATACTACCTTAAATCTGGCAAGTTATCTGGCTAAGCAAGAAATCCTGCTTTGTGAAACAGACCCCTTATCTAGGGCTGACCCTTGTTTGTCAGCTGTACACCATGTGGTTAAAAGGATCTGTTAAATACGAATGACCCACCTTGTGTGATTGTGTCTGCGTTTGCCTTATGATGGACTGGCACCCCATCCAGTGCGTTCCCTGCCTCTGGGATGGGCTCTAGTCCCTCTAAGAGTTAGCAGCTCCAGCGCAGTGATACGGCTGCTTTGTGCGCTGTGTTTTAGCACATTCTGGCATAAAAGAAAATGATAGCAGAGGATGTCTAAAAACGCCTTCTTGTTCTGTCCAAAGATATAATAAGCACTCTGTTGGATTAATAATGTCTGGTGTGAGCTGGAGATGCTTGGCCCCTATCTGCCTTCATCCTTCCATTTATGAGTGTGCTCTGGAACAGGAACAGCTGAGGGATCATTCAACAGGCGTCCATCCGAGTGTGTTTGCCTGGCGTTCGGTGTTCACCTTAATGATGTCGCCTCTCAGTTCAGTCAACCGGGTACTAATCTAGCACATTAAAACAGTGTAAAATGAATCCGGTGACACAAAAATAAATATATCCAGAAATCGTTCCGATGAAGCTGAATGTGGCTGCAGATTTTTTTTGTATCGCTTTCGAGCTGAATCAGTAAATGGACCCCCCCCGCCCCCATGTCAGTCTGGAGAAACCCTGGTGCTCCCACACCAACAGGCCTAATGATTTGTTCTGCCACTTGACCTCTGCCCTATAGAGTTTTGCGAACCAGAGTTTTGAATCACAGAATGAAGTTAACAAGGACAGAACTGCTCCAACAACCAATTTCCATACTTTAGGGAACCATGAAACACCTATTTTACTCAAATTAGACTAGTAAATCGAATGAAAATTTTAGGAGGTCAGACACTTTGATGCTTTAGTGTTAATTATATTCAGAATGTTCTTTTGGTTCCCTTTATTTATCAGCAATATCATCCCATACACATCCTGAACTGGAAGAGAGCTGATGTTTTGTAATTTTTTTGTTTTTGTTGTTGTTGTTGATTACAAGATGTTTCTAACATAATTATACAAAACATTTTGTTGTGAGATCCAGACACGTACATTAAAAGGATACAAGAGCGGGAATAATTTGACCAGTAGATCACATGGACTGCTTGATTAATTAACATATTCATAATTTTTTTCCAATACTTCACACAATTTATGGGAAAATACTTGTATTAAAAGAGTGAGAATTAAAAACGAATTAAGGTCCATGGTCCTGTTTCACAAAGCAGGATTACTTGCTTAGCCAGATAACTTGCCAGATTTAAGGTAGTCTGGGTAAATGTAAGTTGATGAAAATAAGGTCTAATTAACCCAGACTACCTTAAATCTGGCAAGTTATCTGGCTAAGCAAGAAATCCTGCTTTGTGAAACAGACCCCAGATCTCAACAAGAACAGCCTTCAAACACCCTTCAATCCTTCATTATTACCTTACAATATAACTATTACCCTACCTTTAACATCAGTGATTACAAAAGCATATATATATAGATATAACAAAATATTGTTTCTGTCAAAATCAAAATCAGAAATGAATATGATACAGTAAAATATACTTAAAAAAAGACAGTTTAATGGTGTTGACCCATAATAACTTGATTTTTGCAACACAGTACATTTATATAAATGCTAAAATAAAAATAAACAAAATATCTTTTCAAAAATCCATTTTTTTTTATTATTACACCTACCACACCATTTATTTATTTGTTTGTTGTAAAGGTACCTGCTGTACCTTCGGAGAGATTCTGTATATAATTTTAAATGCTTATGGTGATGCATTAATGAATACCATGCTGTGTTACAATGCATATTACTGAATTTTATAATCTTTGTAAAATGAAAAATGCTGTAAACGTATAAATGTGGCATCTCGGTGAATGGAAAATGTCATTTTAGGCCTCTCGATGTTCCTTGTCCTCGTCTGATGCCTTTCTAAATAAAAATGTGAGGACTTCCTTCTCGAACAGGAAGTGCTGCCATTGTGACAGAACATACTCTGACAAAAAAGTTATTCCAGCTAAAGTAGCACATTTTAATAACAGGCTGGCTGGGAAAGGGGAGCTGGAAACGCCAAAAAACATGCACATTACGCTAAATGAGAACACAGAGATTCGGCCTCCTGGAATTGATGCATAACACAAGTGGAAATATCCAATTCTCCTGCATTCATTTGTAGTAAATTATCTGTGTCTTTGTCATTCGCTCCAGCAATCATCATTCCAGCCAGGCCAGATTTGCCTTCCATTTCCGCACTCTAAGCGATCAGTCAGCAAGATTGACATTCTCCCTGCTAAAGGCCCCTTTTTCACCACATCCAGGCATATCCTGGCCGTCTCTGTTAATAAAAGGTTTACTACAGGCAGCTATAAACAGTGTACAGATTCTATTGCAATAGGTCATTGGTGCATCGAGGATGCATATATGCGTGCATAGACTCATGGGTAATTAGATGCAGGCTAGATTGATAAGGACTGGTCACCTTAGGAGGACAAAGTGTTGCTCGAAGCTTTGTAAAACTTGGCTTCCTTGTTTACTCAAATGAGAACATTAACTCTAAAGATCCTAATGACTGCCCTCAAGCTATTGTCATAATAAACCTAAAGCTTAAAAAAAAAATGTCACAGGGACATACAAGGTTCTTATATGCCTGCTGAGATTTCTGGGAGAAACACAGGAATTATGGTGTATTATTCTGTTTTCTTCCTTCGGTGTTTTAATATCATGGATGTTTGCTGTTCAGAGAGATCGTGGCCCTAAGGCTACTGACCGCCTCACTCACAATGAACAGAACTTCCCAGACAGCACAGCTCAAACAAGGGGAACTTAACAATATTGCTTTATGCGTTAAATTCCGACTCCAAACTGAGGCCCCTCCATCACACTCGTGCGTCAGGGTTTTGTTGCCTGAGATGTTCAGATGAGGGACGTCTCTGCAAGTCTGGTCGTTCATAGACCGTGGGACCCATACAGCCTCAATCTGAACTGCCTCGGCTTGACTGTCTGACATATTTCACTGGTATGTGTGTGTGTGTGTGCATGTGCATGTGTGTGTGTGGATCTTTTTTATATTACATTGTGTGGACCAAATATTCTCCACAATGTAATAAAAATCTTTTATTTTGTCATCGTGGGGACCATTTTTCAGGTCCCGACATAGATTTGTGCATGCAATCAAAAAACAAAAAATGCCAAAAATATCATATTTTGTTTGGTTAATTATGGTTCAGGTTAGGGCTGAGTAAGGGTTAACATCATCATGTTGGGATCAGAGTTTTCCCCATGAAAGTGAATGGAGAGTCCCCGTAAAGTTATAATTATCTGTGTGTCTGTGTGTGTGTGTGTGTGTGTGTGTGAGTGTGTGTGTGTGTGTGTGTGTGTGTGTTTGTTTTAATATCCGATGTTTCTGAAGCAGCGATCCATGAAATAATGAAAGCGATTGCCGCTTACTCAATTACATTTTTGGTAGCTATTTATAATGAATTATTAATGAGTTGCAAATGCCCCAGACGACAGAGTATAATTGTGGGGCACCAAGTCTGATGAGGGAGCGGTCAGTAGTGGGGGGAATCTTCCAGAACATTAATTACAAAGCTGCAGTACTTTCCTAAACAGCCCTTCTCTTTGCTAAAATCCCAATCACCAGAAACGTTAAACCCCGACCAGTCCTGGATGACACTGGTCACAGCTGATCATAAATAAGTTGCAGTTGGCTTTTACACAGTCACTCATATGCTAATAATCATATTTATAATAATAACTTTGATTTTTTTTTTTTGGTAAATACATGCTCTTCATGCATAAGTATTGGTCTCCATTGCAAGACCAGCTTCAGCCCATTTTTGCCTGCTAAGCTTCCAGTAGACGGCAGTCCCTGTGCGGAAATTCTGGAAAACGATGATTATCATCTGGTTGGGTGTTATTGGTTAAGGAGGGGAGGTGGGTGGGGTCTGTGTCAGTCCGGTGGAGAGAGGCGGGGCCAGATGAGGCTCTTACTTCATGCCACTGCGCAGGACCTGATTGGCCGCAATGAGCATGACGCTGATGATGAAGGCGATGGCAAAGGCGCAGATCAGGCTCTTTCGCACACAGGTCTGCTTCACCTGCTGCGTTGGGCTGGCTGGAGAGAGCGAGACAAGAAGAGGGAGAGAGCAGATGGGTATGAGGGCTAAACAGCAGCTCTGCTCTTCACCACTCCCTTACAAGGGGCATGTGCACCACTCTTTAAGGAGAGGCAAAGCAATATTTATACAAAAATATGACTCCACACATTTTTAAGATGTTGATGAGGCGACGCTGTAAACTTTGCACTCTCTTCCAAGTTTTCTAACAGATGCTTGTCTTTCCTGGTGAGGGTATGCAAAGTATTTGTGTAAATCAACCACTGATGAACTCCCATTAATAGGTCGTTAATTGCAAATAATTAACCTTTGAATCATTGGAACAGGCCCACCTTGTTAGTCATCCAAAGACAAAAGCCAGAATAAAAGCACAATTAGGCATTAATAACGAGGTCTGGGACACAGTCAATATTCCATCCTGCCTGAAGATTCAGGAACCTCACAGGAAAAGGGAACAATATCACAGGGGTTGTGAAACCTCATAAGAAATGATTTATTGAAGCATTCACAATATTTATTTTTTGCAGCTTTAAAAATGTTTTTTTTTTTTGGTAGAACATTTTAATCATGAGACCTCCCTGAGGTAATTTTTGGTAGAAGGCCATCTATACAGATTTCAAATGTGCAATTGAATATTTATCTGCAATGAGCATGTGTTGTCTTACTTGTCTTATATTCAGCATGTTGACTGGGGCTTCAGAAGATGGTTCAGCTAACTGTTTCCATACATTAGGGGATGGTTCCTTGGAGCCATAAATAACATTCATACCAGAAATGTGTAATGTGGGAAATGTCTTTGCCCTCGTGTGAACCTCCTGTTGACCTTATCAGCTGCTCTCAGCTGATACTAATGCCAAACAACAGACCAGACTTTCTGTCCAAAACCCATCTGAAACCATCTTGAAATTGTGCTTAAATTGAATGCTATGTATGCTGGGACTTTTTCTGTGTTTCCTGTCCTGTCCCCTCTGTACCTCAGCCCTGTATCCCAGCCCTGTACCTCCGCTGTACCTCAGCCCTGTACCCCTGCTCTGTACCTCCGCTGTACCTCAGCCCTGTACCCCTGCTCTGTACCTCCGCTGTACCTCAGCCCTGTACCCCTGCCCTGTACCTCCGCTGTACCTCAGCCCTGTACCCCTGCCCTGTAGCCCCGCTGTACCTCAGCCCTGTACCCCTGCCCTGTAGCCCCGCTGTATCTCAGCCCTGTACCCCTGCCCTGTACCCCCACTGTACCTCAG
>JABFDZ020000044.1:31159794-31175695 GCA_019775955.2 Pollimyrus isidori | reverse complement strand
CTGGGTAACATTTTAATATCTAGCTTTCATAAAACGAATAAGATGGATTTAACAGCACACAGAACTTGCAGCCTTAGGGATGGATGGTGGTTGAATGGAAGATCCATGTTAAACTGCGGCCTCTTACTGTCGATATCCACCTGACACTGCTCTGGGTTCTTGATGTGGTTCTCCTCAGTCATGATGATGTTCTCGATGTCTTTCATGGACAGGTGATCGCAGAACGTGTCGTACAGCAGCCTCTTCAGCTCCTCTACGGTCAGCTTCTGCATGTCACACTGAGGGCAGAGAGGGGACTGGCTTCTGCGCCTTCGACAGCCCGTAGCTAAATAAATTTGTCCTTCTCTTCCTGTGAAATCGGTTCTATTTGCCATCCAGACTGGAGAGCTTAGGTCTGGTGTTTGTCCTCCGTGGAATAGTTATCGCTTAATGTTTGGAGTATGCTTACCCATTAGCCTTTGAATTGTTGTCATGCTTTGAATATCATGTTCTAATGTCTTTTTTATTTGTACCAGTAATTCACCTTAAAGCACACTTTAGTGTAAAACAGAATAGGCTCTGATATCTGATGTTATACAGCTCTGATCTTATAATCTGAATAAGATCATACCTTCTCACTGAAAACTATGAAGTAGGCTATCTTATGAATAATGTAATACATTCCTCTTTAACATTTTTTGAAAATCTCACCGTATCGTTTCTTTGAGATTTTCTCATAAACAAAACGGCTGTTTGCGTCTTGGCAAATCTCCTGAAGTGAGGAATTGCTGCTATTCTCATATAGGCCTACTCTATTACAGCTAATGTTTTATAAACAACAATCTATATCACTTTGCATTATTAAACTTACGCGGTTCTCTGCTTAAGGCATAACGATACTGGTTATGCTCAGTGGTCTCTAGAGCTGTCATTCAAAATGAGCAAGACGGGACACTCGGGAATTCCCGGTTTCCTTTCTCTGCCGTTAGGACATCTGGTACCTTCGGTTCGTCTTCATTGCAATTTCTTGCCGTATCCCCGGAGGATTAGAATAATTTAAAATAGACTTGAAGCATCGTGAATGTAGCAAGGCATCGCTTAATTCATAAATACTGACTGAACAAAGAGATA
This sequence comes from Pollimyrus isidori, assembly GCA_019775955.2. Classification (NCBI taxonomy): domain Eukaryota; kingdom Metazoa; phylum Chordata; class Actinopteri; order Osteoglossiformes; family Mormyridae; genus Pollimyrus; species Pollimyrus isidori. The sequence continues at coordinate 31,174,585 of JABFDZ020000044.1, read as the reverse complement.
CTGTGAACTGATGTGGCTGCAATTAAGCTTTTTACCTTTAATTCAGTTCAGTTCAATGACTGCATGAATTTATTTCGTGAACGAAAGTAATGATCGGTTATTAGGATCACCTTCCAAAACACCGAGTCGAAATCTGTCCCGTGAAACTTGTCCGGCATTCCGGCCGCCGACAACTTTGGTCCGAGCAAGGTGACGAATTCCTCGAAATCCACCTGGCCGTCCCCTACATGATCAGAGGAATGGGTAGTTATCTGCCTCACTTTGAACAATTTCTTCAAAAGGTCTACTGTAAATAAGAGCAGCATCAATAAGACCTTAATTATTGTGTACCTAATATGTTACTTTGTGTGTCATGCCGATAAACGTTAATTGCATCCAAAATGGTCCCATGAAATCGTAATGTAATAAATGAAATGTTAATTATATACAAACTTTGTTGCAGTTCAAATATAGATAAGAACGTATGTCAAGCGTAGGTCCGCCAGCCCCCGTGGGTCCACAAACAACTGATGAATTGTATATTATGAACACTCGCACACACACCTTTTCCGAAATCCTTAGTTCTTAATTACTTATGTGATTACACATTGCTGTGGGGTTCTTACTGGGCTGACATTTATCCGAGTTACATTGTAGCAGCGGAGATCAGGCAGGTCTGCTTTGAAAGTTAAACCTTTACACCTTTTTTTCTCGGGTGCCACAAGCTGCCTCACCGTCCATGTCCAGCCTTTGGATGATGACCTCCAGCTCCACCTCGTTGGGCATGTACCCCAGGGAACGCATGGCCATGCCCAGCTCCTGCTTGGAGATGAAGCCGTTCCCATCGCGGTCGAATACTTTGAAGGCCTCTCGGATCTCTGTGGATCACGGGTGCATTTTATACCCCCAGTCATATACAGTGGCACCTAGGTTCTCGAACTTAATCCGTTCCAGACTCCAGATCGAATCCGAAAAAGTTCGAGTTCTGATCGATTTTTCCCATAAGAAATAATGGAAAACCAATTAATTTGTTCCAGCCCCCAAAATTGCAGCTAAATATGTTATTTGCAATAAAAACAAACATATTTAAATATGTTTTTTTAGTATTTAAACACAAAATTAACGGGATAAAACAAGAAGAGCATTTTTTTTTCTTAATGGCTTCCAAAAAGATAAAGATTTTATCCCAACATTACCCCCTCCTGCCCCGATTGTCTCCTTCCGTGTGACACGCCCCCTCGTTAACCCCGTGTGGGATACCCATGTGATCAGCTTTTTCTGATCAGCTAATCAGCTTTTTGGCTGTTATCATTAGTCCTCTGTATAAGTCCGCGTTTCAGTTTGTTTCCCCAGTTCGGTCATTGGGTGTGTTCGATTTGTTTACAGCCCTGGCTTAAAGCAACATATTCTGATCCTGACGCAATACATTATGGTTAGATGCATTGGAACCTCTCACCTGGCTGCAGTTCCGATGCATAATCTGCTATTTCTCCGGAATATCATGTAAACCAGTGAGAACTGGTTTTCTGTTAATTTACCAGCTAGGTAAAATAAAGTTTTAATAAATGACATAAATGCTCTAATAGTACACGTAAGTTAATGGTTTATTTTTTGGTAGTTACTGTAATGTTTTACTGCTTTATTTGATTAATTGTCCAGTCTGTGAAGAAGGCATTCAAGTAAGAATTGCATTGTAGTATGACTCGCGTACAGTTTATATTAAGTCAGCGTTCACGGTTCGACTTCTGATCGAGATCGATATTCAGATGGAGTTCTGGGTCAGACTGGTTTGTTCGACTTTCAAGAAATTCGAGTTCTAGTGAGTTTGAGGGGTCATATAGCCTACACTTTAACATGTTTTGTTTAATCAACATGAAACTAGTGAATCATTTATCCTCATTAAATTGTTACAGCATATCTGTTTCTGTGGCGTAGTACTGTATAAATTTTACAAACTTATCAATAAATGCAGTTTAACAAATAGTCATTTTTTTCTATTTAGCAAGACAGAACGGCTGAAAAAGAGAAACATTTAACTTTAGAAATGATAGAGCTGCAGTAAAAAATGCTTTTTCAGCAAGAATATTGCAGACATGAACTTCCTGTTCTAAAAAATTTTGGAACCATGTTCGTAGCTGCCGGACAGATTGAATCATTTATATGCATTGTAGATAATCGTTCAGTCATCCACAATTTTCCACTTGTCAAGTCATAATGTCAAATGGTTAATCATAAAATATGGAGCAAAGCCACATATCGGCTCGGGTGATAAATCTTTCTGAAAATGCCCTTTTATCTCGGACTATGTATACATATTAAGACTTTCGGTATCGATTATTTAGTTTGATGCAGAATTAATCAATTGCAAGGGCGGATTTAAAAGGTACTATATTTTATCTTCCTTTGAAAGCCTCAGTGATGGATTCGTACTTCTACCTGTTTGCTTATGGGAAAAAAAATGATCAAGACTCGCGACAGTCTTTCATATTTTTCGAATTAAGTTTTCAAATAACCAGTGATGTAACCAATTAAGTTAAGCGTTCTAAATTGTCAAACTCAACTGCCTGTACGCTATAAACTACAGGCTAAATGTTCTTTCATTCTTATCATACTGAAGTAACCTTTGGATTAAAGTATAGTTGCTTCCATTCTACCTATTGTTATCTGGTCTCCTTTGTGGGATTTTTAAGTCTCGCCTGACATAACATACCTCAACAGCTTAAATATACATTAATAGCAAACATTATGATATATAATCATATAAAGATTGTTATTAATGCATATTAAAGTTATTGAAGTATGCTTACATGCTGCTTATGAATGTTCTATGAATGCATTATGAAGGTGCAGTTAATGTAAGGCATTACGAAAATATTACCGTGAGCCAGGGGGAGACAGAGAAACAAAAAACTGGGCAATGGGTCAGGAAATCATGGAGCATTGTAATATATTATATAGACAGCGTTCGGCTTTGGAAATATAGCTTTACAGCTAACTGTTTCCAGCATGAATAAATTGGCTACCATTTATCAGTGAAATAGCACGGAGACAGACAGAAGGGCGGGGCTGGCTAGCCGGTGGCCATTCAGATGACAGGGGTGCCATAGCTGGTCTAGTGCCGGGGTCCGGCTCATTGTATCTCACCAACAGCCATAATAACAATAAAAATAGTAATAAGAAAACAAACAAAGGTACAAAGAGTGTTTGGCACACAGGGCTTTGTGGCAAATCTTATCATTCAGAATAGCAGAGCGAGCCAAAATTTCGGCATGCCCGGGGATTACTGAATACACCGAACTTGAAAGTACTTGAAATACACTGTGGTGAATATCAACGCTCCACAGTCAAATATGTTACTTTTTAAGAAATACTAGGTTGTACAGCACAGACGAAGAAAAAAAAAAGAACGATTTTAGTGTTCCTAATTCTATTCTCGTTTTACCTTTTTAGTGCATCCACCACATGGCATGTTGGACAAAACACAGGCAAGCACATAAGGACAAAGATGAGCATGTTTAATCGACAAACATTCATGGATTCGGTCGAGATTTTCAAAGTCTGCAAAGTGTAATACTGCCTAGTACTGAGTTATGACAGTAATATTGATCACAGCTGTGACTCAAGTGCCTGTTTGAAAGGTATATCGTCCGGTTCCATGTCTTTGACTTCTGTTAATTCACTTTTGCTTAAAACATTTGCACCTGCTTAGACTTCCAGACGTTACACCTGTAACACTTATTAGCCTTAGAAGGAAAGAGAGCCTGTATAACCCATATTAATGCTGGGAGTCATGCAGCTATATTATAATGTGTATTGCTCTGAATCTGTCATATGAAACTGAAGCACTAGTGATGAGTAAACAGAAAACTCTTGCCAGTGCATAATGACCTGCAGTCATCTGATTGTAAAATATGTAGCACAATTGTGCTGCAGACACCCTTCTGAATAAACACGTTGTTGTTATTCTACTCAATGGCCGCCTTTAATGTCACACTCAAATAGCTATTTTTTAATTTGTCATTTATTTCCCACATGCATCCAGGGTGACTACAGCCGTGTCAGCCACAATTAAGTTAATTCGGAAGGATGTCGTTCCGGTCCAGTCCCGCTGCAGCAAATTGACACTAATTGATTTTTATTTAAAGAGGGTCGCATGTGTTAAAGAACCATCATTTAGTACCATGTGCTGTGATCGATGGCATTTTTTGCCGACACAGTGATGGCAGTCACGGACAAGGGCCAAACCCACTTTCTGGAGATACGTCATAGTGGAGCTCTACACTAATTCCTGAATCCGCTAGAGAGAACATCAGTTTTAAGAGAGGTCGGCTTGCAGAACGCCATAATGCAAATAACTTACTCTGGCTGGGCAGAAGCACATTGTTACAGCCATGCTTGCTGGAGTCGATGAAGCTTTCTGACAGCCCAGGCTGGACTCTTTACTGGTAGTAAAAGCCTGAGTTATTGAGTGCCTTGAGATACATTTATACCGCCAAGATCATGTCCTTCTCACGCCACAGTAAGCTTTTGATGGCCACCTGCTGCCCAGTCTGCACCCATGAGCCGCTGAATCGGCAGCACTGACGTAACAATCGGTCTACAATGGTACCTCAGTTCTCAAACTTAATCTGTTCTGGACTCCAGATCGAATGCTACAAAGTTTGAGTCCTGATCGAATTTTCCCCATAAGACATAATGGAAAACCGATTAATTGGTTCCTGGCCCCCCAAAATTGTACCTAAATATGTTTTTTTTAGCATTTAAACACAAAATGAACAGGATAAAACAAGAAGAGCATTTTTTTTCCTAATGGCTTTCAAAAGATAAAGATCTTATCCCAACATTACCCTTGTCCTGCCCCAATTGTCCGCTCCTTCCGTGTGCCACGTCCCCTCATTAACCTCGTGTGGGATCCCCATGTGATTCACTGTTTCTGGTTGTTGTCATTAGTCCTCTGTATTAAGTCCGTGTTTCATTTTGTTTTCACAGTCCGGTCATTTTGTGCGTTCCACTTGCTTACAGCGCTGGCTTACAGCACAGCATTCTGATCCTGATGCAATGCATTACGATTAGATGCATTGCGACTTCTAATCCAGCTGCACAAACTGGAGCTGCCTCCGGAACGACACAGCTTTGCCCTTATTGGCTGAATAATTTACTTAAACGCATGACTTTTGTATCCCAGGTGGTTCCAATGCGTAATCTGCTATTTCTCACGAATATCACGTAAAGCAGTGAAAACTGGTTTTCAGTTAATTTACCCGGTAAAATAAATTTTAAATAAATTACATAGATGCTCTAATAGTACACGTAAGTTACTGGTTTATTTATTGTTAGTTACCGTTATGTTGTGCTGCTTTATTTGGTTAATCATCCAGTCTGTGAAGGAAGAATTCAAGTAAGAATTGCATTGCAGTATGACTCATTTCCTGGGGCATACAATTTGTATTAGGTCAGCTTTCACGGTTTGATTTCTGATATTCAGATTGAGCTCTAGGTCAAACTGGTTTGTTCAACTTTTAAGAAATTCCAGTTCTAGTGAGTTTGAGAACGAAAGTACCACTGTATTTGGCATATTATTAGCTATCGCCGCAAGGGTTATTAGCTAACCCTGACCACTACAGGATTTAACGTCACATTTACTGGTGATTGAAACCCTTTGTTAAGTAATGTTACTGCTCCAGCCAGACACGTACCATTTACTGCCAAGTTAATGTTGTTTTTTTCTATTATTTTTAATCGCTGTGGAGTTATGTGTAATACAGTGCAGGAGGTGGTGTTAAGGACACATGCATGTAACCTAAATCATTTGAGTGAAATACATAGCTGTATAAGAGAATCAAATTTGTATGTTGTACCGGATCAGTTTGGCAAATAAATGTAATTTCTCTGTAGAGAAACTCTTTAGAATATGTTACATGCCAGATCAGCATCCTTTTGCAGTTACTAATGCCCTCATTTATGCTCTTCTGAACTCGGGTAAATAATATGGAAATATGTCTCCACACTAATGCAATTTTCCCAGCAGAAGCCTAATGATATGTAATAGGGTTTCAGTAAAACACTGTTTTATAATAAAACAATTTCACATTCCTTCTTTTTTCATTCAACCATGGAGAGTTTCCATTTGACCACAATGAAGTTTTCTGATTTGTTCATCTCACCAGGAAGATTCATTTTTAATTTGAACTGAGGTCATTTTCCCTAACAAAGTTAGTTAATGCTTTTCTCTGTTATAAATATACCATTTTCCTAAATATTGTACTGAGAGGACTGATGGAAAATACACAGTTCAAGTATAATTGTGTGTTCCTATAATGCAAATAATGGCGTGTTTCAAATCCTACTCTAAAGAAACTTGTTTTAAAAAGACAAATTACTTAAACAAAGGTTACAAGGCATCCTGGAACTATGCCCGAAAATATATGGATCAAGCATGTTACTCCATGCATATCTGCTTATTTTGAAATTGATGTACAAAATCCCACAGGGTTTGCAGAAAATTAATTGGCTCTGATTCCATTAATCCATATTTATATGGTTTTTCAAAATGCTGATTTATCTTTTTCCCCTTCAAACCAGGGTTTTAAACAAAACTTTGGACTTACTACCTTATCTGAACACCCCCCGCCCCCACCCTCCCCATTTGGATTGTATCACCTGGTGGAATAGCAGGCAACACGATGGAAGCGTTTAAAGAAACGTTCAAATGGGGGCTTAGTGCATCCAGATTTGCACTTTACCAGACAACACTGGAAACCAGTTCGAATATTTCTGTCATTTCAGTGAATATCTCAGTAATTGCATGTGGTCTTCCACCTACACTGTGAAAATTTTAATTTACATATGAATTAGAATACAAAATGGCTTAAACGTGTCATAAAAGCATGGAGCAAAAAGTAGGAATTATGTGCCTGTATTTCTGGTTTAATTGTTCAGCAGAGGGCTTCTGTGTCAGTTCCTATCAACCATTTGATCTTATTAATGCCAACAAACAAGACAACCCAATAAAACAAAGCAGTCAAGGGCTTTATTTCCACTCCAGTGGTTTTACGACTGGCCTCTGATCCTGGTTCTACACTGTATTCAATTATCAGCCACCAGTATGACCTGCCAGAATGCATCCAATCAAATTACTGTGGCTCTTCCTAGCTAGGGTCTTCAGGAAGTTTCCAACATCTGAACGGCTCTGTGGTCTGAAAACAAGAAGGTGGAACTTTGCATATTCATCCTAAAAAGGGCTTGATTGGGCTCTTGCCAGACCCCGATTCTCCTGCTGCAACCAGCAAAATTAAAACTCTCCAAGGAGACAGTTTGAAGTTCGACTTGTACCATTCTGCTCCGTAAGAAACTCTTTTTAAGTAGCTATCAATATTCTGTTGTATAAACCCTCCATATATATGAATTTGACTTTAAAAGGTGACATCAAACGTACACGTTTCTCTAAGTCAAAGACCCACTTTGAGGAGAGATATGAAAATTCTTTTTAAATAGGACTTGGCCACAAAGTTCAGGTCCTGAACTATGTGGGCTTTAATAGATGAATTTGTATCAGAATCGTTTTGTTATTGTTCCCTTTGTAACTTTAATGTTTGCCGAAACACCAAATCTGACCTTTTCTGCAACAATATACCTTATAGAATATAGTATTGTTTCAGAAATTACATGAACATTTTTAGACTTTCTACAGAAATATATCAAGCTTAAACTTCACTCTCCTTTGTAGTTTTATTACAGTCTTAGTTTTTTATTTTCAATTTTATTATTGAAATGAACAAATAATGTGTCCTTGTTTTCCTTTTAAGCTTGATGCATTAACACTATAAAGTAATTTTCTTGTACGACATTTTGCAGTAACATGGAACACAACATTACTCTCTGTAATCACTTTCTAACAGGAGGAATGTTATTAAAAACCTTTTTACAGCAACAAAAAATCGTAAAAAAAATATGTGAAATGCACAGGCATGGACCCGGGGGCATCTCAATCAAAAGAAAGAAAAACAAATAACCATCTGTTTATTGTCAGAGTTAAAATGTTCTCCGAGGAAGAACAGATATACACTCTTCATTGAGCAACTTTCCATAAGAAAGCAATACTCTTGATATATCATATTGAATTACCTTACCATGTTTATCATGATGATTTTCTTTGTAGTCCACTGTTTAAATCATTTACAAGACAGACTGATGAGAGAAAACATTGTTCTCAATGGGATGAAATAATCTCTTATATATCCAGTCCATGGGCTATTTGAGCAAGATATCAAACACTAGGGTCAGGATGATTTTAAGTAAGAAAGTGGCTCGCAAAAGAATCACTGTTAAATAGGGTAGAGAATGGCTTAAACTGTCTGTGATACATTTAATATGTTTAATGTTCGATATGCCTCACTGGAACAGGGCTCTGCAGGCCCAGTAATACCTTTCACAGCCTTCTTTGTCAGGGAAACTATTAAAAGAAATACGTCATAAATGTTCCTTACAACCATGATTGCAGGCTGACCTCCACAAGCAGCTGGATTTTAATACCGTGGTATCAAAACCATTACTAGGCTTTGGAAGAGTCATCAGGGGGAAGCATGAGATGGAAGCATCACCAGGGACTCTGCATCTCCATGACTGACACACCCTGAACTGTGCTCACGTCACACTGCATAGATGGCAGGCACTTCCAGTATTTTTCATCCATATTCAAGGTCATCACTCCTTACTCATCAACCTACTTCAGACAGTGTTTCTCCGTTTCACTGCTATGTATTGCTATGTTAGTGCTATGTTTTTTGCAGTTAGTTCAGCTGGATAGAGCACTGATAACAATGACACCAATAGCATCTTGGTCACAGGTTTGATCCCAGGATGGACCACATGTGATTTATAATGAATTTCCTACAGCATCAATAAAGTACTGATGCTCCTCTACTTACAAACTTGCAAGTTATGAACATTCAGATATATGAATGAAGAGGACTACATCCTAATTGTGCCCGTTGGGCTCCCATTTCCTCATGTCATTATATTTTGCTGCGAGCCAGTGCCGCCGTCCGGCTGATACCCCAGCGTAGCCTGCCTACTCCCAGCATCCTACTTCTTTGCACTTGCATGTACACATTTCAAGTTACAAACAGTCGCTCAGAACATAACTCGCTCATAAGCAGAGGAACGTCTGTATTCTTGTCTGTTTATGTTTGACTATAACACGTTTTTTCATCTTTTCAGGCTTTATTCATTTTATCAGACTAAACGTTTGTTTTTCCTTCTAAATAAAAATATTAAATGTCCTAATTGTCCTCTGATCTTTCCAATTTGAATCAATTCTTTCCCGTATGTAAATGTTTTTTTAAAAGAATCACATTACCGACAAAGTCCAAAAAGATATTAAGGTTGTATTGTTTGTTGGTGTCCCATCCTGGGTTCTTCCTTGCTTTGTGCCCATAGCCTCCAGAATAGGTTCTGGACCCCCGTGACCCTGAATAGGACAAGCGGGTACAGAGCATGGATGGATGGATGCCTGCAGGGATGTTTCGATGGACATTTTGGTATCTGTTGACCATATCATTTCCGATTGATAACATATCCCTCTTCTCCATTTATCCCTTTTCTGATGTCATTACCTAGTGGGATTCATCCTTCCTTTTTGAAAAACTCCTTCAATTGAACGATATACATCTTTTTGTTATGCTACATTTTCATTGAAAATTGATTTATTGTGTGTTTTGAGTATTGGGTCCAGCACATCTGACCAAGTACATGTGCAAAGTAATAATAATAATAATAATAATAATAATCAGCAGCATGGCATAAAATATGTAATACTAAAAAATATGTAATAATAGTAATAATAAATTAAACTTTTGAAATTATTTTTTTTCTGGATTTGATATCAGAACTATGTTTTTCAAAATCTACATATGTCTCTGATACTTGGAGCCTGAAAGGAGGCTTTCTGGGAGCCACCGTGGTTTGTCCTGAGATAAAATAATTCCCATAATACAGTACATCAGTGGAAGTCTTTCTTATTAAGTTAGCATCCGTCAAACTTTTCGAGATCTCCGGAGAGTCCTTTCTTCGTTCGTCGATGTAATGCCTGACCTCAGCCACACGGTGTATCAGCATTACACATATGCTCAGAAGTATGCATCGTAAAATGTTTTGGAGTCATGACCGACCAAAAAAAGACAAACATAATAATATCACGGAATGGCTTTTCATGTATAATGTTGTATATCCTCTTGCAAAATTTTTATTCCATCCTGTATGTAATATAAGCCATTGCATCAACATGACGTATTTCTTATTCATTATTGTTAACAGACAAATTCAACATACTGTGTTTATGGTGTGCAAACCAGTGTTTCCAGTCCATTTCCCGTTCCAGCTGGAAAGTTCTGCTTTCTGACCAGCTATTAGCTTGGAGGTCAGCTAATGAGCATAAAAAGGCAGGAGAGCAGAGGAGGCTGAGGAATTTGAATTTTTGGATCACTCTTAATTAACTCACAGGTCTTACTGGGTAAAGTAAGTGCATTAGGCATTCAGGGGGCTTCTTTCTAGGATGTGGACATTATTAGTTTTTTCCAATGTGTACCAGCTACCCGGAGTGGGGGGCTGGTGCATCATTCGTGTGTGTGGGTACTTGACAAGGATTAAATTTGTTTAAAATGGATTATGTGTCCATTATGCTGTAAGCCTGATTTTTAGTTTTTTTTTAAATTGTTCTCAGAATCTCATAATATAGTTCAATAGACATAGCTTAGCTTATATTTATGCAAGCATTTCTAAATAAAAACAGCCCCCCGAGAAATAAATAAAGCAAGCTTATTCCACAGCTACACAAATTAACCTAATTAATATTTGTCTTTCTTTAAATATTTGTTTCAGTTAGGTAGCTATTAGTTAATTCGAACCACAAGTATACAAGTAGATGTATTTATTGAATATGTTTTTTTGAATAAATGCTAACATTCTAATCATTTTGAACGCAGTTACATTGAACCTTTTCATAATTACAATCAAATCAATCAAATTACTTTTTTAAGTGTGGGTATAAGTGACTAGTAGTCCTATATCCTGGGGGGGGTGCAAGGACAAAAGGGTGAGGTGCTCAAGCATCCACAGCTACTTTATATGCCCAATTCAGCTAAATACATTTGTAAAAAAAAAAAAAAAAAAAGTACATTTACAATAATTTATTGATGTAAATTATTACATCGTATCCTTATGTTTGACCTCATGGTCATTACATGGTCATTTTACAGTTAGTTAGTCAGTCAATGCAACTTAAAACCACCTGTTAGTACAGCTGCATAATCTGCCGGAGTGGCTCAGCGGCTCCCCTCCTGGGGCTACAAGGCCGTATCTGCTGCTCCAGCTTTCATGCATAACTTATTCAGGGTGATGAAGTGCTTCACCCCGAGGCAGCCGGGGATAATTAGCGCCATCCCCGGTGCCCAGACCTCCATATGGAGGCCACTGGAGGAACTTCGCCTGGCCGTCTGGCCGCAGCCCTGGACCTACGTCACTCTGGACAAAAGTGTCTGTTAAGTATGTAAAACGTAAATGTAAAAGCTCCCTTTAAAAATTCCGCTGAAATTTTATTTAGAATTTATAGATTCATTAGCCATTTGTGCCCTAGATTTTTGCACATCCACTCTGGTTATATTTACGGGCTCATCGACAATACAGCTTCTCTACCTGCCTCGAGACTTTTTTGATCCAGTAACCTTCTGGACAGGAATAGCACATGCTTCTCTAAAGACACACAAGTGCCATTCAAACACTATGTCCATCCATCCATCCAGTTTCTAAACCACTTATCCTTCTGGGTCACGGGGGGTCCGGAGCCCATCCCGGAAGCAACGGGCACGAGGCAGGGAACAACCACTGAGGGGGAGCCAGCCCAAACACTAAGTGATCACAACAATTCAGTGACTCCTTGCTGTCCAGTGGAGCTTTTCCACAGCTACCAGAGCTGAGCCATATCATTAACTGGTGGTTTTCCCTTCTGTAGTATGGGAGCCGTACCTAAGCTGTACGCATGCTGACATGACCCTGCTTACTAGCGTGACCAAACTCAGCCGGCTGCAACACCGCCATCTGATTGGTCGAGACGAGATGTCCATGTTTATGCAAAGATATTCTGAAGAAAAAAGGGCATATTTTATATATCATTCATTATTAGCATTATCGCACATCGCAAAGTACTGCTGCGTTTCCAACTCAGAATTTCCAACCGGCTACTTAAAAAAGTACTACGGAACAACTGAAAGGAACGGATTTGTGATGCAAATTTACACAAGATGTGCTAGAAAATTAGGAAATCAGTACATAGTGAATCATGATCTACGGCGTGTGAACAGTCCATGAGGGCTCTTCACTTTTATGACACTGTTACTGTCCAAACCAGGCAACACTTTTACTAAGCTGATCCTTCTGCAGCGAAAAGCTGAAGCAGGCGGAAACTGTGCTGTAACTCGACTCTCTTCACAGTACGGCTCTATTCCTGCATGCCAGTAGAAAAAAGACGCAATTATACATAATCCCATATTATATCTTTGTGGACCTTGCAATTATGAAACTGTGTCCTCTGTCACTCTCTGTGACATTTATGAGTGACATTTATAAAAGAAGAGGCACAACCTTCTGTATATGTACACCCCAGAAGACATTCCCCAGGGATTGTTACAGGATATCATCGCTGCCAATGCTCCTCTGTGTTCCTGATATTACTCGCTCTCATTCTTCTCGAACACATTAGGTTCAAGGTGCAGAAGCTGGCAACATGAACTTTATGTTCTTGTTTAAATGTCTTGCTTGTCACCATGGTCACATGATGCCATCCATCTATCCGTTTTCAATAACTCCTTATTCAGTTAGGGCTGCAGTAACCCAGAGCCTGCCTAGGGAATGAAGGCAGTCACACACTCAGGATCAAAGGATGAGCACGGAATCTAACACTGTCATTCATTGTCAGTCCCTCACTGTATGCATGTCTTCAAGCAAAATGAATTTGATCTGACTACTTGTCCAGCATATATTTCCTACTGCACTACAGAGACCAAAAAGAATCATCAAATATCATTCATGTATTTGGATTCATAGCAGAAAATGATTAAGATGTAAATCTAGTATTACACATGAGTGACCTATTGGGGGTAATTGGTAGTAAATTCACAGTGGATCTGTTTTCCGGAAAATCAGTATCGAGGTTAACCAGGGACAACAGGTACCTAACTAGAGATTTGTTAATGATAAACGTAAGTGGTTTTCTCTGCCTGACTCCAGAGTCCTTTGTAATCATGAGCTCAAAGGACACATGATTCACTGACTTCTACGCAATACAGATAAGTATCGTAAATAGCCACTCAAAGAGCGGCACGACTTTAGGGTTAGCCTAGCTAATCAGCGCCTCGGGAACTTAGGCAGGTTGACTGCATTGCAGCATGTAACAATACCCCTTAAGTACACCTTCTTTTCATACCCCACAACTCTCGAAATCACACCTAGGCCTACCCTGTCGTTACACGCGTCTTGGGTCACAACTGAAATTTAATGAATACCTGTGAAATGTATGAGTTGTACTCTCTAGGTTTCTCCTCATGATGAAAGCTGCTGGAGAGTTGAGGTATGGTGCTTCATCATCAAGCCGTGAGATTGAAAATTCTGTCTGGGAAATTAAACGGCCACATCATTCGGCACTCCTTGATTTTGCTAACAATGTGAAAGTAAATAACTCCTCAATACGATGGTCGCGTTCCCATTTAGAGACAAGATTACTTTAGAGGCAGAGAGAAATTTAATTTTCATATCCAAAACATTGGCTTCTCTTTCATATCTGTCTCTTATTTATTCAGTCATTATAAATTCCGTGCTCGGTTTTTCAATTTGATTACAAAGGCACGTATTTACGAAAAAAAAGTAAAATTGTTTTCATAAATGGACAACGTCTGACCAATTTCAGCTTTGCGGCTCCTTTCCCCTACATAAAATTAATTACATGTCTTATATGACAGTTACTAAAAAGAGAACTTACTGAAAACGCTCACAGACTTAATGACCAGTTTCAGACACATTTCTGAATTGATTTCTTCTGATTTCCAAACTAATCATTTCACTGTTGCGATATTTTTTTGCTATGTATTAGTGGTATAGCAGTTTGTAGAGCTGTGGTTCTAAAGATTAAACCAGCCAATACAATCTTTAAATATACACACCCTAACTGAATTTGCCTTCTTTCCAGAATTTTCCACTTGGCCTTAATGAAGTGTATATTGAATTCAATTCAATTCAATTTTATTTGTATAGCGCATTTTCACAACATTACATTATCCCTGCCTAAAGCCCCCAGTGTGAGAGCCAGAGGCAACAGTGGCAATGAAAATCTGCCTGGAAGGAAGAAACCTTGGGAGGGACCAGACTCAATGGGGGGGGCCATCCTCCAGGGGGCAGTACAAAAAGCCCTAACCCTAACCAAACTCAAAGGGGGAGCACATCCTCTAGGGGGCAGTAAAGGAAGCCCTAACCTTAACCAAACTCAAAGGGGAAGCCCATCCTCTAGGGGGCAGTAAAGGAAGCCCTAACCCTAACCAAACTCAAAGGGGAAGCCCATCCTCTAGGGGGCAGTAAAGGAAGTCCTAACCCGAACCAGACTGAACTGAAAGGGGGAGCCCATCCTCCAGGGGGCAGTAAAGGAAGCCCTAACCCTAACCAAACTCAAAGGGGGGGCCCATCCTCTAGGGCAGGGGTGTCAGACTCCAGTCCTGGGGGGCCGGAGCCCTGTGTAGCTTAGCTCTTTCCCTGTTCCCACACAAATGAT
>JABFDZ020000044.1:31130239-31159694 GCA_019775955.2 Pollimyrus isidori | reverse complement strand
GCAGTAAAGGAAGCCCTAACCCTAACCAAACTCAAAGGGGGGGGGGCATCCTCTAGGGGGCAGTAAAGGAAGCCCTAACCCTAACCAAACTCAAAGGGGGGGGGGGCATCCTCTAGGGGGCAGTAAAGGAAGCCCTAACCCTAACCAAACTCAAAGGGGGGGGGGCATCCTCTAGGGGGCAGTAGAGGAAGCCCTAACCCTAACCAAACTCAAAGGGGGGACCCATCCTCTAGGGGTCAGCAGGGAAAGTTATATGAGCAAGATGGCAAAATCCTAATTTACATTGCCCAGATTTTAAGATTTGTGTTTCAATGCGGGAGGAAGGAAGGTAGGCAGGTGCTGGTGCTGCTTCTGATGGCAGGATGAACAGCGGTACTGCAGCACGGAAGGAAGGAGAGACATCACAGGCAGGATTGCGGAAGGACGTCTAGATGCAGATCAGCAACAATGTGTTCAATAAAAATGTAAAATATGATGTAAATTAGCTGCTTACATTTACCTAACTTTAACTTATGAGTGTCGAATATAATATTATACTTGCAGTGAAGTTATCTTCAAGTAGGCTGGAGAACGTAAAGTGTGTGATGAGCCCCTGGTTTTTTTATTCGATTCTCGTTGATAAAAGCAGCATCATCACAATGAAAATGCAAGATTTACCATCCCGTTTCCCACAGGACCTAAATAAGCGATTCCTTAAGGGTCTCCCTCCACTCTTGTTTCACGACGTTTTAAAATGAGGTTTATGTAAAATATGGTCTTTCTCGTGACCTTCACTGAGTATCTCTCAGTCTAGCATTATTTAAAATGTATAAAACCTCAGTGCAGTTAGACTTTTAGTTTCATAGTTTACATTATTTTTCCAAAGGTATTGATTTAATGACATTTTAATTAATTTAATTTAATTTAATTATGGCAGTATTAAAAGGCAGTTTTTTGTGAAAAATAACAATCATAATAAATAGCTCAGATGAGTTAAATGATGATTTTATTCATACCAATATTCACATGTGCATTTTTATTTATTTATTTATTTATTTATTTATAATTTATTTATTTATATATTTTATATATAATTTATTTTATTTATTTTTATGAATTTCAGTTGTATGTTCTTGCAGGCATGTTAACCAACTTTAGAACAGGGCTCTGGAATGAACATACTGTCCATTTTTTTTCCCGGAGTACAACAAATAATTTTTCTCGTTCTTTCATTTCGTAAGCATTTTTGACAATGGTCTCCTAACATTTTAATTTGTAGCAGGCTAATTAACAGAGGCCTGAAGCCATTTGATAATAGAAAGAAGAAATTAAAGCCTAACTGCACTTACTTGTTTAATTTTCTGGAAAATTATGTATATTTTTAATAGAAATTGTTCTAAAAGCAAAACATATGCCTATGAACCTCCCCCCATGCATTTCTGTGTTGCCGAGATTCTGTAATGTGGTGGGTGGGGGGGTGCTGCATGAAAAACTCTAATACCATAATGTGAACTAAACACAGCCATTTCCAGAACACATTAGCACAATGTCCGCATGCAGTATGAAACCTGTCACCAATACACAAGGGCAGATAGCCTGAGATAGTCCCTGAGCACCAAGAGTTGTCGCCTCATTTTAGGCAAAGGTGCCCTATGCTAAATAGCTTATTATTTTCTGTTTCTTATGCTGAAAGAGAATACGACCATATTGCTGCTGTGGTTAAAACGACATCAGACAGATAGGACCTTGGCATCAGGGTTTAAACATAGACAGAGCTCCAGCCCCTTATGTCCAAATTGCACCGTGCCGGGGTGCAAGCTTTGTTTTAATGTCCCAAAATTTAGTAAAAGATTAAAAATGACAAGTTTAATAATGGGTCCGATTTGTGCGAAAAATGATGTTTTCCTGTTTTTATTGGTATCTCTGACCAGACGTTTATTCCTCAAGTGGGTGAGATTTTCCTGAATGAAACATTAATTTCTCTCCCACGTGTTTTTTTATCGTGATTTATTTTACTTACTGTATTGCTGCCTAAACTTCATTTAGTAACCTTGACTGTCATAGTGGGTAAGATGTGTGTACAAAGCAATCCGTGAACAACTTGATGTTTTAATGCATTTTTACAGGGATATTACAAATAAATAAGCATGAATATTACTAGTAGTGATAAGTGGTTTTGATACATTTTTACGTTTCATTTGCATGTTCATATTTTTTAGTTTAGTGGCAACACAACATGCTGACAAGTGAACATACTACATTTTGTAAATTGTGATCATAATTACACATAACTAATAAACTAATGTTCAAAGTGGCTTATTCAGGACCACCCCCCTGCCCAGTCTTACAGAGCCCCTTCTCCTCCTCTCTGATTCTGATTTAATCCCTGCTTTGCTCCATCGGCATTAATCCAAGTCAGCAGGACTTCGTGGCCTATAAGTGTCTGTGTTCCTTTTCCTTGCCGCATCCTCCACCCTGTAATATGCGGACCAGAAACTTCCTTTATGCAGAGCCTTAAGTGTTGTTGACTTTCACTCAACTGTAATAGAGAGCTCAACTCATTCAGAAAATCCCACCAAATTAATCAGCGGAGGAGTTCTGTTGTGAAGTGTCTCGGCCAACTTGGCAAGAAAAGGCAAACAAGACACGGCCTGGAACATCTGCCCACAAACATATATTAAGACGGCCGGTCTGAGCTTCCCGATTTCCCATTTTCTTTGGTTCATTTCATCAGTTGCAGTTTCCATCTCACGGGCGTTTCTGCCAATATGTGGTCTGCTGTCTCGTGTGGCTGCGTGGACACTCACAACACTGAGCATTGTCAAGAAGTCCAACCTGATTCACTGCACATCATATAAAGGAACTGCAGAGGGCCTCTTGGCCAGTGAAGCCATGATGTCAGTCATTACAGTCCATGTCATTTCCTACACGCAGTGTGATCTAGTTAATAAGCCACTGACTGCAAGCTGCAGAAATAGCAAAAATACATTTTTAGATAAAGGTCTTTCAGAAAGTCTGCCCTGAAATGTAACTCTAAACAGACCTATCGATAGCACAAAGGAAAAATCAAATTTGGGAAAAGAGGAAGGAAATGGGAGGTATCTTAAAACTTTAAAGAATAAACAGACAAGAATCATCAAGAACTGTGATAAATAAATCAGGTGCGCCATGATGTCAGATAGCTGCAGTACCTGGGAAAAATTATATATTCCAGTGAAAACTCTTTATCTAGGATCACAAAACAAAAATAAAATCGATTTGTTGGCCAGAATAACTCTTTGTAAGCATTGGACCATAAAATGGCTCAAGATCTAATTGAGTGGGACAAAGTACTATAGACCAGGTTGTAAGGCTAGGTGTTCAGCTTTGAGTCACATGAAGTTCTCTTGCCATAGGGTATTCCCCAGCCATGTGCCATGTTCTGCATCAGGAGGACTGAGACAGACAGCATGAGCATTCATCTGAAGAAATCCTCCAACGTTTAATCTCATGACAACAGCCGCTGCAAACGCTATGCTTGATAGACGAGTGCCTGCTCCCTCAAACTGGATCCCATTTAGAGGCATCTGAGTTTCCAGGAAGCAGCTACAGGCAGAGTGGCTGGGACACACCGCAGCAAAAATGGGGCAGAAAGAAAAAAGGGGACATGCAGGACAAGGTGACAAGTCTGCGCTTGAGGGGAGCCAGGGAATATATTGAATGGATGTGAGGTATCACTCACACAGAGGAACACATTGTGATGCCGAATGAATAGAAACCAAGGAGACTTCCCCGAGGGATTTTCTCTGCGGCATTTATACTATAAGACCAATCATTTCTAGTCTTAAGTTCTTTCTTTTGCATTCAGATGTCCTATATATCAGATATGATTCTATATAGATTTACATATTGAAGAGACACCTTTGTAGAAATGAATGAACGGGTCAGCAGAGCTGAAATCGAAGATTAAATATGACAAGCAAGCCTCACTGCAGCTGATATGTAACAACAAAACTTGGATAAACAATGTCTCACCTGCATTAGAATCCAGCTCGCAAGTCATCCTCACTCTACTCAACAAAGTCTTTTGTCAGTTCACCTACTTTTAGTTTAGCTGGCTTGCTGCTCTGTATTTATGATCTCCAGATCTGACTTTCTGGTGTACTGGTCTGGCTTCCTGGTCTCCCAGCTACTTCCGTTTGACTTAATGGTATAGATTGGTCCTGTTTGTTTTACGTTTGTCTTTAATTCATTATATAGTTTAGCAGCCTTGATTCTGCTCGCCTGACCCTCCTTCAGTCACTTGGCAGTTGAGAACAACCCAGCTGTCTCATTTGCGTATCTCACAGTCACTATTCCTGTCAGCACTGAGTACTGAGAGACCAGCCTGTCGGAGGAAAGGCCTGACAGGCACAAGACCTGACATCACACACGTGTGTATGTGTGGGCATCATGGGACTTTGCATCCAAACTGGAGCATGCCAATGGTATCATATCTCTCACTGCACCACTTTGCTTCAGCCACATGGGGGCACCATTTTCAGAACACAGTCCTAAACCTTCCCGTATTATTCGCTTCTTCTTTCTCTCAGCTATATAACAGATTAGATTCACTGTACATCGCTGCTGCAATCTGTTCTACTAAAGTCGTATGCCATTGCTGATGTCTTGTAATATCTTTCCATAATAGGATCCTGATATTTCCTCTCCCTTCCTGGGCGAGGGGTGGCTCGACTCATTGTATTTTGTATCCGAATGAGGTCCTGGAAGAATGAGTGTGCAGCTGTGTCCTTAGCGGTCTTGAAATCATGCTCATGATTGATTTTTCACGCTGATCTGAAGGTAAATGTGATCAAGGTGATACACTTGTGTGTTCTGAGAGTATATTCATGCTTTTCCAATGTCTCATGAGCGGTGCAACCCTTACAAATATTTGATTACTGCTCCTAGGGTGGCTCATTTCAACAAACTGGGTGTGTCTGCATCCAATTTACCAGCTTCAAAAATCACTCTCCCCGTCCCTCTGCACCACAGCCCACTACTGCTCAGTAGAAGCGTTTTAATTTAAACTCCCGCAGGAGAGTTAAGTGTTTGCCTAATTTCTTGAAAAAGAAACCTAAACCTATTTTCTTTCCCATCAGTTGTAACTATAAGAACTGATTGAATGGAGCTAATAGTAAGTTTGTTCCCTGACTGCAATCAAAATACCAGGACTAAATCCAAACATTTTTCACTTTACCTCTATAGCAAATGGGAATGTGAGCAGAAAAATCCATCTAATCTTGAATGTCACACTCCAAGAAAATCATACAGTTTGCATAACAGCTCCAAAGAATAACATGTTCTGCCACCTGACTGCTTCAGATTGATATACGAGATAAAATCTCCCCGTTTTAATTTCCAAGGTTAACAGTGACAGTATGTCATGATTCTATAACCAAATACTCCTGTATAAGCAAAAAAGTCAAGGATGGGAATGTTTGTGTCATGACTTCAGGCATGAACGACTGAAGGGCAGGAGTTGTAGCAAAACAAAAGGGGTTTATTCTGAACATAAAGGAACAGAGCATGGAAATGAACTGGACCATGAGGGCTCAAATGAGGAGGACTGGAAATTAGGAATGGAACAGGGAATAGGAATAGGAAAGTTCGACGTCAATCTGGACTGGGAAACACAAGACTGGGAAGCACATATATATATATACAAGGGATGTAACGAGAGGCATCTGGGAGTGTAAGGAACCAGAGGTTAGACAAACAAGTGACAGGCGTGGCTTGTTCGGGTCAAGCCAGGGAGGAGACAGCAGGACATGACAGTTTAGTGTTTATGTCTAATGTTTATGTTGTGTGCTGGATAAAATCAATATAATTAAATGCTATCAGTTTAAATCCTTTTGTTTCACTGCACTTTAATAAGCTGCTTATTATTATTAGTCATATTGAAATCACGGTTCACTCCTCATTTTATGCTCAGCAACTATTCTCTGTATAATTACTTTTTTATACCCACAGGCAACTTAAGAAATCTGGGTCTGCCTTGGAAGAAACACGGATTGCAGTATGATTTTTCAAAAGTGAGCCGCGCACTACATTGCATTATTTGGAAAATTGCATTATTTGGAAAGTAATTCCTGCAAGTTAACCCTTATGCAGGGTTATATCGACATCTGAGTGCACTTATATGCACCTATTAAAACCGTTTTTCCAAGTGCCAACTATTTAATTAAGATCCTTGATCTTACTGTTACAGCATTTTCGGGATAATATTTCAAAATGTGCATCTCCGTAAAACAAAAAGTATTTAACGAATGCACATATTTACTTTTAATTGCATTTAATGTCTATGATTTTATTTTATTCTATTTGCTTATAGGTGCACAAGTGCTTTTTGTTTCCCATTCTGTTATTAACGGTTTTCGTACGACCAGTTATGAAACTTTAGTTTCAGCACTTACCAAATGTTAAGCCAGCGGTTGCAGGAAGCCGTACTTTTATTCGACTGAAACGCTTCGAGATAAATTAGCCCGTTTACAGTTATGCCTGCAGTTGAACACATTGTATTTTTAATGCCCGTGCGTTGCTGCCCTAAACACTAGTATAAGTGCATTTCTTACCCTCCACTTCGTCCTCCGGCAGATTAATGGGGGTCCGGTAGGAAAGGATGTCTGGAATAGTGCAAATCCCCCTGTACATTAAAGTGGAGGTCACGGGGTGCATCGGCATCTCTGCGAGCCCAAGCTATCACCCCTATCTTGATCTTCATATATCACCGTTTTCGGTGGCAGGTCGCAACTTTCCACCACTTTTTAATAAAAGGTTCTCCGGTTATGGGTACGTTTTCTTCTCCGATTTATTTTCTTATCTTTTTCTTCGTGTAGATGGGAAAAACTGCAGCAGCCTCATTCAGGAAAACGGAGCGCAAATCCAGGAATTGCGGCTGTTGCAGCGCTTGTATTCCTATTGAAGATGCACTTTAACAACAAAACCTCATTAAGGTTAATTGCTTCGTACGAGTTGATATTACGATGCAAACATATGGTACGACGACAAGGAATCCGAATGGTCTTTCAAAAACTACTTAGTAATCCTATCACACTTCCCCTGTGAGCGCCGCGCTTCCATTTAGTTGCATAATGACACCGGATGATCCAAACGCGTATACTGCCAAATGCTTTTAGGCTGTGTTAACAGCAAAAGGAGAAACGTTAAAATTTCACTTTTGGGTAAACATAGCCAAGACGTATCAAGGTACATCCATATGCCATCTCTAGCTTCCTTTTATTTGGGGGGGGGGGGGGGTGTTACCGATTATATTAATTTGTCTGCCACTCTAAGGTGATCTCTTATAGAGTCCGTTGCGAATTAAAGACAACGTTTTTGTTAACGTTTTGCCGATTAAATGCGCTGCTAGCTATATTTGTAAAATAAATATAAATAGTAAATACACAAAAATAAATCGAACAACGAGGCAAGACACAGACCAGTGCGGTCATATAACTTTTCCTCTTCCCTCTCTAATTTCGGTATATAAATGTGGCTCTTGTCTAGTCTTTAGGACCCCCTAAGAGGTGTTTATAGTAATTTGCGTTGAAGGTAAAGCCGGATTATTTGATCTTCTTTCTGTCGCAATTCCCCTTGATTCTTACTAGTGATCGGGTACCCTGCTCCTCCGCTGGCTCTTCGCTGAGATCCCTCATTCCTATTCCGCTCAATCGAAGCCGCAGAGCCGCTTCTTACTCACACGGGTTTCCCCCTCTCTCACTCCCTCCCCACGATCCGACCGAAGCCGGGTTAATCTCACATTGCACCTAACGGGTGACTCACTCTTATAACACAGCAGAAATAAATACATTCATTTTGACACGCTGCCAAACATATCAAACCAAAAAGGCTAAATACCTGTCTCACTATGTTCAGAAATATAAACGTATAGGACTTGTAACATGACTGCCATCCATTCCAGTTATTATGGAAAAACACCGTAGTGGTGCAACTGTGAGTGTATGTTTTCGTTGCCTGTAAATTGCCTACTTAGTGATCGCTCTGTGGATATAAAAACCGGATTTCCGCTGTCCGTGGTGCTGAAATGTATTAAAATCGAACTCATTACTCTACAGGATGACTATTTTTTACCCTACCTATTGATACGAAGTAAAACCAACAAGAAACAGGGATAAGCTTTTATGAAATTTCTTTTAATTTTACATAGTCATTAATATGAAAGATAACTATAGTGTATATTTTTGGAAGGCTGTAATCTTCTGCGTGACCATCAAGAGACAGCCACAGGTCTCCATCACGTCCAAATGGATGACAGGCTGCCTGGTTGGTTCCCCTTCATCAGCCAGAGATAGATGCCCTTCAGAAGCTGCGTGGCTCTCTGGGGGCATCACCGGCTGACAGGAAGGGTGCCATACACCCAACTGACTGACAGGCTTGAGAATGGCCTTTAATTTAATAACATTTATGCTGAGAAAAGTACCCACACAATAGAGGGTCCCTTCCTCTGGCTGCGGAATATCAGTTTTCTGAGGAATATCAATGGTTACTTCACTCTTTTGTAGGAAATTCCCATATATATTTTTGATCTTTCTCTGGCCCGTTTCCCTGGCCAAATTGGATACGTTTGAGCCTGAACAGTAAGCCATTCTGGGGAGATTCTGTTTTACTACAAGCCTCCACTACACTGAAGATATACAGTATGAGACATACAGCTGGGTTTTACCATATTTTCTCTTCCTCTCGCACATCCTCAGAATCCTGACAGGTGAATCATGCCTGCAAGTTCTGGCTTTGTTTCTTTTCTGTTGAGGTAAACATTGTTGTTCACTTGTTGAGTACTTATTTCTCAAGAAAAATGTGGATTGATTGCTGTAAACTTGCTGCCCTGTGAGAAAAACAAGAATCGAGCGTCCCTGGGAGGGGGAGGGGGGCAGCTAAAAGGCAAAGCCAACCACTCTGCTCTATTCACACATTCCTCTGAGTCCATTGGAAGTTTCTGAAGGTCAGCCTGGTTCTAGGGAAGCGCCAGCCCTCTCTACCCCCCTTCAGGAGCCATTCATCTAAGAGCTCTTTGTTTTGTTCCTGGAAATCTTTAGCAATCGAACGCACTGGCAGCCTATGACTCAGGAGAGTCAATGTCTCCGAACCGTTTCTCTACCATGCACTGCTCCCACTAGATGGCAGTGCTCCAGTAGGGCACAACTCAAACGCATTCTTCCAATTTCAGAATGAACGTCTGTCTCTCAGTGTGTCTGAAAGTTGGGGGAAGCTCTCCCTTCCAGTGATTTAATACTGCATCTAACTGCTTTGACTCCTTGGGAGCTTGTGACTGCTAGAGATGTTCCTGTTACTTCCTCTCCTCTGAAGGAAAGTATTTGACCTAATGTGTTTGGCTGGGTTTCATAGGGGCGAGACGTTCTTGTTCGGAACCGCGGACCAGGTGTATCCAGATGCAAGACACTGATGTCTCCCTCAGAAAGCAGTGTCATATTTTTGATGTCAGGGTAGCAAAGTGGCAACAAATAAATTATCAGACATGTACTGGGAAGCAAAGTCATCATTCATCTCTCCCAAAACAGAGCTAAGATATACCAGAAACCATGTTCTGCAGATAATGCCCGCAGAAGGACAGGAAAGTATTGGTCAAATTATTGAAATAAATATTTTTAATCTTAATGTGAAATATATTGATTATTAATATATTTAAGCATTAATTAAAAATAGGCAACAAAACTTATACGTATAACAACAAAGCACGATAACCAATGAAAGGCATCCATAACAATGAAACACCAATAATCAAAGTACAGGAAATGGCATCTGAATAATACGTGGAGAAATAGCCTTAAAGAGATAAAAATTGGATCATACACAGTATTAATCGGAAGCCCTCAGTGTGTCACCTGCAATCAGCACAACTCTGTAGAGTGGCCATAAGCTCACATAGGTGAGAACCAGCTATGATGGGTCTATGATGAACATCGCCATTAATTGAGTCATATGTCTCCACTCTTAGTTAGCTCTTGTAAAGTGTAGAAGAAAAGGGCAGCATTTGTAAGGACAGCAACGGTCGACCCCCTCCTCATGCTCGTTGGTGATTTATTGTTGCTGTGCACCACTCTGGCCTGTCTTTGGACGTTAAGCAGTGACTGGTCTTTGAGGGAAATTCATCTGTTTCGAAATCTGTGCAAATTGCATGGCAGTCATCAAATGTTGGCCAGTATCTGGGGAAAGGAACGTCTCAGAAAGATGAGCCTCTTCTTATGCTCAACAAGCCACAGAAGTACACAGATGCATTGGAATGAGTTAAGGGACAGAGATGTAACCTGTTCAGTTGGATGAAAGCTATTTTGTGGCAACACTCAGACTCTCACGTGATGCAAGAAATATCCCCTTTGACCCTGAAAGGTCTGTTTCCGAGAAACCATTTTATTTCCTGCAAAGAGTTCGCCAAACTGAATGTTAAACCAGACACAGTGCAAAAGTGGAGCATATATTTTTAGGTTTGTTTTCCCCCCATAAAACATGAGCTTTTCTCACAAACATTCAAAGGAAATGATTATCTTAGCAGATTTCTTTGCTGGGCTGCGTTAGCCTGTCTCGGTTTCAGACCCATCGCTTTCTAGATCTTTCTGTCAGAATCGGGGCTCCTTTGATCTGCCCGCGTGCCAGCCGCCATCCCGCGCGAACAAAGGCCCGCCTGCTCGGAGCCGCACTTCCCAACCCGCTGCCAAGGCTTTTATATCCGAGCCAGGCGGGAGCCCCCCCACCCCCAACACCAACAAATCCAGATTCCCGGGAAAAAAGGCGGGGAACTGCACCATCCTCCTCTTTGATGATGCCCCCCCCAGGCCCCACCACACTTTGCACATACCACCAAGCCAGATCCTTAGCTGGGAGCTGTCTAGTGAAAGGGATGTAGGCACTATTCTGCCAGCGGATACTCCGTCTCATAAATGAAACACATTGTGGCAGGATTCACACTAACTGTAGGAACAATGTAGCCCTTTACTGACTGGTGGCTGTTTTCTGAGTGTGGTGTTTCATATTTACTTTATATGGTAAATATTAAGAAATGCATCTTGGGGCTGATGGATGGATGGATGGATGGATGGAAGTATGGATTTTTTTAGTACTTCATTCATGAAGTTGCAGTATAGTTTTATTCCTGGCAAAAACATTCTTTTATTCTCTATTTAGTTTCAGGATTAGCATAAAGCAATAGAGGACAGGGAAAACCTGCCCATAGGGTGCCAGACAGCCAATCACTGTAAGTCAATCACAGTCAGCCAATCACGTGGCCATCAGAGTGGCAGCTGTCGAATCCACGGCTTTCTGTCAGATTTACTCCAAAAGTTAGCGTGAGCTATGAGCTGCCCTGTGCAGAGCCTGGCCCTGTGCTACATTTTACAACATATTTGAGAATATCAAGCCAAAAACATTTCCCTCAGGGACGTCTCACAGCGATGGCATGTGTACAAGAACAGAATCGGGGGTGTAGTTCAGACATCACTGAAGTACTTTATCCTTTACCTTCCTAGATAACACAAGACTTCTCTTGTTAGCGAAGGTCAGACTTCAGGAATTGACGGTGGCTGTGGGGAAGAATTATGCATGGCGATCTGCAGGGGCTTGACATCTGCATTGAGTGTGTAAACAAGCGCACACTTGATCCTTTTCTCTTATGCATCTGCACCCACCAGAGGATGGCCGTCGACTTCCCCCCGGAAAGCTGGGATTCCTGTTCTTATCGAAATATCACAACTCGCCCACCTTTAACTCCTGGCATTTGCTGGGTGGTCAAAAGAAAAGAAAAGTGATGAAGTCAAGCTGAAATATTTATGGCTGATTGAAAGGGTTGGTTGGCTGTAGTCAGCACTGCTCATAGCGCAGGCGTGACATCCGGAGTGCGTGAACTCGGGAAAGTGCTTCACATTGTTCAGACCTTCTGCATAAATAGCACAGGACAGCGACGTAAATATGCAGGCCGAGCATGTGCCAAGCTCTGTGCGGAATCTGCAGGGGCGTCAGTCACATATTTCATCACGAAGGAGACGTCCAGAGGGAGGTGTGTTTTAAATGAGTGCTTAACTTGCTTTCTCACATGGTGTGATTAAATGCTAGGTTTCCGCAGATAAGAGGCAGCTGCTCGCTTATGGCTTGACTAAATCAGTAGGCCTCCATTTTCCGCAGGTGCTTCCAGAAGGTAGGCCATCAGGACACGTCTGTGTGTGTTCGGAAGGGGGGGGGGGGGGGATGTAAAGTATTTGGGCCACAAAACAAGCCAATGAAACTCAAGCATCCTACTTGTTATTATTACATACTACAGTCCCTGACAAATGTCTTGCCACTAGGGTACAAATTAACCTGAAGTGCCCTTCAAATATATTACTAATCAAAATGTTTTTTACAAGAAATGACTCATTTTAATCCCAACAGCTTTTGTAATGTTTTGGTGCAAAACTATACTGTTGAAAAGTATTCTAATAACCATAGCTTGGTAAAGCCCGTTGACTCAATTTTTGCAAAGACATAAGTCTTGTCACCTGTGACTAATAATGGATCAATTAAGTTTCAGGTATGTATAAAAAGATCCCAGTGCACTAGACCTTCACATCAACTTCAACTAGACCTCTCATAACATGTCTAAGATTCAACCTGAGATTAAAGTGTTGATTATCAAGAGGCTGAAGACCAGATCTACTGCTGACGTGGCAGCCACCTTCAATGTGTCTCAGCATCAAGTACAGAGGATAATAAAAAGATATGAAAAGACTGGAGACGTTTTTGACAAGCCCAGGTCAGGCAGACCCCGCAAGACAACTGCTCAGGAGGACCGTTTGTTGGCTCGAAAATCCAAGGCCAGCCCATGTCCCACTGCAGCAGAGCTCCACACGACCTGGTCACCTGAAGTCCCCATGTCAACCAGAACAGTTTGTATAATTCTGTCTCGAAATGGCCCCCATGGTCGAATCAGTGCCCAGAAGCCAGCACTAAACAAAAGACAATTAAAAAACCGTGTGGCATTTGACAAGGCCACATGCCAAAAGGATGGACGTTGGAAGAGTGGCAGAATAAATCTTCTGTTGAATTACGTCACAGTCACCACAAATATTGCAGGAGACCTACTGGAGCCCGCATGGATCCGAGATTCACCCAGAAAACAGTGAAGTTTGGTGGTGGAAAAATCATGGTCTGCGGTTGCATCCAGTATGGGGGTTTGCGAGACATTTGCAGGATGGAAGGCTACATCAATAGTCTGAAATATCAAGAAATCTTAGCTACCTCTTATATTCCCAACCATAAAAGGGGCCAAATTCTGCAGCAGGATGGTGCTCCATCGCATACTTCCATCTCCATGTCAAAGTTTCTCAAGGCGAAGAAGATCAAGACGCTACAGGATTGGCCAGCCCAGTCATCTGACATGAACATCATTCATCCATTGGGTAGGATGAAAGAAGAAGCATGGAATACAAATCCAAAGAATGTTTATGAACTCTGAGAGGCATGCAAGACTGCTTTCTTTGCTATTCCTGATGACTTGTATGAATCCTTGCCAAACCGCATGGATGCACTCCTTCAAGCTCATGGAGTCATACATGATATTGAGTTTAATTTGTTGATGATATGCGACACAGTTTTGTATTTGAAGTAAATTATTTGTTCAATTTTCACATTACTTTCTGTAGGCAACAAAACTTTTGTCTGCCAAAATTTGACTTTTCTGTATTCATTAAACGATAAATCTTTTTTCATCAAAACAAATTTATTTTAGTGCATTAAACATCATTTGGGAGCGTTTTAGGTTTCATATGAGCTATTTCTGAAACTAATTGATGAATTAAGAGTCAGGTTGATAGCAGGTGTTTCTACAAATTGGATAAGCGACAAGACTTGTCAGAGACTGTATAATTGCAGATATCTTTTATCATTTACACTGCTTTTGCTGTTTTCTTTTATGTAGTTATATGCTCATGTCATTGGTACAAATAAAGGTAATGAACCAGTATTTCAAGCAGAACCGCTGTAGCAAGTAATGCATTAATTTAAATCATGTCATGTTGCTCTTTACATGACTGCTGTACATAGGTTCACACCAGAGGCCGATTCTGCATTTTCCCAAGAGATTTTGGTGTGACTATCCCTCCTGGAAATCATGTGGGAAAATATCAGGCACCTGCCGGCCACAGCATCAATTTCACCTGACGTGCTCACTTACGCCTCCTCAGGCGAGTTAAGGGACTGCTGTGAGTGCACCTTTTACCGGATACGAGTGCCGGCCCTCACACCAGGAGAATGTGGACAGAACAGCAGGTCCCAGGTTTAACAACCCAGATTCCACCGGGGCGATGTCACCACTTGTTGTCACATGTGCATGAAACAGCTGGATGCACAGCTGGCTGGAGTAGGCACCAATGTCGACCTTGAGTGGGCAAGGGGGCGGGTCGATCCTCTGTCATCATCAGGGAACAGGAACAGTGAGTGAAAGAGACAAGCAGACCCTGAAGTTAACCTGAACCATACTCCCCTTCAGAATATGTGGTCGATTCTGTTCTATACTACAAACCAACTTAGGGTACCACAGCTGGTCCATCTTTATTTCTCTCTTCAAGCTCCCTGCCCTACAGTCCAAACTTTTGCTCCCTCCCAGCTCCCTGATACCTAGCTCGAGTCATTCCCACAATATCACATCCATTTTACCATTCATTACCACCCTACGTCTTCAAAATATCCATCTTTGGTTGTTGTTCCTCATCAGCAGATATTTTCCCAGTCCCAATCACATGGTTCCATCTGTCCGCCACACGTTTTTACATG
Organism: Pollimyrus isidori; assembly: GCA_019775955.2. Lineage (NCBI taxonomy): Eukaryota > Metazoa > Chordata > Actinopteri > Osteoglossiformes > Mormyridae > Pollimyrus > Pollimyrus isidori. Next base: position 31,144,916 of record JABFDZ020000044.1, on the reverse strand, counting down.
GAAACAGTCGAGGGGCAAAAGCTGTTTATCGACCATGTGGATTTCAGCTTTTTGCGAACGCCCGTCCTCCCCAGCAAAGAAAGATGTTAATGTGAGCGAGCGCTTTTGGGATCTGACGGAAGGTAGCGAGTTTGCAGAATACTGCAGTCACTCTGCAGTGCTCCCAGGAGAAGATTATGGTGTTTGTGTTTCGTCCTGAATTTAAATCAAGATGAGAGCAGGGTGGGGGGTTGGGTGGATGTTGGAGCGCATCAAAGTTCGGGAAAATGAGAATCGGATGTATGTGTGATTCAGCCCCACCTCCGTATTTCGCAAGCCGCAGTCTGCTTACAGGCGTTTTGCGGCGAGCTGATTTTGACGCATCAAATAGTTCACTGGCGGCGGGAGACGTTCCACACAGTAATCCTACTATGACACGGAAAGCCCCATCGGAGGGGAATAAGAGACCTTTCACAGAGGTAAATAATACCTCTAAACTGCCTGAACACCCCAACCCTGTTCCTGAAGGGTATCTATCGTGCTGGGGGCTGGAAAAACAAGACACCTCAAAACCTCTTTACTGCAAACATCTTTGCTGGTGTTTAGCTACAAAGAGATAACGGATAGATGAAGGGAGAGAACAGATAGATGAAGGGAGAAAAGAGATAGATGAAGTGGAAATAATAGTTTAAAAAGCATGAATGTATCTCGTTTTACGTTGTGCACCAAAGGGACAGTTCTGAGCCAACATGCAAATTCAAATGTAGGTGAAGTGCTTTAAGAATTTTTAAAGCTTCGATCACACTCTTGTGTGCTTTGGGTCTGAGCAAAACAGGGAATATTTTCTTTTTCTCCTAAACCTATTTCAGGAGTCATTGTCCTCCAATTCCTGCATCATCACTGTTATCCAGAAATCCTTCACTGTGCACACATTCCCGACTGCCTTTCCTCTCACCCACCTGCAGGGATGACTGGTGATTTTTAACACTTTATGGCAGGTGGCTGATGCTCAAAATCTGCACATATCTCAAGATTAGGCCGTGAGTGTTTTTTTTTTGGGGGGGGGGTGGGGGAGAATGGTGAAGTCGTGTCGCATGTATGCACATCCACATGCTTCAAGCACACGCGTGATGTTTATGCCTGACTGTCTGCAGGCCTCAGCTATATTAAGCAAAGGAACGTTTCACCTGACAACAGATATTAAGGTCAAAAGAAGCAATTTGAGATTTTTTATTGAAAAGCCTGTTTGTGTGCCAGATTCAGTTTTCAGTCATACTGAAATGAGGAACCCTGTTTCATTTCCCCATGCACCATGGCTGTGGGTTTGAATGCAGCCCCGATTCTGAGTGCACAGGCGTTTTTTTTACATCCAGTGTGAGAGGTGTGCCATGAGAAACTGTCATATAAGGCTCTCTAACTAACGCTCTCTACATCAGTGGGTATTCACAGGCATCCTATTCATGATGTACTTCTGTCCTCATGACCACTACAACCCTCACTGGATAGCAGAGGTAGAGATTTCTGGTCCAGAGAGTACAAATCCTGGCCAGGATTTTGTATCAACCAACCAGTTGAGTTCTCTGTGACTGTGAGCCTTTATAATCAACTGGTTGGTCGAAACAAAAACCTGGTCTGGATTTGTACTCTCTGGACCTGAAATCTCCACCTCTGCTGGATAGAAAGTGAAAACATGTATGAGAGGAGCTGCATGGAGCTCAACTCACCTATTTCACATGCTGTTCAACCGGATCATTCAGAAAGTGCACAGTGGGCCAAACAAGGCTACTCAACAAGACGAGTTACCATTTTCATTCTGGAAATATGGCTTTTCTTATTCACTGACGCACCTGCTTTCCCACAATATAAACTGATAATCTATTAATAAAAGGGGTTATTCTTTACAGAGTGTGTTTTGTGACACCATGACAGCGTATATTGAAAGCAATGTAATTAGTGTGTTTCCTGGCATTGTTCACACTGGCAGACATAGTGATTTATTTGGTGGAAAATTAGTTCCCTACAAAAACTCCTTTGATTTATAACTAATTTTATCTCTACGTTTATTGAGTAGACAGTTTTGTCCAGTACAAGTGAGGAAAGCCTGGGGTGAGAGAGCAGGTCAGCCAGCATCCTAGAGCGACTGGGGATAAGGGCTTTGCCCAAGGTCCCAGTGGCGATACGATGACATCTATGGCATTCGAACCTGTGACCTTCAGGACACAGGCTGTAATATATAATACACAGAGCTGCAGACCATCCTTAGCTCATTTCCATAGCTAATATATTATATATGGTGCTTTGTGATGGGCTGGTCCCCCATCCTAGGTTGTTCCTCTCCTCATGCCCATAGCTTCCAAGATAGGCTCTGGACCCCCACATGACCCAGAAGGAGAAGGAAAATGGATGGATGGATATATTATATATACTTAATACAAGACCAAACAGTATATTTGTACTTTCTACATCATCATGTTACCTTTTGCAGAACTAAGGTAACTCTCCATCAACTCGTAAAGGGAACCTGACCTTTCAAGGAAGCAGCATCACTGCAGCATCACTGGCCCCTGAGATTCATGGGAAATATATATCAATATAGATACTACATCAAGTGTATGAGCAATTGAAGCAGCAACTCTGGTAAACCTAATAATAAAAACAGAACAAATGGTAAGAAAATCTGACAAAGTAATGAAGGTATTCAGCACTACTGTGTGCTGTACACACACACACACACACACACACAAACACACACTATATTACACATTGTTTTCTTTATAATAACCATCTAAAACTATGCTGTAGCATTTTGTCTCTGACTCTCAACCTAATTATAATTTGTTTTTCAATGATCAACAGGCTGGCGTGCCAGTAAACATCAATACTGAAGCTCATTAGTTCCCAGAGATTGTACATCTGTCCAGAAACTGAAGTGCTCTAATTGTGCTTTTTGGAATTGTCAGTTGCAGGACTTATTAGCATATAGGATCAAAACCCACCAATAGCTCCCCATCTGTCGAAAAATGACAGCTCTCTCACCCAATTAAAATCAGCTTAATTAAGCCAAGACAGAACCAATTCGGTCGACATTAACTTGCACCATCAGAGGAAAAACTTTTGGCAAGAAAATCAGCATAACTAAATAAATCTTGGCTTTTTGCAATGTGACATTTTTATGCACATGCACTGACTGCGTATGATTCTGTGTTTAGCATAAATAAAATAACTATAATCTGCTTGCATTTTTTGATGAATCCCTGGTCAACTGACTGAAGGTGCACTTCGGAGTTTTTAATTATCCATTCATTTTAGCTATTAAATTTAGATTATTTTTGACAGTAGCCTATTTCTACTCAGCACGGAAATCATCTTTCAGCTATTGCCATTGAACGTGGATGATAACATTTTATCAATCTATTGCTATATGAAGCAGTTCCCAGGAAGTACTGGGCACAGAGCGTATTCACCTCCAATGGGTCATTGTCTTATTCTAGAACACATACCTTACAAAATGGGCAATTTAGTGGCACCAGTGTATCTTACCTGAGTACTGTAGGTGGAACACAGGATGTTCACAGACATGGAGCAAATCCGTCCAGATGGTTATGGCCTCGAATCCCATGCATAATAATGTAATCACTGCACCACTGGGCCCGTGAGCAGCGCTCGTAACAATAAGGCCTCAAAGTTCTGGCTGATCTTGCTCTCTGATTCCAAGTTTTCCTCACTTATATGTCACTTTGGAAAATAAGTAATCAGATTCCCAGCAAACGGCCTCATATTCATCTCCGTAACTTATCTTGGAGAGTTAGCCACCCGTAATGTTGCAGGGCATTCGATCAGTCTCACACATCCACAGTAATTAAGGTCAAGCTACTTTGGACTACGGGAGCACTGCACACAGTGGGCAGAGGAGACAGTCACACCTACAACCCAGTGACTGATTCAGGATCCTGAATGCAGGTGCTGGAGGTCTATGTGTCTTGTTCATAAGAAAATAGCTGGTGGTCTGAATTTGAGTAATCGATTTCATTTATAAAATGTGACTGAGAGAAAATGGCACTATTATTTTAACACAAAGTGTTAATATTATTCTGCTGGATAACACAATTAAAATAACCCTCCCAGTGTTGGACTGACACTGCCATCTCTGCTACAAAAAAAGAAAATAGCATTATAAGAATGTGTTAAACACTCCCTGATTTACAGCACACGAAACGAGAGGCCACAATATGGAGGTGGTACACTCTCATGCATCCACTTTTAATGATGCAAGACTGACGTTTTATTCCGGAACGTCTCCGGGGAAATCAGGCCTTACTCTTCGCTTTGTCTTTCTCCGCGGTCTTAGCGGGACTCGCTGGGACCACATTAGCCCTGCTCCACCATCTCTCTCTCGTCACATTCACATCTCCCGGAAAGTCCCGCCCGCCTCTCCAGCGACCACGCCTGCGGCTCCAAGATAGGAGGCCTGTGAGACATCCCGAAAGTGGGGGGGAGTGGGCTGGGAGACCCCCAAAAAGAACGGGCTGGATATGTCAGGGGATGAGCCATGACGACGGTCATTTTAAGAGAGAGATTGCGATAGCAGAGGGAGCACTGGAGAGACTCACCAGCGAGCATCACACCTCCAGAGCTCCGCCTCATTCTTTTCAGGTACTCCAGCTTCCTCCCACAGTTCAACATACTGGTTAGGTAGAATCACTAAATTGCCCACTGTGTGTGTGGCTGCGCTTTGCAATAGACTGGCATCCCCTGCCTGGACAAGAGAGGCGGTTAAGGAAGATGGAAGTTGGCGCAGGTCCTTAGCTCTTCGCCTTTTCTTTCTCCGACAAGCCTGGATCCCAAAATAATAATAATAATAAAATCAGGACTGGAAAGATAATCTGCCCTGTCCACTGAAACCATGAGCTTGGAATTTCTCCCTGGGGTTCAAAGAGGTTTCACAAAATCCTTTTATTCCAAAATGCGGAAATTGACTAAAAGCAGTGTGACAAATTTTTGACTCTTCTCCACAGCCATGTGACTCATCTAAAGCACCATGAGCCATTGTGGACTCTGGTACAATGGTACAAACGAAATGCTTTTTCACCCACCAGAAACGTTCGACGAAAAACATTGTGCTTCACAAGCAGACCTGTAACCGAATCGCAGAGCTGGATGTGAGTCATTACACAGCTGCTTCACCAGACTCAGAAAGAACCATCCATGAATCATAGGGTGCGGGCAAACGCCTCGGCTGCGGTCGGAAGGTTGCCGGGCCGAATCCTGCGCCCTTCAGCGAGACCCTTAACCTCAGTTTCTCCAAGGACTGGCTCACCCGGCCCTCACACAAAAAATGAATGTCACTTTGGATAACGGCATCCCGTACATAGACGGAAGATAAATACGCATTGGCATTTGCAGATCAGGCTGTAATAGGGAGAATTTCAGTGAGAAGACGTCTTTCTCCTTTGTAGTAATTACCCCCCGCCAGTGTCGTGGGTGCAAAATCAGCATGCAGGTAATGGGTTTCTACTTTCCTGGATATCTATTCCCATCAGGCATTAGCAAGTGAAATCCGAGGCACCACCGGGATCGGGCTCAGCAGACCGGGACGATGTCATCACTTTCGGTGTTAATAAAAAGTCCGGCTTCCTGTATTTCTCTCCTATCTGAAAGCGCCGGATGAAGCGGACCATGGAGAGGGTTGGAGGATTGTTCATTTGCTAGTCACTCCATGGCAGCTGTTCCCCCCACACTGCTGGTCTGGCAATGTATTAATGTTTATTTTCACTCAGGCCATTGATGAGGGCCGAATATCCATCCTCACGTTATGCGTCAGCGCCCCCGCCTGGTAGGGGTTTCGCTCTCACCCATGGATCTGCTGGTTGTATGAACAGGCATCTCCCCTGGATCTCCATAACCGTGTTTCCTTCTGGAGTGGTCAATGCTTATCATCCCAGCCATCGCCGTGGTCATACACGAGGCTGTTTGGCTGACTCCGGGGACACCCTGATGGGATTACACAGTGTTAAGACGTAACTCGATTAGGCACAAATTGGAGCAGGGGATTGGAACGCATTCAGCATTCTCAGGCATTTAAGGAAAATTACAACTGACATTACTGTCCGTGAGTCATTTATTGTCAATTTTGGGATTATATGACATGTTAGGCTGCTGATTGTGGTAGGAATGGCCTGAGGCAGAGTAATCAGCTAGAGTCATGGATGCAGATTACACATGCTCAGGTTGTGCAGAATCACGCCATAGGGGTGCCCATCTTTATTTGTGATTTCATATTATTACGGTTTGAGTTATTAGTTTAAAACCCCTCAAAAAACAATATAATCAGGACAGAAACAAATGACTAATTTTGATGTTACTTCAAACAATAGCGTTTTAAATCAATGTTAAAGGGGTTGTGGTGACTAAAGATTGTCATAACGCTCTACGACAGGCGAGCTAAACAGATATGTTTATTACATATTGTACAATGATAAAAACACAACAGAAATGGCACAATATCCTTCTGTTATGTTCTCATGATGATCTTGAATCCTCACTTCTCATCCATTGGAGCAACAGGACTTTGAAGGGTAAGCATGACTGGATCATCCTATATTTTAAAAATGATTATAACATTCAAGTAATAGTATAATCGATTTTCTGCCGCAAAAATGTCCGAAGTACCTTGAGGCAGGAGATATGTCTTATCTGTGTTTTTCTCAGTATTAAAGTCTGATAATGCTGGGATACACCGAAGTTAGAGCATGCCTGGGGCTTGTGGAGGTTTGTGGGTAATGTGGCGCTTTTGTTCCAGCCCTGGCTGTCTCTCTTTTTGGGGGCGTGTGATTTCCCCCTTGGTTTGTGTGGCAGGTCCTCTGAACGAAGTGTGGTTTAAGTGAATTGGGGCCTTAAAAAAGAAAACTGCGACTGTGTGTGCATCCTACGGCCAACACGATAACTGCCGCGTACTCCACCCTGTAGGGGGCAGGCACTGGGCTCACTATGACCCTGCAGGAAAAATCGGATTTTAATAAACTCACCATCTGTATAGCAGGGTATAGCAACTTTACAGACATAGATAAACCGCATTTAGAAAAGGCACAGTTTGTAGTTCCACTGTGCTATAAACAAAATAATTGCTTTTGTTTTCATTTTTAATCGCTCCAACAAGGGCTCTCTCACACAAGCAGTATCTCCTTTCTCAGAACAGGCGAGCTGTGCCCTCTCCTGTATTAATATTCATGGTTACACACCTGACTGGCAGCTGGTATCTTCCACTAATGAATGAGCTGCATCCTGGGTTTTCCAAAGTGATTCCATGCTGCTCAAGGGAAAGGACACGTGTAGAAAGCCAACCAGCAAAAATACTAATTTCACTGATTAGATTTTGCACTTTTTAAAGAGAACCGTACCCGGGACTTCAAAAGGCTCTTTATCCGGAATCAGAAAGTAAAATTACAACATAATTAATTAACAGTAAATTGGTAGATTCAGAACACCAGGGGGGTGTTCCTCAAAGCAGGATTTCTTGCTTAGCTGGATAACTTGTTGGATTTAAGGTAGTCTGGGTTAAATTGCCTTTACCTTTGTCCACTTACATGTAGCTCAGACTACCTTAAATCCAGCTAAGCGAGAAATCTCGCTTTGTGGAACACCCACCAGTAGCCAGTATTACACTGGCAGTTAGCAAGAACACAGGATAGAGCTTGGTAAAGGGGGAAAACTACTCCATAATTTAAATGCAAAAGCCAATTTATAGGTGGGGTGTTAAGGCAAATCGAATTTTGGGGGGTACACATTCTCCCAGTTCCTGTGCTCCTGCAGTTATGGATGGATAAATTCAACTAGGCACATAAGTCAAACCGCCCGGATGTTGAAAATTCTCAAGTAAAAAGCTTTGGTGTGTCCTGTTGGCTTCCAAAGATTTGAAGGAAATCCTTGATAAATTGTGTGCCACTGAAACTGCATCACTGGAAGCCACCCAGCTGTTATTCTGAGATTTACAGTATATCAAAAAAAAAATCCCATTAGTATTCGGTTTCCATACGTTTGGCATTTTTGCCAGAAATTTCTACTTGTCAAAAACAAAATTTAATTGCATATATGTGTGTGGAGTTTGTAGGTTCTCTATTGAAAACATGCAGCTAAGCTGAGTGGTGTATGTATGTGCATCTATGTGTGTATGTGTGGGTGGGTATGCCATACCTTATGGGGACACAACGTCCTCACGATATGATGAATACCCATTTTTTTTTTTACGGTATAGGGACTAGTTTAATGAAAATCTGTGACTGTAATGGAAAAAGTAAAAATGCAAAAACTTTGCTTGGTTACTTATGGCTATTGTTAGGGCTGGGTAGGGGTTAAGGCTGTCATACTTAGCGTTAGCAGGTACCAGAGCAGTCCCCATAAAGACATTTGTGTGTGTGTGTGTGTATTTGTGTGTGTGTGCACATCCTGGCGTCCCATCCAGTGTGCCCCCAGCCTTGTGCCCTGTGCTGTCTGGGAGGTGCTCTGGGTGACTCTGACCAGGAGAAGTGGTTGGAACATATATGGAAACATCAATTCTGCTGGGTGTGGCACCTACCCAACAGGCCTCACTCTCCCCACCCCAAAAAAAAAAGCTTTTATATGCTTACAATGCATTGCAGGCATTTATGATACCTTTGTTTAATAATAATAATAATAATAAATTCTGAAAATTTAAATATTGAATTTTACAATCAGTACCTCCAATTAAAACTAGCTGTAAAATAAAAAAAGTGAGGGATTACATATTATTTACATGCTCACAGATTAACTAAGCATCACATCTGAAGTCACAAAATTGAAATTCCTGGCTGATTCACATGTTTTCCAGACTGTCTTCCATATAAGTTTCCACTTAAAATTATAAACATGACACCCCAGACCCCAGCCACCTTAGATCGACGCAGGAGGATCACCTTGTTGCAGTTCACACCTGTAATCTGAGTGACGACCATGTGTGGATGATATCACTGACACATTTCAGTGAGCCTTCTGTGTCCATCAAGGGACTGGCCTGTGTTTTACACAAATGTGGAGGCTGGCTGAGCATTCAGGAGTGGATTCAGTGTGTGGGCTAACCAGACAGATGTTCCCTCTTGATAGTCTGTCTTTCTCCTCCATAATCGCACATGACGTCTGTTTTTTTAATCCAAAACCAATCTGTCAGAGGATTCCCTGCAGTCTACTAATTTCCCTCATAATAAAAGATGTATTGCGGTACTTAATGTTGTCACTGTACCTAAGAAAGTCTTTATGTGTGTAATTTGAAAGGTGTTTTTATTTCTGCCAGGCCTTTTTTGGTCAGTGACTGCACCTGTATGATTCAAAATGATGTATTTCTCGATGCCTCCTACGATTGGTGCATTCAGGTAGGAGTGGCAGCAACATCATCAGACATAATAAAAGATGCCATCTGACATCTACGTTAGTGCTTCCTAACATGGTCATCAGGAAGCCGGGGACAGTCCATGTTTTTGCACCCTTCCAGTACCGGGGGCAAAAACGTGGACTGTCTGTGGGCCTTTGAGGATCAGATTTAGGAAATGCTGATATATACTAAAGGACATTAATATTTCTAAGGAATTTAGTTTAAAGACTGTTCCCCAGTAGATGACACTGTGGAATTTAAGGCTGTTGTGAGATTCTGAAAGAGAGATGCTCAGTTGGTGATTTATTCTAAATAACCAAGCATTGTGAAGAATCACTCTGCTCATGCAGAGATGGCCTGCTATAATTTAGTTCATAAGTCACCAGGCAGCTTTAGTGGAAAATGAAATGCATTATTTATCTAGCAAAGAATTCCATTTCATGAGGAACCCTTTGCTTTTCAGGCTGACATGAGTTCTTATCTTGTTAAACACAACTGTGTACTTTTTAGTAAGTAAGTTTTATACGTAGTACTTTTAGATTTTTGCATTTACTGTGTAAATGATAGAGCACTTGTTTTTTCATTGCATCTGAAGGGGTAGTTGCTTTGCAATTTCGTTGTACATGGTATAATGGCAATAAAAGACTTCTAAATGTAATTCCTGTAATCTCACTGGGAATCTGAGGTTTTCTTGCCCTCAGGTTGTGCGACTGAATTCCTGCTTTATTTGTGTGTGAGTTACAGTGTGATCTGAGCTGCTGTTAAATCTCACTATAATGCGTAGGATCAGCTCCAGACCCTTAAATCAGTTGTTATGAAACATGGATGGATTTTTAATTGCTGATTAACTTGATTATATTACATATAGCTAATGCTGTCATTTTCATTTCCAATAACTAAGAAAAATACGTTTAATTCCCAGCGATGCATTTTAAGTGGTAAATCTGCAAACCTTTGCAAGTTCATATGCTACAGTGTTCAGGTAGGCAGGCTGCCCTTTTCAAAGACCTGCGCTCTGTCTGTGGTATCTACTGCCATGACCAGTGGGGAGGCACTAATAGGCTTGACACTCTGCTAATGTAGATTTATACTCCTAGCCCTTAACATGCCTTAACCCCCCCCCTCCACCCCCCAATGACAAAACCCCTGCTATGTCAGGTACCCCATGTGAACCGGCAAGGTATTTATGCTGAGAATGCAAAGTACCGTAAAAGAAGGGGAAGCAGTAGCGTGCTGCTGATAGGCCACTTAAGCAAAGGGACCTTTTTTCATTGGGTCACCTTCTGTATTTCTGTGAAAATGCATCTGCCATTGGCTCATTATGTCACCCAGTTATTAATTTCGGAAAAAAAGAATGCTAATCAAAATTCATTCTTCATAGATTTTGAAGTGAATTGAGTTCCGAACTTTCAAATATTTTGCAAAACTTGCATGACAAGGTGTGCCTTTTGATTTCTGTAATTCACACTTCAGCTTTTTAAATTATGTCATGATAAGAGCCTTACATGTATATTTGTAAATAATGGTTCAGTGATAAATAAATGCAAAGGTTTTCCTGATAAAAAAAAGCACGCTCTGGCCTCTCCGTCCGCCTATCTTGGCTGTGGTCAGTATCATGGAGTTACTTTACTGGTTCCTTTGCATTGCCACTTAGGGGCTAATGGGAAGTCAGTCTTGCCTGTATCATTTATGCCCCAGGTGGTTAACCAGACACTTCAGCCATCTGTGTGTGCTATGGTCAGAGATATTGTAGTGATCCCGTAGCTTTAGAGCTGTTGCTTCCTTGGCTGGGAGTAGAACAACCATCCATGCATTTTCTATAACTGCTTATCTTACTAATAATAATAATAATAATTAATTACATTTATATAGCGCTTTTCTAGGCACTCAAAGCGCTTACATACAAGGGGGGGGGATCTCCTCAACCACCACCAGTGTGCAGCATCCACCTGGATGATGCGACGGCAGCCATAGTGTGCCAGAACGCCCACCACACACCAGGTTACTGGTGGAGAGGAGACAGAGTGATGAAGTCAATCAGTGTATGGGGATGATTAGGAGGCCATGACGGTCAGAGGCCAATGGGCAAACTTACTAAGAGTCATAAGGGGTTCGGCGCAAGGTTTGGAACAAGCTAGGACGGGGCCCCAACCCATCACAGAGCTACCATTCACTCACCCACACACACCTACAGGCAATTAGGTAACTCCAATTAACCACAGCACGGCTTTGGGTCATGGGGGGAAACTGGAGGAAACCCCAAAATGACACAAGGGGTAGAGCAATTAATGTTGTTGCAGACTTACAGTACTTATGTTAAACACTTATTCTCTTACTCTGTGGAATCAATATGGCTCTCTGGTGTTTGTAGTTAGCAGTACATGTGAATATCTGAACATATTGTTGGTGAACAGGCAGGCAAAAGAACAGATCTGGATGCGTTTCTACTCTGAAAGGCAGTTAAGTGTATTACCAGTAAAGTTCAAGCACACTGTGTTCTCAGTGCCACTGTCTTACTGAATGCTACAATATTCAAGCACTGAGGCCCGTCTGTTAAATGCCTGATGTAATTGTTGGCCTTGAGTTTGGTAAAAAAGGGACCAAAACCATAAAGACATTACTGTAAAGGAAATAAACTGGAAGAAAAGGACGTTAATAATACAACAAAACACATTTCACATGGAATATACTGTAAGGGCGATGCTTTGGGAAATTCAAAACACTGTTCAACATCAAAATATGTATTGGGGAACGTGGAAAGTCCAAAAATTACAAGAGGAAAAGTGAAGCATGAATCAGGCCTAACATGAAAACATACTGATAAAAATACACTTAGGGTAACATGGAAACATAACCATGAAAATACCCATAGAGTAACATGGAAACATACTGATAAAAATACACTTAGGGCAACATGGAGACATAACCATGAAAATACCCATAGAGTAACATGGAAACATACTGATAAAATACACTTAGGCTAACATGGAAACATAACCATCAAAATACATGCAGGGTAACACGTCCATTACTTGCGGCAGTTTGTGAATAACACAGCCAGTTGGACTGCCACCGTCAGGCTATTGGAGAAAGTGCTAGGTTTAATCAGACTTCAGAAGCACTGTTATTATCCACTATCATGTGCTGTCATCATAAAAGCCGCCGTTTGATTATGGCATGTCGCTCTACACCACATCACTGACAATGTTGTTTTAAAGCAGAGCTTCTACCTAAACCATTGATTTTTTTCTCCCAGGTATTTAGTGAAAAATTACAGATTTCTGTGAGGCCATAATGGAGACTATCCACTGCCCAGGCATAAATCGCCTCTCATCACAAAGGCTTATCTAACCTGGCTGGAGCCCGGGGACTCATGGAAGCAGTAGATAACACAGCAGGCAAGGTCGCGCTTACCTCGAGATGGACGCTTCTTCGAAATGCCCCAGTTGGAATTTGATTAAACAAGATTAAACAGCACGTTTTGTCTGCAAGGTGCCCCTTTATGAGAATTTGAGCATAAAAACATCAGTTCATTAACTCTCCAAATGCAAGCTGTGCTTTTTAAATTTACATCTAATACTTTAGTTGCATATATGGTTGTCAGGAGTTGACATCTACTTGATGGGACCTAATCTATGTTCTTCAAGGTGATTCCTCCACCCTCAAACCCTGGAGCCACAAATAAAATCTGTGGAGGATGCGGAAACCCTACGAAGGTAGATTCTGCCGAAGGAAAGAGGTCTGCACACTATATTTTTCAGACCTGTGGAGGGGGGGAGGGGGTAACTCTATGGAGATCCTTCAAGGTGGGCTGAAGCAAATTTAGAGGGGAGTTCAGACTCATAATTTTATTACCTGGCTATGTGCCTGACTGGTAGCAAAAAAATTCGCAACCTGTTATTTCACTATGTGGCTACATCCCCGCTTCTATATGAGCACCGGAAATACTGCCTTGCGGATTGATGGATTGGTGATCCACTGATGCCTTTTTCTGCAGTTAATGGCTTGCTTTTATTCGGGCCTCTGCCGCGGAGTCCGGCGATGCTCAGCACGCCACAGCAGGCCGGCTCCATTAGAGTACCTCCAACTGACCGATGGCTATCAGGAAATGTCAGGCGGGCCAGCCGGCTGACGATGGTATCTGCAGAACATGGATCCCCAGTGACCTCGGACAATGTTATCCAGCTCAATATGGAGAAAGGTTTTGTGTTCAAAACCCTACTGAATATTTGTAATGTGTTCAGGTACTATACAGATCTCTACGGCATGCAATTTTGCAAAATGCGGGGGAAAAAAAACTTGCTTTTGAAATGCCTTTCGAGGCTTTGGAATAGTAATGGAACTGATGCCCTGCACAACTGTTTCTGTTAGCCTGAGAATTTTGGACCATTGAATAGGGTGAGTTTCTTCAATGGAGAGAATAACACAATCTTTCTATACAAATTTGTCTCCGAAGGGAAAATAGTTTTCCCATATGATCCATTGTGTCCAGAAGCACCAAGAATCGCTGCACATTTTTTTTAGTTCAAGATAACAAAATTAATCAGCAGGTTCAGTTTTAAGTAAGGGGTGGGGAGAGGATGCGTTGCTGTGTTCTCTGATACTCTATCTGGGAATTGTCTACCTATTAAAGAACAAGAAATGCAAATTTTAATGGCTCCCAATTCAAACATTGGCTGAAATGAACCATTCTGTGGGGGTTGGGGGGCTTGTTTACCATGTCATGAATCCCTGGATACTAAAGGGAGAGCACAGTGCTCAGAAGTAAGGGACTTAGACCAAAAGTGATCTTCACAAAGGCATTCAGCACCTCCATTGTTAATATTCATATTGCTGTACATCAGAAGTATGTTACTAAACGGCATTTATCCAATCAGAAACAGCTAACATTGAGGTTATGTAGCCAAAGGGTCGTCGACTGAAAGCCCAGGAGCAGCCCTGCAGAGCTAGCCTCCATCAAAGTGTTTAAGTGGCATCTCTCCAGCAGAATAACCAACCCAATCTAATGACCCAACCCATTTTGTCAACCCAACCCATTTTGTCAAGATAGCTGAGCCATGTCATGTTCCTAGTAAATCTTACATCGCCTTTGCCAAACATTTCCCCTGACATGCTGACAGACAGTAACGACGGCCTCTTTAGGGCCACAGTCAGGCACCACAACTGCGGCCGATCTTCTGCTTCCTCTAACATCCCCGCCGTGATCAAAATCAGGTCTGTTCTCGCCACCCAAACACTCATGCTGCCGAGCCTCTTTTAAAGTCAAGTGCCTTGAGCTTGCGAGCAGGGGGGGGGGGGGGGGGGGGGGGGGGGGGG